>CM034153.1:93281392-93665673 GCA_019776745.2 Taxus chinensis
CCATGACATGTTTGGAGCCATTGATTGTGAATGTTTCTACATTTTTTGTCTACTATAATTTTAAATATTCTTATGGACTCAACAATGGGCATTTCGTTAGAAGGTTCCCCTGTAACACAACATAGTTCAGCGTCTCCACTCTCCTAAAGCTCTCTGGAATTTTTCCTGACATGTGATTCTCGTTGAGATGCAAGACTTCAGGGTTGTTTTTTTCTACAAATTCCCAATGGAGTTGGGAATAATGGCCATTGAAATTATTATTAGCTAGGAGAAGTGCTCACATATTCCTCAAACTGCCCAGCCAAGAGGGCATAGTGGCTGTGAGATTGTTCTCGAAGACCGAAAGTCATCTTGGGTTGGTAAGATGAGAAAAAGAGGAGGGAAACGGTCCAGTGAAATTCCTCAAATATTCATAGCGATAAATTTTCAAGAGTGGAAAGATATTCTATGGATTTTGAGATAGTTTTGGTCATGTAGAGGGATTCTAGTGAAGGGTCGTAGTTGTGTACGACTCTTTTCTCAATTAAATCTAGGTAACTCTACCCATCATGAGAATGCATTTGACACTAGTCTAGTTTTGTAGCAGTCATTTCCCTTCCAAGTGTCTAGAAACTCCTTTGGATCCTCCAATCACACTAGCCTTAAATTTCAACATTTTTTGGTGAATCTATGTCCTCGTTTGCGCAAGTTGCAAGTGACTGTGCATTGCCCACAATAATCACTTGTCCAATACCAACACCGCTAAAATTATTATCTTCATCATGCCTCTCCAATAGTAATTTGAATTTTCATCATGTTTTGTGATATGTGTCTTAAACTAACTACCACTATTTATAAGAAGGAATTTGGTCATGTGAAAAATCCAATATGCATGGTTGTGGTTGTGGCTGTTAGAGTAGGTATTTACCTTAGCTCATGTTCACCTAGGTACTTTATTTACCTTTATTGTATTTATCCTCACCCACTTATGTGTGTGGATATTTCTTTTATCTTATTTAGATATTAGGAGATATTATCTAGTTATTAGCTATAGTTCTTTCTTTGATCTATGAGATTGACTAGTTCTTTCCTTGATCTATGGTAAAGACTAGATCCTTGATGTCTAGTTCTCTCCTAAATCTATGGTCTTGACTAGTTCTTTGATGACTCAGTTATTTCCTTGATTTATGGCTTGATTTATGACTTTGACTGGTTCTTAAATTGTTATTATTTGCCTATATAAGCAAGGCCCATTCTCATTGTATTTCATTGAGTTCCATAATAATATATGATATTGCTGCTCATTTGGTTGCAAAGGTTTTATGTAAAGTTATTTTGGCAAATTGCTTTCATCTTATTGATCATGGTGTTTGCATTAGTATTTGTGTTCTTGGCTTGGTTCGATCTGGTTATTGTTCCTTTATAGTGGCCTGTGGGCATTTAAAATTGTTTCCTCTATCTTATTAAATTTTGCACAAAAATGAGATGATACGCTACACAATATATATAATTATGTTGAAAGGCATTTATACAATGGGAAAGACCCTTCCCATAGCTGAAAAATGTCACTGAAATCAAAGGTGGTGAATACATTGTAGAGGAATTCGAAGCACGACATATTATGAGTCATTGATTGTGAATAGTTTTGCACTTTTGTCTACTTTTATTTTAAGTCTTCTTTTATTTCTTCTAGTGATAGATTTTGTAACATAAGAGCTTCTTAAGCAAAATGGATCTACCTTTTCCAGCAAACAGATGGCTCATTAAGCTCCTTTCAACCAGCAAGACCAACACAATAGAACTCCATATAGTGCCTCTATGACAAGACTTGCGCAAAATTTTGATGACTCCAATAAAATCCTTTCAAGATAGTAGAGAATAAGGGATTGAGGTCTTGATGCAGAGCTTACTTCACTCAAAGGAGGAAGGTGGTGTGATAGTGATTGACCAAGTTGTTTACAGAAAAAAAAGCACATGCAAGGAATCTGTCTACAGAAAGAGGAATTGTTGGTGTCGCTTATCAACAAATACATGAGGGAAATGATAGGGAGGGAGGTTTGTAGAAGGATGTGCAAGGAAGAGGAAAATCATAGAACATACGAAACAATTTCTCCAGCCATCTCCCTTACCGTACTTTAGCTCCAACTAAATGTGGACATAAACATAAAGAATTAAACCCATAACAATCGAAAAAATTACATACACATGAAAAGATAGATAACCATTTGTGCACATCCCCAAAATGAAGCATTCCATGAAACGTATTTCTTTGGGGCATTCTGTCATACAGTTCACATGCCATGTGTTTTCTCCCACATCTGCAGCATGTAGGGAAAGAGGTTCCTCTTCAACAATGGAATCTGACATTTCATCATGTAGTTCATCACCGTCACTCTCAACATCCTCTCTTATGTAATCAAAAGAGTTCACAGGCTTTGACCATGGGACCTTACCACTTCGAAAACTAGGTGCAGATGCCAATGAACCAAAAACATCCTATAGAATATGCAGAGGAGTATCTTCTTGGATAATTTGAGTCTAGTATACATGGTGCACTATTTTAAACATTCAACAAAGATATAAGTGAAAATGTTGCTGACCCTGAGTTACCACATTAATTGAGCCATCCTCCACATGACAGTAATGACGATTCAAATAATATATATGTTTTTTTCATGGATTTAGACACTTCTAGCTGAAAAAAGATGAATAGACTTGAACATGAGGCCACATGATGACCATCAAGGATTTGATTTCAATCGTCAAACAAACCCGCCTGACAATTTTTACCTTTTTTTTAAATTGTTTTAAAACAAAAATGGAAAATATCACACCCAACAATGTATTTTGGGACCCATGCTTTGTTTTTACCCCAAAAGGAGAAAAAAATAAGCTTTCTTAGAAATCCCAAGTCATATTTTAGTAGTTCCAACGCCTTGGTAGGAGTTTTCATCTCAGCAGTTATCTTGACTAAAGCAAATTGAAGGCCTTCATCTAGAGGAAAAGATAGAACATGAATCACACCTATAGTGTATGGGGCTTCTTCCTTTGCATAGCCCATTCTAAAGTTGCTTTAAACCTTGGTCTTATCAATCCCAATAGAAGAGTAGCTTCTGAGAACAAAACAATTTCCTCTAGATAGAACATTAGCAGATCCATACATAGGATAGCAGGAAAAGCACTTTCAATGCCTAAATCAATACAATGACTACTACAAGATAAACAAAATGAAAACATGTTCATTACATTGGATAAATTTTCTGCTACATTATAGTGCATGCACCACTTGAGTGCTCAGAAGCAGGAGAAAGCAAAATCAATTAATCTCGACAACATGCCCAAAAGAAGGTCCTCCTAATCCTTAATCTTCTTATTCCTCTAAATACAAAAAACATAACAACATCAATGGTTTCCTCTTAGAGACAATTGAAATTTCTTCAGCAAAGATACAAATGCCAGTAATCAATTTGTACATAGTAAAATGAGGGATATTGGGTTATATATATATATATATATATATATATATATATATATATATATATATATATCTCCATCTGCAGTGCTGAACTAACCCATATTGGACTTATTTTAGGGATGGCTATGAGTGGGATCTCCATTAGCATGGTTCCTGTAGGTTCTGTTTATTTAATTATGTAAGTGTGCAACACATGCTGCCTCCATCCAATTACTACTAATTTTACAAGGTTAACGTGGGGTCAGTGTGGTTGACGTATGTCGTCTCAAAAGAAAGTGCTTGTATTACTTTTCAAGGAAGGAATGACATGTTTGCATGCTAGTTATTATGCCCATGTACCTTGTCAGGGAGGCCCATGTCTTCCCACTACTAGCCAACTGACATCCCAAACCACATGCAACTCTTGCCATCTAGACTCCACGCATCCCCAAGTTTTCATTTTTTTCTTTTTATTTTATTTCCTTCTCTGATTTATCGGCACTACATTTCCCTGCCCTTATAAGAGCATCATCCTCTATGCGACACAATAGAAAGATAGAATAGGTTCTCATGAGCAAGGAGGGAATAATGAATGTCTCATGTCACTAGTGAAACATTACTTGTTGCTATAATGTGACCACAAGGAAGAAGAGAATTTTGATAAGCTCTTAATGTTCTGTGAAGATTGGTAGTTCTATTTTACATCATTACCTATTTTATATTCACTCTTCTCCCCTAACAGTATTTATTAAACTTAATCTCTCAATGTTTCATTGTTTTAAGATTTTAGTTTCTTTAGTTATTTTTGTGTGGGTGTCTAACAAAAATTGACATCACAATACCACACAAGGGCCAGATAAAGCCACATAATCATCATAGTGTGCTATTCTTATATGTGTATTTTATTCGTAAATTGAACTTTTTATTTATTTTTGGAAGGACCAGCAGTTTCTTGATTGCCATGTTTTACATTTTGGGCATTTCCTTGGTTTGTGGTACTAACACGTGGATTTTTGCACTAACTATGACCATTTGGTCATTTTTTTTGCTTCGTTTTGGAATCTTCTTTTAAATTTTAATATTTTACCACCTTTCCTAAGGCTTATACCTTACCACTTGGCATTTGGATCGGATTGACATGTTGGTTCTATTTTCATGATGGTTAGACCTATGGACCCGCTTCGTTGTATGGGGGTACGCCTCAAGGAGTTACAGATAACTAGCGGGTTATTGAACCACGAGTTATTATGTCACTTGGGTTAGGGGAGTTTGAACTTTATGTGCCTCGGGCCATAGGAAACTGACCTCCTTGAGGGAGGCATAAGAGATTGAGGGAGGCATAAGAGACTTGAGGGAGGCATAAAAGACTTAAGGGAGGCATAAGATATTGAGGGAGGCATAAGATACTGGAGGGAGGCATAAGAGATCGACAAAGGCATAAGAGACTTGAAAGAGGGATAAGAGGCATAAGATATTTGTGTGTGTGTGTGATTGATGCTTCAGGAGGTATGAGATTTGTTATGATGTTTTAGTTGTGGTGTTATGATGTATGTGTTACTCATGTTAGTTGGATATGTTTTGTGATGTGTGCCGAAATGACATTGATGCCTTGTTGACACTATATACTTATAGCTATTTTTCTGAGTTATGTAAAATCTTCATCTATGGAACTGTGGAAATTTCTGCTTGTTTTAGTACACTTTTATTCAAGTATTATATGTCAGTCATAGTTGTGTGACAAGTGTTATGTTATGTCGACCATGCATGATATCTTCCATAATTTGTTCTAAGCTCTTGTGGTGTGGTACCGTCATGAAAGTATGTAAAATTTATGCTTTTGAATCATTAGTGTTGTGTATGACCCTGGAAGGGTGTTGTGATAAGCAGGTCATGTTGGGCGCCCACAAGAATGAATAAACTAGAATTCTACAACAATGAAATTTTAAAGAACTTGAATTAGGAATACTATTAAGGAAAGAGTTTGATGAAAGAGATTAACTAATTAGAGTAATTAAAAGTTTATGAATAATGTCAAGAAAGAAAAGTAAAGTAAATTATGAAATAAGAGAGAGGATTTCCAATCTTCACAAAACATTGAAGAAACTCTACTAAAATTTCTAAGTCTACCCTGTGGTCTTGCTTTAACGATCGATTTTTTTTACCATAGGAATATTCATTGTATTTATCCGTCCTTTGTTGCTCATCCTCTCTTACTATCTTTTACGGTGTGTCACATCGAGGATGATGCTTTCTTAAGGGGAGGAGAATGTGATGCCCCGTTCGTTTTTGACTTTTGCCTTTGCTTCCTTGCCTTGGTGCTTATCAGTGACTATTTGTTTGAGCCTCCTTTTGGTCGTTAAGTATTGTAACCCTTCTGAGAAGTAATATTTGACCCCTTTCCTTCCGCTATACCCTTTTTTCTATCATTTGCGCTTATAAAATTTTGAGAGTGCTTATAACATCTTTTGAAGACCTTTATACTAATGAATATCCTATTTTGATTATCGGTTTCTTAATGTCAATTGTTAAAAGTTTTAATGAGATTCTAAACCTTTTCAGGTTAACTTAGGCATACTTATTGGAAGATATCTAATTGTTTAGCTAAGTATAAATAAATTCTTTACTCACTTCAAAGACTTGGTATATTGGTGACTATAGAAAATTTTGGCATGCGTGAAAGTGGAGGGAGGTCGGTGGTGGAGCCAAATTTTGAAGGGACTATTTTTTTTATATACCAAATTTAATATGGTATTTACCAACTCCCACTTAGCCAACAGGACTCCACACATGCATTGTTTATTCAACTAGTTTAAGGTGAAATTGAACTCTCCTTCCACCAACTTTGTCAGTCTTTAATGCCATTTAGTTTTAACCTTGCTTCACACGTTTTGTGGGGACTGGTTGCGCATTAACTAGCATCTGGTCATGTGGGTTGGGAGGAGCTTTGTTAGATAGGCATTGAAGCTTGCAGGCATTCTGTTTTAAATTTTCCATTCTGTTTAGTTACTTCCACGTTTTGGCATACATTCCTTCCAGGGTGCTTTCAGTGGAAGGTTCATACCTGTTTCAAATCCTCCATTTGGCACTGGTTGTGTACTGGAAAAGGAAAACTGAGGAGGTTGATCACCTGTTGGTTGCTTATGGTAAATCTAGAGCCTTTTTTTCAGGTCCTTCTATGTTTATCCTGTAGTCATGGTAATTCCCTAAGACTCCCCTTTCTCTGTGAGGAATTTTTGTCAACAGTTGCAGGCCTCGTGTATACTTCCTCATTGTGCATACATGTATTCTGAGGAACCTTCTTCTACATCTGACAAAAAAATCAATTTTCCATTGTGCTTCAATGGATGCCCATATTCTACCTTAAAGTCCCATTTTGACACAGGTTGGAGGGATGTTGCAAGGTTGTAGAGTCTAGCTTTTCACCTGTTCATCGTTTTATTTTTGGAGTTCCTAAGCCTGTTCTTTAAACTATTTTGTGTATGCACTGCAATCATATCAGTCCTTGAGACCAATTTTCCTTTTGTAAATGCAACTCTCCATTTTTGGGACATCGTGACCTGACTACGTATCCTGACTGTGCTAAAATGTGGCCGTGAGAAGAGTGTGTACACCTAACAAGCTTGTGGACAGTGGATTTTGGTTGGAGTTATTGTTACAAACCCTTTTCAGTGTATACTTGACTTGTGGGGGATTGAATCAGGCATGATAGGCCCTTTACCTTAAGTGTTCTACTTTTATCTAAATGTTTTCATTAAAAAACTATGCTCTTCATGGAAATGCCTCTAAGAATTGTGCCTGGTGTGTTGTTTCTTCTAATTTATGATGTTTGAGTTTCTCAAGGTTATGGTTTCTTATGGTTGTAAATGAATCTATGGAGTGAAATTGTTGTACATGCTTCTAGGTTTCGATCAATATTATTTGGGTCAACTTTGTTCACAAATTTAAAAAAAAAAATAGGGGGCTGGTAATGAAACTCTTGTTTCAGCTTAGTGTTCATACGATTTCGTTGTATTATTAATGTTGTTGGTCTACTCGATTCTAGAATACCTATTTTTCGTTTCTGGATTTGGTTCATAATCCTTTGTTTTGGCTTCAGATTAGTAATCGATCTTCTGATATTTTTTTGTTTCAATGAGATCATTGGCCACTTGATGTGTGGGTATTATGGTTTCTTATATGGGGACTTTGAATTGATATCCTTGCTCTTGGTTTCGGTTTTGGGTCGGTTAAGGAATCAGATGTTAGCTTTAAGCAATGAGGGTTATTTTTATTTATTTATACTTTAATAGCAAAATGTATTTTTGATTGGCCTCAAAATGTTTCATCATCTTGTTATTAGGATGAATTTTTTGTGTAATCATGTATATCTGTGGTGAGTACTTTTCCCTTGTTATTTGACTTGGAACCCCGATCAGTACAAGTAGATCTCGACGAGAGTAAGGTAACTTATGAACCATTTGGGATGGAATGAGGAATCTATAAGGTAAGGATGGTTAACTTATCCTTTCCAGAATAGCCTTTCCATAACTACTAGAGAATTTTCCTTAGTTTTTGACTCTACCACAACGGACTGCCAAAGTTTCTTAATTATATTAAGCTCTAAAATCATGATTTTTGTCTTAATGTGACCTTACCATTGTTAGATCTTGTCGATATACATAGGTTCATAACTACTAATCAATTTCCTGATATAATTATCTAGGAAATTTAGCTTCAAGGTTACATTATTTTGTAATCACCAATTCTTGGTTGTTGGGACATTTTGGCTGGAATGGTAACTGGGTTTTCCTAACACTTGAGAGGGGTGTACGAGGTTCGTATATCTCTATCCTAATATTATAAAATATTGAAAATGTTATGACTTCCAATAATTTTTTATAATAATAAACCATAAGTCATGTTGTAGGAGATAATATCATGGAAATGTTTCTTGAATGAGTATTCTACCAAGAGTAAATTGTGTTGCATGAGAGACTTTTACTTAAATCCTTCTTGCATGAATACTCACTACAATTTAAGTAAATATTTATACTTTATTCAATTTTTCCCCTGAAAGAAAATAATTTAAGTAGATGTTGTTCATTATGGGCATAAATCAAGGAGTAGCATAGTCCTTGCTTTTGCATGAATTGATGTTTTCCCCTAAACCTGTGTGGGGTGAATCCAAGTAATATTTTTATCGAATAATTAGCTAGCTTCTTGGTTAAATAGAAAGGTATTGATCAAAATGGGTTTTACATCACAGTTCTTTTTGTTTTGATAGACCCTCCTAGAATCCTTTATCATTGTGATTAAATCATCTTGTCAATGGACTAGAGTAAACCTCCTATAGGAATGCACAACATGTACACTTAATTTCCTGTTGAATTATTTCTTTGTTCTGATGACATCCCTTTTTGATCGTGAAAGGGATTTGGTTAGAAGAGACATAGGTGACAATTTTATTTTCGTGTTGAGTCATTGTGTTTGCATATCAATTCCTTTTAGATTGTTGATAGGATATTTATTGTAATATAGTGGAACTTATGGCTTGTAGAATTAACTGATATTATTATAGACTGATTCAGAATTTTTATTAAATCTCTTCTTTAATAGATGGCTGCATTTTTAAATGTTATCATGTTGAAATGATTCTCATGAATGAAACACAGGTGGAATTTATTTTTTTGGATTACTTAACTACTTTTTTAGGTAATTGTTGCCTAATGAGAATTAGTGATTGATTTTCTATTTCTGACATTGTAGCTTTTTGGACAGTCTTTTTAATTACTCTTATTTTGAGTGCTTGGAACATTTCCTTAAACAAAAGTGTTTCTTTTTTTAAAACAGTTAGATAAAAGCTCAATGTCCTATTGTTATATCACTTATCATGCTCAGTTCTTGTGAGCTAACTCAGGCTAATATTGTGCAGATGGATTTGCGAGTAGATGAGGGAAAGAATTTTAGGAAATTGCATCATTCTTGGTTATGAAGTTCATTGTATGAATTCTTATTTGTTTTAAAAATCTAGGATGGGATTCGGTTGAAAATTTAGAAGAGGAAATACCTTAGTATTGTGTCTTGTGGAGTAATGTTGTCATAACTACTAAAACCTTGACTTGTATTGACTATCGTGGAAAATATAAAATTGATCACCGTATTGTTAATATTGGTTTTAATGTAATATAATAACCTTATGATTAGTATAACATTGTTTGATTAATCTAGTTACCTTCTTGTTCCCTAGTCATAGTTCCTTAGAATTGTTTTTTTTCTTTGGTGTGTATGTCGTGTCGAATATAGATGATCTAACCATGTGTTATATAGTTGGTATAATTGTAAAAAATTTTATTGAGTCATAAATTATGCATGGTGAACCATCTAGATCATGGCACTATCTAAATTACACTACCCAAAGCTAAACAAATCAAATTTATCCTTATGGTAACGAGTCTTTATAACGATATTAAGGTGAAATCAATGATTAGATATTGGAGGAAACAAAGTTATAGTAAGTAGGAGGAAATTGATTAAGAAACATAATATGTATACTTTTATCAAACTTATCAAGTGAAGCCTCGGTGCATTTTTTCAACCATTTGGAATAAATTCTCAAGCTTCAATAAAATCCTGGTTAATAACTAATGAGATCTTAAAGATGAATTCAACTCGACCTTCTTCCTCTAACTTTTTCCAAGGTGCATTGTAATCTTCTCTTAAGTGTGTTAAACGTGAAACCATGTGCAATGGAGGTATGAACAAGTTTTTGTAGCGTAAGTTTGGATAAATGGCCTTATGGAATTAATTACCTCCTTTATTAAATAAATTAATTAAACAAATAATTTTCAAATTAGAGAAGACCTTAAGCTAATTACCCTACACTGTAAACAGAAGAAATTTAGCTTTGTAAGAAGAATTGTATGAATCATATCCAAAATCTCCTAGAATGTAAGTTAAGAATTGAAAGATTTTTTATTAAAATAAATAACCTTCAATAATTTCTCATCGTGGTATGCCCTAATTGTAAGTGTGTTTTGTGCTTGGACTTATATGTTGTCTTGTCAAAAATAAAATTTAATTGTTCGCGATGAGTGTTGTATATGTTGTCAATGTTTTGTCATTTTTATCGTGAGTTGGTTGTAGCTATTTGTGATCACCTGTGGTGTCGTCTATACGTACAGCAAGTCAAAAAAAATTGTTTGTTATTTTTTGTGTTGTTATAGTGTGTGTCACTAATAGATACCATGTAACATATGATAAGCACAAGATGATGTAGAAATTAATCTGATCTAATACAAAGAATCCATGAAATAGCTACAGACAATAATTGAAATCAACAACTCTATATTATATTTTCATTAATTCACTATTTCAATACACTCCATTATATAGGAGATGTAAAATAACAATCCTTACAACAACTTTTGTCTTCATATACAACAATACACCCATATGGTTTCAACCTCTCACCAATATAATAATAAAACAATACTAATTGTTTTATTATTCTAACTTACTAACTTACCACATACTAACCACATTTTACATTTACTATTTACATTTACATAGTAAATGTACTTTCACTAATTTACCATAATAATAATTACACATGTAATTATTATTCTCCCATACAAACAAATGGAGCACTAAGATATATTTCCTAACATTCCCCCGCTTAGTGCGAACATGGGAAAAACCTGCCTTTGTACTGCAATGTGCCGCTACGTAGCATGCTCATGATCTGGATGGTTTCAAGGACAATACCAACAACCTCTGGATGCTTTTCCAAGTGGTTAACCAACAACCACACAACAGATGGTTTTTGAGGACAGTACCAACAACCTCTGGATAGTTTTTTTGGATAACTAACAACCACGATATCATGATGATGCAGTAGTATCAACAACTCTCATCACTATCTCACTGCAGGGAATAACATAGGAAATTCTACTGAAATCTGTTGCTCATACATACATAGAGAAAGCTGACATACTAGAAATGGAACATTGGAATGATGTTCCCCCCCTCAATGTGAAATTTCCACTTATTCAATCACGAACACTGTAAACAGGAACACTGATACTGGAACTCTGAAAAATATGAGAAGAAGCACACGACATAAGATGAAAGCAAATACACCACAAAAATGTCACCAAACCATCTATGCGGCCCCGTCGTTGGCGACTGACGAGAGGTCGCTGAATGACCTCCAACCTCCGTTTGCCTCCATCCTCCAGTAAATTCACTTAGTATAGAAATTCTTCATAATTATAGTCAATTTCATTTGTTATTTGTTCATCTCTAGTTTCCCATTCTACAATTTTGCTTACATCTGTAGGTGCTTTTTCATTTCCATCTACTATCCTCCATAGATTTTTATTCATTAACTACATTTGAATTTTTACTCTCCATGTACGGAATTTCAACCCATTAAATTTATCTAATGGTGTATCCATTTTGCTGAATCTAAATATCCAAAAAAAAATTGAATGCAGATTTGAATTACCTCTGATTCTCTGATTTCTTCAAAAAAACTGCAGTGATCAATGTGTTGTATAGTAAATTGCACGTTTCTCCCAAACTGTGAACTGGGTTTTGCTGAAATTTCTACTGTAGCTTCTTGTATAACAGATCATTGTGAACGAAAATTTTTGGAGAAACCCAGATCGCGAAACTAAAGTTACGAGATCATCTTCGAGACAGATTTAACCTGCTCTGGTACCAAATGTAGAAATTAATCTGATCTAATACAAAGAATCCATGAAATAGCTACAGACAATAATTGAAATCAACAACTCTATATTATATTTTCATTAATTCACTATTTCAATACACTCCATTATATAGGAGATGTAAAATAACAATCCTTACAACAACATTTGTCTTCATATACAACCATACACCCATATGGTTTCAACCTCTCACCAATATAATAATAAAACAATACTAATTGTTTTATTATTCTAACTTACTAACTTACCACATACTAACCACATTTTACATTTACTATTTACATTTACATAGTAAATATACTTTCACTAATTTACCATAATAATAATTACACATGTAATTATTATTCACCCATACAAACAAATGGAGCACTAAGATATATTTCCTAACAGATGACACACACATACATACATGCGGCTACCAAGGTGACCTTGTTGTGAACTTGCAACATTCCTTCATGGTTGGCTTTCGTATTCCCACCTTGTTTTTGTGATTTGTATCCAAAAATCACAAAATAATATCACTTTTGGCCTCAAGCGCACATAAATATGCCATGGAAATAAAACACATAGAAATCATCCATCATATAATCATCATCAAATATCATACTATAAAATTCTATTCTAAGTCAAACATTTACAATCATCCATAATCACAATTTGCATTTTATGATAACTATGAAATTAAGATACATGCCTATTACCTAATATCATCACAGAATAAATGAGCCATGATATCATTGTACACATGGTTAGGAGATACATATAAACATAGTCACAAATGATATGAAATCAAGATGTTAGTATACATATAACGTAACACTAAATCAACATATACTGCAATATCTCACAGTGTTAACCAAGCATCCATATAGTCCATGATAAAATATAATCACCATACTAATTATATGTCTATATGGTATATCATATGTTATCAAAAATAATATCCATGTCTCTAAGTAGGTAGTAAGCAAGATAATAATAGAAAACATGTCGAAGTGGAGTGGGAACTACATCCCCCTCCTCTTAGACTTGACATAATCGTAGATGTCACTAGAACAAGTGTGGAAACTTATCCCTTAGAAAAGTGGAATCCTTCCAAGTAGCTATTGTTTCATCATAAAAATCCAATTAGACATGCACCTGATCAATCTCATGACCTCGAAGGCCCAGGGTCCTATGCTCTATAATGTGAATGGGCTCCACAGTCAGTTGTGCCTACTTCTTCATCTATAATTTTGACCAATCAAATACACGAGAAAGATTTGGATAATATATTAGTAGAAGAGAAACATGGAAAAAATAATGGACACGAGACAAGCTTGGTGGTAAAGTTAAGCGGTAGGAAATGAGACTGATCTGCTCCAAGATCTCAAATGGACTCATGAATCTCATAGCTAGCTTAGATCATTTTCCATTATAGATTAGGATCTTATGATTTCTAACTCTCAAGAATACCTTCGAGCCCAGCTCATAACTATGTTAAACACTCCTCTAATCTCCATACTTATTCTTCCTATCTTGTACGTCCTGCAATATCTTTCTATTCAAGATAGCTTACTACTGCATATCATGTAACATGGCTGGCACAATAGACACCTTATCCTCTAAATTGATCCACCTCAATAAATTCCTTCACTCCCTACCATATAATTCTTGAAATGGTGAGATGTTGATGGAACTATAAAAATAGTTGTTGTAAACAAACTCTAACAGATAAAAATAATCTTTCTAACATAACTATTGATCCATAACATACATGCAAAGCATATCCTCGAGTATCTAGTTAACCTTCTCTATCTGAACATCTATCTCAAGGTGATAAGTTGTGCTGAAGTTAATATTTTTCCTGAGAACAATCTACATGGTGGTAAAAAATGTGATGTGTACAAAGGGTCACAGTCATAAATAATATTATGTGAAATCCCATCAAGTTTGACTATCACATCATAATAGACTCATGCCATTGCACTAAATGTATAAAAGGTCTTAACTAGAGAAAAATGAGCCACTTTCATCGATATATCCATCGTGAGCATGATTGCGTCATGGTGATATCTCTACATAGGTAGCCCAAAATGAAATACATGGAAATGGTGTCCCATTTCCACGCTGGTATGGCTTGGAGATAATGAAGGCCAATTGGATGCTGATGTTTGGCCTTGACCCTCTGAAACTCTTGAAACTAAGATACAAAATGGGTTATGCCTGTCTGAAGACCCCTCCAATGAAATAACTCTCTTAATGAACCGTGCATATCTTCTTCACCCGTGGATTGGTTGAATAAGGTGCACATTGAGACTTTGTTATGATATCCTATCTCAAACCTCCATCTCTAGGTACATATATAAGTCCCCTATGGAAAAGAAGCCAATATGAATCTAAAGATAGTCCTTCAAACTTTCCCTTAATGGGTTTGTGTAGATCAATCTCTTCTCTAGGTGCAAGAAAGAACATTTCCTTAGGAAGCTATTACAAGATCTTGGCCCTCAAATATATACCTAATTCTATAGCCATGGAAAGGTACCTCCATCAACTCAAAGTGTTTGCAACCAAATTCTCCTTCCCCTTCAAATACTCAATATCCATATCATAATCATATAGAAGATCCATCTAACGTGATTGATAGGAGTTAAGATTGGGCTACACGAAGATGTTTAATAGGCTCATGTGATCTCTCTTGAGTGTAAACCTCCTACAAAAATAAAATATTTCCATCAAATGAAAGAATGGACCACTACTGCAAACTAAAGGTCCTGAGTCAGGTATTTGAGCTCATAATCCTTGAGTTTGCGAGACTCAATGGAAACAACTTGCTCATCCTACATTAATACTCCTATCCCTGTAAATGAAGCATATGTAAAAACAAAGAAATAAATTTGTAGATCTTGAATTGCTAGGATAGGCACTGTAGTAAGGCATTCCTCCAGAGTGTTGAAGGTTTAGTTAGATTTTTATGACCAAATTAACTTATTCCTTTTGGTATGAAGGGAAGTAATGATATGACACATAAGTGATAAGTCATACATGAACCTCTTGTAATACCTAGCTAATCCCATGAAGTTGCTTACCTAGGTCACATTTTTTGGCAATAACCAATTAATGATAGATATAATCTTGGAAGGATCCACTACAATACCTTCCCCATAAATAACATTACCCAAGTATTGAACCTCAAACTGAAATAATGAACACTTCTCCAAGTTCCCATAAATGTTTTTCCCTTGAAGACACTAGTGAAATAGATAAAGGTGCTCCTCATGCTCATTATGTGTGCACGAGAGAATAAAAATTTCATCCATGAATATGATCATGAAGTGGTTTTACAATGTGCTGAACACCCCATTAATCTAGTCCATGAACACTGTGGGGGCATTTGTGAGATTAAAGGACACAACTGTGAACTTGCAGTGGCCATATCTTGTGCGAAAGGTTTTCCTATGAATATATTGCTCTACAATATTCAACTAATTATACCTCAACTTGAGATCTACCTTGGAAAACACTATATCCCCCTTCATCTGATCAAAAAAATCATTAATGCATGGAAGGGGGTATCAGTTCTTGGTTATTACTTTGTTCAACTGTCTATTGTCAATATACAATCATAAGGATCCATCCTTACTCTTCACAAATATAAGTGGTACACCCAAAGGGTATAATATAATAGATGAGGCCCTTCTCAATAAGGCTCTCCAGGTGAAGCTTGAGCTTACAAAGCTCTGAGGTAGTCATCCTATAACACACGCGTGAGATAGGCTCTACTCTAGGAACCAAATCTATATGAAAATATATCTCACGTGGTGGAGGTAGGGTGGGAAACTCATAGGGAAAGACATCAAAAGACTCTCTCAAGATGTGATTTTCATCAAGTAAATGCCCACTAGACTCATCCTCAAATCTGTCAGAGTCTGTAATAGCATACATCTAAAATCCCTAATGTACACACCACTTAAGTTTCATAGAAGATATGGTGAGAGTAGAAATAGGCCTCTTAACCCCAACTATCACCAACTCAACAACCAAATCATCAACACAAGATATCACATTACTGTATTAATCCACTCTAGCTCTATGTGTAGATAACCAATCCATACCAAAAATGACTCCAGAAGAACCCAATGGAAGGATACGATGATCCAAGGACATAGTGAAGGATCCTAGGTCAACTAAACACTGCTGGATAGAGGATTCCACTAAGAATTTTTCTCTAGAATCCATATCAACATCCCAACTATGGCCCTCTTGAACTATCACTAGCATATATCACTCTACTATGGATAGAGAAATAAAGGAATCAGACAAACCTAAAAAAGAAAAGATAGAGATAGAAATACCATTGATGCTACCTGTAGTCTCAATCATTGTGCCCTGATTCTCTTTCTAGTGGTTCTCAACTACTAAATATATCGTATGGATCCTATCTACGTCGCCCATTGTTGAATATATAATGGGACCCTTACCCTTTTTATTTGGGTTATATGGACAATCTCTCTAGTGATGCAATGGTACACCACATCCATAACAACTGCCTAGTCCACTCCAATGATAATCGGCTCATGTTGGGTCTGTGGTGGTCTATGTTGTAGAACCCAAAGATCCTACTATAGACTTCTATGGGTTCTATGGACAAACTTTGACAAACTGGGTTCTGGGCACTCCATGTGTTTTTGTGGGTCCCCTAGTTGGAGGCCTCATACTATACCCTTACTGAGCATCATATCTCTGTGGAGGCCTGAAAGGTGGGCGAGTCTAATACTTCTACTGCGCTGTCCTAAAGGAAGACTGTGCATATAAATGCCCACCATGAGGAGGAGGGTTTTCCCCTTTGACTAAGTACCATGTAACTGCTGGATATGACTCTTCACTCTGTCTCATGTGTGGTGCATTTTTCACCTATTCTCCACTACAATATAGGCCTTCCTAATGACCTGTAATAAAATCTATAGAAAATGCATACACACTACTCCTCCCAAGTCCATGTTTAGGTGCCAAATGTTATTGTTCAATCTAACCTTCTCATCTTACATGTAATCCACATACTGATGCAAGTCAAGGAATCATCCCTCATAGTTTGCCACTAACAAGCTTGTCTGTCACAAATCATGAAACTCATCGATCCAATGTAGGATGAATCTCCTGGGTAAATACCTACTCTGGAAAAACTCCTCAAAGAGATTTCATATAAATAACTTTGAATCAAGGTGGAGGTGTTATTCATATATATTCCACAAAAATCTTGCCTTGTCTCTCAGCAAATGGATAACAACATGAGCCTTCATGTTGCTAGAGCATAGACATATCTTGAAGAATCCGATCAAACTAACCAACCACACCTCTATCTAAAATCCTCTAGTATCATAGGCATCATGGGATAGATGAAGCTTTAGGATCTCTCAAATATGATTGGTCACTCATGACTGTCTTCCCCTACGTCTCTCCTCATGGTCATCCTTCTATTTAGGCCTCCTAGATCTCTCTTTTTGTTTCATGGCCCTATCTTCCTGCAATGAATCTTGTTTTTCTGGCACCACATGAGAACTCTCTAATTTATTCTCCACACTAAGGTGTGGAGCAACATGAGCCTCCTATGACAACTCCCTATCATGAAGACTAGGTCGTTCCCCTAATGACCACCCTCGTATAGTAGCATTGACATCCTCTAAGGTCTCTAATATCTAAGATAATATAGCGGAGACTTCCTACTCTGAGGATGATCCATCTAAATCTATATGCAAGAACCCCTCATCTGGTTCATTCCTCTTGCAAAAACTTAGATAGCAGTTAGTCCATTATTTTAGGGTTTCTTTCAGTGTATTAAGTTTACTATGATTCAACATTTCAAATAATTTCAAGTGTTCTAGCTTTAGGTTGCACTCAATTTTAAGTTGGGTTCCCAAGTTTTCCCAAGGTCCAAGTGTTGAACCCACGAGTTTGATACCATGGTGCAACACATGAAAATCACCACGTCAAAACACCAAAAATAACTAGAAAAATCAAGGCTGATTTTTTTTACTAGATTAAAGAAGTTAATCCCATCTTAGTTGCATTAGTGAAGATTAAAAGTAGTTTACTAATTTAGCCAATCCCTGTCATTAATGAAATTATTTAATTCAACTAATTAGGGTTTATTATTTTATTTATTCATCAACTCCATTAATTAATCCCATAATTAATTTTTATTTAATTGATTAATTAATCCTTAATTAATCTCTTTTAATTATCCACCTTAAGTTAATAATAAATTTTCGTAGAATTATATTTAAAATTATCCTTAGCCTTAATTAATTAAATCTCACCCATATAAGATTTCCCTCAAGAATCAACATTGTAAGCTTAAATTAACATTAATTTACTTCCTAAGTTAACTTTAATATAGATTCCTAGCAACAATATTCCAAAGCCACCCAAATAATTATTTACCCTTACACAAAAATAATTCCTAATTAATAAATTAAACACCATGCACAACATTTAGATACTAATCATAATTAAAATAATCGTATTCCATTTACGAAAAACACCCATCTAACTTCCATGCACACCACTAAAATAAACAACGTATAATTAAAATATTCATCACTCATTTTTACTCCCCAACATATCCGACAACATTCCTTTAGGATACCTTAAATTATTTTACCCATACAGTAAGAAATTTATTCACCCATCTCTAAGGGATGATGATTAAATCCCAGTCGTATGATTCTTTTAATCCTCTCTCTTAGATCTTAGGGTTCCCTTAGTTTAACCTAAGTTTCTCAATGACTTCTATTTATAACTTCTAACCCTATTTGTGCCTCTATTTGCATAGGTTAATCTACAAACAAGGGAAATAATGGGGATGAAAGGATCTGGGTGAAAATTATGTTGGATAAGGTGGTACAGGGAATTCAATGGGAGGATTTTCTCTCTCATTACATGAATCCAATCTCATTTCTATAATTATCTTCCATTGTTTTATAATTCTGTAAATTTATTTTATCGGTTATGCACATCTTCTCTTCTCAAATCAGGCACTGAGATATATGTTTATATTAAATGATTTAAATCTTTCTATTGTTCAAAAATACAAAGATATATATACATATGTGTGTGTGTAGATGTACACATATATATCTTTATTTATTTATTGATTTACATATTCAAAAACTTGAAAATGTTTCATATCTGTAGACACACACACACACACACACACACACACACACACACACACACACACACACACACACACACACACACACACACACACATGTTTTTAGATTGAACTACACCATTTTTTTTTGGTGATATTTGATGGTTATTTTATGCTTAAAAATTCCAAATTTTTGCCTAAAATGAAATCTTTAAAAAAAAAAAAAGTTTATTGTGTTAAGTTTGATGGTGAAATGACCTTCAAAAAAGATCTAAAGCAGAAAAAAATGACGACCATACAAATGTCAAATTCAAGTTGGCTATAACTTTATTTATAGACACATATTTTAGGATTTTAAATTGTCGTACATTCCTAAGGGTCTTATCTTTCATTATTATAAATTTTTTTTCTTATATATCATATTATTCATAAAAAAATATGGGTATATATATGCATTCACACATTTATAAAACTGTTCATTTGTTCAAAACAAGACTATATCAATTTGTAAGTATATATATATATATATATATATATATATATATATATATACATATATTGTAAGTATATGTATATATCTAACTTATATACATGTATAAATATTTATATCTAGTTTAAGTTTTCACAATTGTTTACAGGAACAATATTTTTGCAAAGAATTGTAGATGTAAACTAGTTTATAGCCTAAGTTTCCAACTTCCTCAAATATGAATTAATTCCAGATACACATACAGGAAGCAGGAAAGTAGATTTATTAAGTTAAGCAGATGAATACTTACTCACATGCAAGATATGCAATAGTAAAATAAACAACACAGTATATTTCCTTATTCTTGATGATAGCATTAATTTCCGATACACAAATAAAATAAATTTGATAGTAATTCCTTCAACCAATTTTTTTTCATCTTTAACCATAAGGTAAAATGAAAATTAAACATATACATTGGTTCAAATTTAACAGAGTTTCATTTTACTTGCAGAACTTCATATGGAACAAATTCTCAACATGTTACAGGAATTTCAAAAAGAATAAAATGCAAATTTCTCACTCAGATTACATGTGGAATACATGAGGAAAAATTACAAAAAAATACAACTTTCAGGAGATATAGGTTTACACAGAAATATGCCTTTATCATGGAATAAATATAACCTTTCCAAACTCTTTCCAACACTTAGATTTTCAATTATAAAAAATGTAATTTAAATTTTATTATAATTCAGATTACAATTTAAAATGCAAGCTTCTATAAGCCCTGCACCAATGGTGGAGACAACATGTCATTTTTTTTCAAAAACAATAATTCTTAAAGTTCAAAAACATAAGTAGAACCTCCATCTCCTTCCTTTCACCTTTAACAACACACACAAGGGAAAGGAGCTAGGAAACACTCTCCACCCACCAATAAATTCAATGAAGGGGTGAATAAATCCCCTTCATTGAACCCCAAGCTCCAACCAAGAACCAATGAAATAAATTCACAATCAAGGCAACTACAACAATGGATTCCATACACAAAATCAAGAAAACAATGTTGCAACACATAGCCTACAAAACACAAAGAAATCAACAACATGCCAACAATAACATAGGCTCAAACTAGAGGCAAAGGAGAGAAGAAACAGGGGCAGCCCATTATACCTCCCTAGTTGTTTGAGTCTCCACCTTGAAACCTCTAAAACTCATTCATACACAAAATCTTATCCCTTCCTAAAACTCTTATCACTCCCCCACATTAAACTTTACATAAGTAATTTAAGAAATTTCCCATATACTTCCACAAGGTGGAACAACCATTCCCACAAATCCCTCAAAAATTCACATATCGCTTATCCGTCCCTCATGGATACCATTTTCTTTATCCCTACACCTTCCTTAGGGGCACTGCTACATAATCCAAGAAAAAACAAACACATTCATTCAATAATTGAAATTCTATAAACAATAAAACAAGGAACAAAAAAAAAAAAGATCCTACCTTGCTAGTTATGACACCTTCTCTTTCCAAGCAATCAAAACTTCAACCTCCTTTTCCAACAAAACAAGGACAACTCCCAAGCAAGCACTCTCCAAAACCCAAAATCCAAGTAAAAGCAAGTAATCCCAATACATAGAAGGAGAAAAACATATAAATAGACAAAAAAGAGGGAGAGGTGATGTGGCTCCATGTAGGATACAACTTCATCTCCCTCAAGTCCACATCACCCTTTCAAAAAACATTTAAAAAACTCATAATTAGGTGGTTGAGGATATGACATTTCCAAACTTGCACACAAGGTCACTTGTACAATTCAAATCTCAATTTAGGAGACTACGAGAAAGAGATAAATAATTGCCTCTTTTCCATGAAAATTATAGCATTAAAAACTAAATATGACCCCCTAAGTCCTATGTAAGGTCCAGAAAAGAGAATAAAGAGTGTGGGATAAGCTAAAAATTTCCCACAAGCCTTCAAAACTGGGCTCAAAACCAAAATCCGAGATTGGTTTTAGGAGTGGCACACAAACCAAAGTCAAATTCAAAAATCAAACAAACCAAAGTATAGACTAGAGTATAACAACCATATACATTGTCCCCCATTCATCACATTAAAAATTAAAAACATACTAACAATTTACATATATAATTAGGGGTACACTTACCATATAGGAACATATGGGTGCATTAGGACATAGTTTACAATCACCACTTCCCACAAAATAATCAAAGAAATCAAAAACAATATAATAAAAGAACATAACTACAAATACATGCCATGGTAACATTATGAGGTGCTCCCCAATGGATACATCCTAACATACAATAAGCACATGACGAAACACACATACATACACACAACTTCTAAGGTGACCATGTAGTGAACTCGCAACATAAATTCAAAGTTGAATTTAATAGTCCCGCCTTGCTTGTGTGATTTGAATCTTGCAATCACATAATAATACGACCTTAGGCCTTAAGGCCACATCAATATGACATGAAAATAAAAAACATAGAAAGCATCCATCATATAATCGTCATCGAATATCACAGTACACAAATCTATTCTAAGTCAAACATTTAAAATCATCCATAATCACAATTTCCATTTTATGATAACTATGAAATTCAAATACATGTCAATCACCTAATATAATCATCAAAAAAATGATCCATAATATCATTGTACACATGGTTAGACGATACATCTAAACATAGTCACAAATTCCGTAAAATCAAGATATCAGTATATAAATAAAGCAACACTAAATCAACATATGCTACAATACCTAACAGTTTCAGGTAGGCATCCATAAAATCAATAATAAAATAAAGTCACCATAATAATCGGATGTCTACATGGTCTATGACATGCTATCCAAAATAATATCCAATTCTCTAAGCAAAAGAAAAATAGAAAAAGTTTTGAAGAGGAGTGGGCACTACATATTGCTAAACATTTATAACTAATGTTCATGTACAATGAAATATTTGATTATGGTGTTGACATACTAGTGGCCATATGATAACAACACATAGTGAAACGACAAGAACAAGTTTTTTCAAATAAAATCAATATTGTACTTTTCATTTATGAGCTTGAGAATGATGTATGGAATTTGAGAAGCAATAAATGAGAGTTATTATTAAATATTTTGATCACTTCACGTAGTAGATTATAATATGATTTTATTTTGATATTTGATTCTCATGTTTTTATTGCAATATGTAACAACCCAAAATTTTCCCACCTAAATCCCCATGAAAACCCGATAACAAGTAGGAAAAATTATGGAATAATTATTTTTTAAGGTTACAAGGCATTAGACGAGATTTAATCTAATACGGATTATAAAAATTTTAAACAATTACAAGACATCAGAAAATAATTTTCGACTACTTAAGATTTGCCTAAAATTTAAAAATTATTATTACGTTCTAATTCTTTCACTAATAAGGATCCAAAATTTTATTTAAAAAATCTTCATTAACTTTTCAAAACATAACTCCATTAATCCCTTTTCAATTAATTTTATTTAAGATAAAAAATCAATTTTATATTAAATCATACTATGATAATTTTATTGCATTGTTAAATGCATGTAATTTATAATAAGTTCATTATTCTAAAAGGGTAAGGTGCACAACTTAGTCTAACCCCTTAGGCCCCATTTAACATTACACACCCATCCTTTTATTAAAAAAATTTCCCACCTAAATACCCCATTACCTAAGTGATGTAGGGTTCATCCAACACCCTTAGATCTAATATTTCTCAACCCTTAAATCTAGGTTTGGCAAGAGCAACCCTACAAATCTGTATGGGTTCTCATATATTCATTTCTTACATTCAAACTCTCATTTTCTTGTTTTGCTTTGCAGGTTAATTAAGAAGGACATGAAAGAGAGCCATGGAGGCCATTAGAGAGGATTGGAATCTCTCCTTTTACTAATATTTTAGATTAAGACATGAATCTTGCCACCTCCTTTGAGGGTATTGACATCTCTTTTATATTTGCATAAGAATAGTATCTTACTTTCAGATTCAAAGTTAAAACATTGTGGGTACACCCATTTGGGTACAAATTAGAAATCCTATGAATTTGTTTTGAGAAAGAATACATCTCTTATTTATTTTGATATATAATCCCGAAATTTTACTTATTTTAAATAAAAATAAATACGAATATATATATATATATATATATATATATAAATGAGAGTATATAGACCAAGGAAAATCAATGGCCGTGGATTTCCACATAGTCAAATACACAGGCCATAAGAAACAACAACAAATAAAAGGAATTTGCATCTCCCAAAAGATCTGGGCCTCGGCTCAATATTGGTGTAGGTTTCAAATTGGGGGGCGCCGACCCCACACCAAATTTAATAAAAAAATATGTGGGCTGGGGTCGGGTCAGGTCCCCCCTCCAACCCAACCGCGCCCCCCCACCCCGCCCCGCCCCTAAACCATTACAGGCACTTGGCCTATATGGATATCACCTAGAATAAAAGAAAATATACTTTTTTATTAGATTTTTTTATATTAGACAAACATTCCATACCGGGTGTAGATGTTTCTGTTCTTTATTGGGTGGGGGGGTATAAAAGGTTCGGGGGTCGTGTTGCGGTGGTGGGGGGGGGGGTCGGGCTTGTTGGTCAGAAATGGGGAGGAGTAATGATTTTTAGTGATTAGGTGACTAATATATATATATATATATATATATATATATATATATAGTATGTATATGTATGATATGTAGGTATATGTATAGATAATATGTATAATATAATATTATATATATATATATATATCTATATGTATGGATGTATGTATGGTATATGTGTGTGTGTAATATTTATATTACATATCTATATATATATAGATATATATTATGTATATATAACATATATACAATATATTTAAATATATATATATATTAATATATCTATATAAAATATTATATATAATATATGTATGTATGTATGATATGTATGTATTGTTATGTAGGTGTATATGTCTATTACCGACGAGAGAGAATGGTATCGAGAGATTTAGAGATGAGACATTACATACAGACAGACATACATACATACATACATACATACATACATATATATATATATATATATATATATATATATATATATATATATATATATATATATATATATATATATATATATATGGTTTAATAATTCTAATTAATTTAGATGTATGAATCCAAGTATAATATGTTTTAATATATAAATTTATATAGTCATATTTTTCTATAAAAGTGTATATAATTTTTTCATATTCAAAATAAAATTACAACTTTAGAGTTAGTGGATTATATATGTGATGAATAATATAAGTTTATATATTTGATAAAATAAGGATTGATGGAAATTCCAAGATTTAAAAGGGAGTTTAATTTTTTTCCTCTTGAGTAAGGGAGTTATAATGATTGCAATATGAACTTTCTATCTAAATGTGACCACATATGGCATATTGCTAGAGTAGGAGGATATAAAACATAGTTAAATAAAGGTTTTCTCATTCAAAGAGGGTTATCAATAGTGCAAAATGGGTCATCGACCCATTTACTTTTGAAGGAACTAGATTTTAATTTCCGTAATAGATGTGCAACACAACTTGAATGACATTCCAATTTAAGAGATCTTCATTTCCATTACAAAGCAATTTAAAGGTATTCACTTAAACAAAATATTACAAGCCGTATTAGAATCATTTGCAAGACTAACTAATGGAATAGAATTACATCTAATGTACTATTGACACAATTTATAAGTTGATGAGCCATATAAGAACAAGTTGCAACTTCACCTGCCTTTCTCCAACAAAACCACTTCTTTCATTGAGTTCCACCATCATCATCAAAATATATCGCACAAAAAAAATGGGGTATTAGGCAGCACTCTCCACTAAACAAAGTATCCAATGATGGAGAGGATCCTTCTTCCTCATTGGCCTCCGAGCACAAACAAGGAAGCATTGAGGGTTAATTAGAAAACCTTGGAAACTAAAAAAAAATGGCTTCCACATACACATTCAAACAATCAATGAAATAACACAATACCAATTTCTTTACAACCAACCAAAAAATAACAAAACACAACGGCTTCATGCTAAAGCCATGGAGGAGAAAGGAACATGGGGGTTCCTCTTATGTCTCCCAAGGGATTAGGTGTCCACCTATGAGCCTCCAAAAACTCCATCAGAATACACACAACACTCTTATGCCTCCTCCAAGAAGATACACCACTCTTATGCCTCCCTCAAGAAATCAACCCACTCTTATGACTCCTTCACTCTTATGTCTCCCTCAAGAAAATAACAAGATAAAATCAACACATATTTATCAAAAAGGTGGACATCCCAACCCAAATCCCTCATAAAATACCCAATAACATTTCTCGTATGCCTCCCTCAAGTTTTACCCCCATTTCCATTTCTCCCACAACATAAAAATCAATTCTATTTCCAACAATAATAACCAACATAATAATAAACATCTACACATAAGAGCACAACAAAATAGTAACGTTAAAATAATGGTGGAGAACTACCTCACCAATGAAGAGTATAATTACACAAAAATCTCCAAGAATTCTGAAATACTAAGAAACCACCATCCACTCCAAGCTCCATTCTCAAGAAAGCTCTCCAAAAATTACAAGCATTCCCCCAAAAAGAGCAAGTAACCCGCAATAATTCCCCAAAAACTCCCATAACTAGAAAAAAAGGAAAGGGAGATGATGTGGCTCCATGTATGATGCAACATAATTTCTTCTCCATCCCACATCACTCAAGTCCAACCCATGCCCCAAGGCATAATAAATGGGTGGTTTTGACGTCTGAAAAACCTCTTACCCACACCACTCCAACCCACACTCTTAAGGACAAAGAAATAAACACATGTAAGAAAGTGCAATTAAAACTCACCTTTTGTCTTCCAAAACACATAGTGGGGTCTATTTTTGACCCCCCAACCTATAAGTAGGGTTGGTATAAGAAATTAAGAAGCACAAAATCGAAAAAAATTGTAATCAACCCAAAGATGAAGATTAATATCTAAGATTCATATGAGTTGGGGCCAAGTTCAGCTTAGAAGTTGCTTAGAAGAGTATAATTACAATTACAATAATATTAATTATTATTGTAATTTCTACGATGATAATAATAATAATATCAATAATAATCATTATCTTTAGTTGATTACTGTTATAAGATATTAATAATAATATAACAATTGTAATATAATAATAATTATTGTATAATAAAAAATACTATTATTATTATTATTATTATTTTTATTTTATTTTATTAATGACAAAAGGTCTTTCTTATTGGGGCTCTACCCAAGAGATATAAAAACATGGTGAACACCTAGATAAATAGCTAAATGTGGAGGAAACAATAAAAAACACAACTTCCCAGTAGCTAGAGAAACAACAATAAAGATCATAAGTTCCCAAACATTGAAAGACATAGCTGGAAAACAACAATCAGCCATAAGAAATAGAAGATCATTTAGTTTTCCTTATTTTAATTTTGTTCCATACCTCTTCCTCAAGATTCTTATCAATGAAATCATAATGATTCTTAGAGCTAAAAGTATTAGAGATGTAACCTTGATAATGCAAGCCTTCCCATAAATGAAGAATTTTAAGAATATTAGGGTCACATGGAGCTTTCTTCACGATTTTATCAAATTGAAAAATAACCTTCATCACCAAACACCCAGGTTCATCAAAATTAAGTGTGGTTTCAAGAGTACCAAGGGACTATGTTTCAAAAATTCCTCCGACATTCTATCAATGACCGACATCCATTTTCAATCACTTTTCTTCATAGGACTCTTCTTGAAAATTGAAAGCAGTTCCATGCATATTAATGGGATGCACCATTGGCGAGAGGTCAACCTCAAAGCATGGCCTCAAAATCAAATTTGGCTTAGCAGGTGGGTAATTATAGACCTTCACATGACTTCCAAGATACGAATAATCAGAATATGCAATAATCTAAGATGATGGCTCTATATATGTTGTGAAAACACAGATTGGTCCTGCCTCACTTGCTCCATCCAATAACACTTCTGACCCACCAATGATAGGGCCAAGAAGCACCTAGGGTGAATAAATTTGCACCGACATAAACCCACCATCCATAGATAGAGACATAGACTTAGTGTCTTATAGAAGGACATCTCTAATTGTCGTCTCTCGACTTGTCATACCCAAAACATATCCACTAGTATGAGACAAGGTAGGTGTCTAAAATCCCCCAAAGGATTGTTGTCCTCTCAAACATGGCAGACATTCGGATACAAGCCAAGCTTAAATAATCCACAAGAAGGAGACATGGCGTAGCCTTGTATATTGTTAGAAATTGGAAGCACATCCTTCAACAACCAATAGTGATTGATATTATAAGATCCATCTTTATATCCTTCAGACGTTCATGCTACACATAGAATAGAGGAATCTTCAAAAATAAGCTTATGGTCCAATTCCTCATACTACAAAATTAGGCAAATAAAGGCTAGAAGTGGCTTCCCCATCTTCATGTTAACACATATCCTAGCACAGAAAAGCCTAGATATTTCTTTGGTGGTAAAATCCATAGCCAAGATACAACCCAAGGCTTTATAGATCCCAAGGAGCTCTACGTTTTCCCAAAATTCTAGGTACAATGCAGACATCTTGACCTAAATAGGAAAGGCATTAGGAGAAAGGTATAGTTGAGCCATACTATGTTTCCATTTAAAGATGTGTAAAATGGTCTTGCCATAGAACCAAGTCTATCCAATAGGGGCTTTGAGTAAGTCACTTTCACATACAAACTTGAACATGAATGCCTTGAATCAAACAAGGAAGAAACCAAAAGATGCCATTTTGTTTTAGCCCAAAGTCTAATAGAATATATATTGGGAATTATGCGTACAAATCTACACATAACAACAAATTATACCATTTTACATGCTTTGTACACCACTTCATTTAGATCCACTAGAATAGGGTCAATATTAACCTATGAGGGGTATAATATGGTAAATCCATCATTATTTTTTATTTTTATTATTGTTGTAGTAATCTTTTAAAATTTAATATAATTGTAAGATTTTTTGATAAAGGGGAAATGGTGGGTTTTTGGCTCAGCCCTTTACACAACAAGAAGAAAAAGAGGAACACAGACTGAGTAGTGAAAATAAATAACTAGGAATTACAAAACATTTTCTTTTGGGATGATTTTTTTCTTTTCATGTACCGTTTTCAAACCCTCTGAGACTTCCTCAATGGAAAGCATAAATTTAAGTTTGTTAATTAGCTGATAAGTATTGTCATTTAAAGGGAAAATATGGGGAACATTTTCCTTAGCCGATTAAATGAATTTTGGTTCAATCTTTTATTTGGCTAGATATTTGTATATAAGTTTTTTTGGTTTCCATCAACTTAAATTTCTCTAATTGGATTTTCAATAACTAATTCAGCTGATTCCTCCAATTCAACATTTGAGTTTAAATCTTCCTTATCATCTAAAACAAAATGATCTGGAAGAGAATTTTTCCACCAAGTGCCTCTTTCGTTTTTACACTTTCTCATCAACCAATTAACAGTTATATGTCTAAAAGTGAAACAATTTCTGCATTTGATTTAGGAAACCTTCATAATAAATAGGTTGGGTCCATGTTCTATTTTGAACATTAAGCTCAATGTTTATAGGTAGATTCTTCGAGGTATCAAGCTCAACCATAATTTAGGCATAGGTTATATGGGTAAAATTCGTGGTGTGGGAGTGATGTAGGAGCATCTTGTAAATAATCAATTATCATTTTCTTAGGTGTAAGGAGATGTCCAGGATCCACTTGAGATATTCATGGCATCAACTAGTGCACTTGGAATCTTTAGGAAAGAATAAGGTGTTTCCCTCCAATTGTAAAATGTAAATATTTGAAATTAGTCATAGGTTGTTATAGTGTTAGGTGGTAGTAAAAGATTCTTAAATGGTGTGATAAAGATTATAATTGATATGCATCATCTTTTATAGACTCCCTCATTGCCAAATCTCTAACTTAGTTTATTTTATCTAATCATAGTCGAGTAGGGTTGAGTTTAAACCATATATAACTTAATTTGTTATATTTTTAAGGATGAATTATAGTGGAAGAGCATGTATAGGTGGCAGGAAGGGGAGTAGTGGTGAAAAATCACAATAATAGAGTTGAAGAGGATCATGAAGCTGTGTATTGACTCTTGGTTTTTTAATACCAAATCTTGTAAGTTGTAAAATGGTATATACTTGGATTATCATCGAATGTGCATCAAATTTTTATATCAAAATCCTTTCAAAACATTATTTTAATGTTTCTACAAGTGGTGAATGGAGTGTACAGTGACAAACAGATCATGAAAGTATCTTGAGGATATGCTTATGATGATGAAAATAGTCCAAGGACATAAATAATGAATTTAAGCTTAGAGGTAAGGGTTTGTTGAGTTGTTGAAAGGAGAGAAATGATTTAATATGATAAATGCATGAATTATCTGTTGTTGAATTTTAACCAATGAGTTGTAATATTGTAAAAAGGTAAGAGGGAGAATTAAAACCACATAAGTGATATTGGAAAGTCTTTAAGAATGTAGCCATGTTTTCATAATTTACTAGCTCACTGTCTACCCCTAGTAAAGTTTCATTCTTCACTATAGTATATTTTCATGTCAAAATTTATATGATAAGAGGGGTTTATGAATCTATGGGAGAGTTTTGTATTATTAAAAAATCTTACATTGTTCAAGAAATGGGAAAATAGGCAAGATGATCACTACACAAACCGTACCCTATTGTAAAGACTTTTAGTAGATAAAAGCTAGTATGTAATGACCCAAATGGGACCTTGAATCAAGTTTCAAGATGATGATAGGTTAGAATCATTGGTAAGAAATTTGTATGTCATGTAATTAAATTTTTTTGAGTAATATTTCTTACTGTAGCTACACATAATTTTGAATTACTGAAAGAAGATATTAATGTACACTTTAAAGGAAAGTGAATTCATATAAACTATCTTAGGGGATTTTAGAAGGTTTTTAATGCATGACCAATGTAGGATATAATTATTTGAGATATAAAATTTAAGGTAGAATCTAATTGTGACATGGTACAAATTTGCAAAGTTAGTAAGTAGTTTGGGATATATATAATTTGGAATAGTCAAACTCTCTTGTTGAGTGAACTAGTTTGTTAATGTGAAGAAATATTAAAACATGTGTAATTAGTTCATAAGGATTAATGATCTTAGATAATAATACTTAATACATGTGCAAGTAGTTCATAAGGAGTAAGGACCTTAGAGAAGAAGACCCTAGTTCAAAACCTAAAAATCTTCATAATTGACAATGAAATTACACAAGTTGATGGGATTATAGAGTAAACGAGGAAAAATAGTCTATATGTGAAGACGTGAGAAGAATTTAAAAGATAATGAAGAGTGGTAAAGGTGAAAATTAGATACTTCAACAATATTTAGGATCACAATATTAATGGTTTACTAGGAAAACTAAGAATTGTAAATGTGGGTCTATAAGGAAAGTGAAGTAGATAATAGTTTTAAACAATGTTCTTCATTGAAGGTATATGTGAATAAGGTGATAAGAGAAGGTTGATAGATGGTTAATTGAGAATTTTTAAATCCCCAAGGAAGCATTACTAGGTCTTTAGAACCGTTAAAATATAGAAAGTGCATACTTCTTTGTTCTAGGATAGTTCAGACCTTGTTAAAGCCAAACAATCTAGGAAGGAGAAATTTGTTGGGGAACTCAAAGCTAAAGGAAGTGGGTTATTAAAAAATTTAAAAGATAATGTCAAGATGATATGATAAGTAAATAAGAATACCAACTCAACAAAGGATTAGATCAAGGGGTAAAGAGATTTTTGTGTAGCAAGACAAACCAATAACCTAATAAGGTAAAAGCATGGAGATTGGCTTTAATAAAGATAGAAGCATGAATGAATTCTAGAAATATCTTAAATGATTGTAAAAGAAGGATTTTAAAGGTCTCTAAGGTTTTTAATATATTGCAAGGTAACAAAACTCGAGATGGTTAACAAAATCCTAAACTAGGACTAATTGAGCTAGTTCTAAAGGTGAGGAGTGAGTTGGGAACATTGTACATGGAGTTAGACATGAAAATTTGGCATGAAGTAAGAGATAAATGGGTTTCTAGAAAAACCTTTATTTTTTCTTGAAGATTTGTAGATTCTTTCAGACATAATAGTTTGTTTGAAGTAGGGCTAATTACAAGGTCTAGTCAAAATGGTAGAATGACAATAAACTTTTATTAGATAAAAAATGGTTGATGAAATTATTTAGTTAGCTAAATTAGAAAAATGGGTTTCTAAAAATATTACCAGTGAAGGATAAATCTAAATATTTTTTCAATTTCACTAAAATTTATGGTTTTGGAAGGTGATTTAATATAAATTGAATTAAATATATATTTTATAGTAACTACTTTAATGAATGATATGAAAATGATAATGTAAAGTAAATAAAAAATAAACAAGCAAGACATAATATGAAACCCTTAGATATTTAGAGAGATAAAATGTGTAGTTGATTTTGTGCAACCTAGAGATGATCTGGATAGGTGAATGGTTGAAATAGAATGGAAACAATGTCATCAAGGCTCACTCTAGGTTCTTCACCTCATAAATGTGAGAGTCAAAAATGGTCATGAGAGCACAAGAGTGCCTAGTTACTATTGATTGATCAGGGTACTATTATCCAACTATATGCTTAGGTTGTATATTTTTTTGTGCAAGAGGAGATTCATTGTTGGTTTCCTATTATCACTCTTTTTTATCTGCTAGATCATTGATTGTACCTATAACCTATAAAATAGATGTATAGATGCACATGTCCACAAACCACATCAAATATAATAAAAAACATTTAGAATCATGTGTTCAGGAATAAGGGATAAAATATGTAGAATAATCCCTCACATAATCGCAATAGTAGAAACTAATAAGCCAAAAATATTACAGATCTCAAAGAAAATTGCAAAATAAAGTAACAAAATACAAAGAGAAAGTATTTAATGTGGTTCACCCAATTTTGGCTATGTCCACTAAGAATCACTTGCTTGGATTTTATTACAAGCCACCACTAGATCTCGATACAATACCCAGATCTGTTTGGAGCTATGCTAAACAAACTCTATAGAATTCACACCTGAATTAAAAACACATCTACAATGTTACATCATATCTACCATATGCATAAAACCATATAAGTAGAAAACTACTTGAGCAGGTTTACAAAACCGTGGTATCAAAACCATGGGTCAAAACTATCCCATAAACCTGTGGGTCAAAATCCCACCCATATGAGAAAAGCATGTTTCCCAGTATATCAGGTACAACTATTGAAAGTGTACATTACTCTTAGTGTATAGTCTTGAACGCTTTCTCACATGAAAATAGGCTCCACAACCTAACATCATAAATTTATGTGGGTAAGCGTGAGTAATGAAACCCTAGGTTTCCCTTGTCCAAGTTTAACAATGATAGTGGGATAAATCTAGATTGTTCAAAGTATGAAAATGTGTGGTATTGAATAAAGGTAACATCCCCTCCTATGTTTTATATGTAAATTAATGTATCCCTTGTCCTTTGTATGGATGTATTAGATGGGTTTCCTTAAAATTATCTCGTGACTTTAGATGTAATCTTAGGTGACGATAGATAATGCTTAGTGCTTGGCCCTTTCTTGTGGAGAAGTAACATAGTATATATATATGATTACTTTGTTTGAATTTCATAATTGACAGTTGACCAAAAGTGTTAAAATTTTCCCAAGAAGTAAATTCGACCAAAAAAAAGTCAGAAAAGGATAGAGATGGTCAAGAGCCCCTGTGAGGGATAGGAGTGTCTAGGCACTATTTTTCTAGGCCATCAAAGTTAATTAAGTTAAGTTATGATAGGGATGTAAGATGTGTAAGAAAAAAAAGAAGGAAAAAGATATAGAAAAAATCCAAAAAGAAATTTTTAACCTCTAGTTTTCTTAGTTATGAATCATGTATACATTAGTATGCTTTAGGACCTAGAAATGTACCAAGTGCATAGATTATGTGTCTAAATTTGCTCCAAATTTATGTCATTGATTGAATAATTGATAGAACAAAGTAGATAGATGATGAATAACTTATAAGAATATAGATAAATGTTTTGTCGATAATGTGTTGAATGGAATAGTAAATCATGACGTGATTACAATGTGAGGTGTGGAGACTCAGAAAGGGAAGTAAACCTAGGGGTGAATTTTATGCGTAGTAGCATGCTATTGAATCTTTTTCTTGATAATTTGAGTTTCTTATTATTATGTTTTTAAAAATTACTTACAAACTAAGAGAGAGAAATTAGTCTAAGTTACATATGTGAAAAATCAGAGTAATGTATGTATAAGTAAGTAAAACGTGTCTCCAGAAAAGAGTGCACCTGATGTATAGGAGAGTATGAGATTGAAAATTCTCTTTTTTTATTGTATTGTATATATTTGAATGTCAATGGTAATGTATTTTTTGCAATATCATGCCAAGAACGCGTGTTTTGGGTGATCTCATGCCAAGAGCAATTTGTTTGTGTAATATCATTCTAAGAGATGAGTATTGGGGAGAGATTTCTATTTTTTCTCTCTATTCATGATGCTTACCAATAAGAACCATTGCAAATGGTATGTGCCATATTTGTAACTATTTGATCTTATTATTCCTATTCCAACTTAATATAACTTATAGAATGCATTTTGTAACTTGAGGAAACTGCTTGCTAAAGGAGAACTATGATGTAAACTATTGGAGACTGTGTTGAACCAATAAATTTATTTATTTTTACCCAAATACACAAACACTCATAGGGGGACATAAGCATGCATTTCTATTGTATAAGAATGTTTCTTAGTTTCTGCTCTCTATTTTGGACCCAAGTCTAATTCTAGGCTAATCTGTAACTATGTTACTATGTAATTTTTGTATTATACTGTGTTGTACTAGAACTTTGAGCTACTATAGCTGTGGTTTTTTCATCTAATAGATTATCCCTTGATTTGGGGTGCATGTGAAGACTATAGGATAATGCAGTACAAAGGACAGGACCATATATTTATATGATTATTTTAAGTGTATAACTACATGGGGTAGGGGATGTGCATGGTAGAAACCAAGGCACATGCGAATGAGATATGATAGTAACAAGTGTTATTGAAAATGAGATAACATTAAATATAAGAAATGTAACAAGAAACTAGGAAGACAAGATGGACTAAAAATAAGAGGGTTTCAAATATTGGACATTACACATAATGTCACAAGAAAACTAGGGCCAAAACGTCCAAACCCTTATAATTATCAAGCAAGACATAGGGAATATCCTCCAAACAATACTAAACAATAGATAACATATAATTTCATAGAACCATGATTGTATAGATCCTGCAAGGAAAATGCTACACATGAAGCACCCGATTGTATATTAGGAATATAGATAGTATGTCAAAGCATGTGTAAATCAGTGACGTGTATAGTGATTGTGAATAGAAATAGTAAGTACTGAAGTGATAAAACATATGATGTGTACTGTATGATAGTAGAAAAACGTAGATGCCCCCAAAAGCTTTATTGGGACTTTAAACTATATATTTCGAGCATCATGCCTATTTTATGAATCTAAGAAAGGTCTTGCATTGAACTCAATATACCAAGTGAACACACATGTGTGTACAGAAAGAGATAATGACATACTAAGAATCCATATAACATAGGACATACAAACTAGCATGTATGTAGAATAAGATAGCAAGAGTAAATGTAACCAATATATGTAAATGATGTTAGAGTGTGATCATATTATATGCAAGGTGTGAAGATTATAGGAGAAGCATTTCCCATCAACGGATTTGCATGTGATGAGCTTAATTTAGGTATGCCCCCTTAATAGTACAATATGAACCATAAAACAAAAGTGTGTCATCAGGAAATGAATGTATTGTGTGAGAGTATATTCTAGAAAATATGTATCATGAAGAACTGAGTGTGAAATATAGATGCGACATTTATTTAAGAATTGTACACTCAACATTTGAGTATTTATTATGGAACTAGAGTACATCATATGGAAATTAATGTATTGTTTGGGAGTAGATGTTATAAAATATGTATCATGAATCAGTTAGCATGCATTGTACATGATGTGAGGTTCTTTTAAAAATTTGAGCCTCAAAATTTGAGTATGAACCATGGGACTAGATTATGTCATTAGATAATGACATTACAATGTACCAGAGAAATGAGAATTCTTCAAATGATTAGACATGAAGCGTGGAGAATGAAATATAGTAGTATAAACTATGATATTTATGCAAAGTATGCAGTCCCTTGTCCCTCGTATAGATGCCAGATGAATGCCTTGGAGTGCTTTAGTTTCCTATTGATTGCATGATTAGGTTATGGTAGTAATAGTTGGTGGTTTATCCTTGATTTTGAACACATAACTATGAATTTATATGGTTTTGTTGTTTAATTTTCATATTTGAAAACTTGAAGGCTAACCTATAAGTGAAAAAGACTCCCAAAAGATAAATCGACCCAAAAGGAGAATGTTAAGTAGAAATGGTTAAGGGGCACCTAGATTGGACAAGATTTCTTGGGAACCTCTGTCTCGGCTAGGTCCTAGTGTCTGAAGCTATGAAAGATAAATAAGGAAAATCTTAACTGGGTTGTAAGGCATGTAAGACCAAATAGAAATAAAAATATAAATAAGAGATGCCAAAGATATTTGTTAATTTCTAGGGTTCTTGCTTAGGAATTATGTAAATGCTCACATGATTTTGGGACCTAGATATGTACCCAAGTGTGTGATTTTGTATCTACATTTTCTTCCACTTTATTTTGTTAAGAGAATGCTCGATAACATAAAGTAGATAAGACATGTGTACCTTATGATCCTATAGAGCATGTAGTGGATAGCTTGTTGAATGCACTCGTGAAGTGTGTAATGATGCAAAGCGAAGTGCGGAGAATAGGAAAGGAAAGTGACCCTAAAGGTCAAGTGTATACATAAATCTGTGCCTATTATTGTAGCTTCTGGTTGCTACTTCTTGTAAGGATGGACCTATAAAAGAAGATCACCAATGTAGTCAAAGTATTTTATATGATAAATCACATAAAAATGTGCATAAGTATTTGAAAGTATGTCAAAGTGTGTAAAGGAATGTGTGCACCTAATGTAAAAGAGTGTAAAAGGATTGAAACGTGTCTTGAAATGCTTTGAAGAGTGATTTTTTGAGTGATCTCTTACCAATAGTATTTTTTTTGGGTGATCTCATGCTACGAGTAAGTTTTTTTATGAGATCACATGCCAAGTGTGTGTTTATTGGGTGATCTCATGCTAAATACAATTTTTTTAGAGATCTCATGCCAAAGAGAAAGTGTTAGGTAGAGATTTATAGTGTTACTCTCCATCCATGAATTAGCCTTATAAACACCAATGTAGATGGTACATCCCAAATTTTATTCATGTTGTCTATAATTAGTTCTAATTATAATAATTGTTTTGATTGAAATTGATTGTAGGGGATTTCATGCATGTTGTTGCTGGAGGAATGTGCCTGTCTTTATAAAACTTATATGAAGGTTTTTACAAATTACGCTTTACTGAAAAACTGATTGTGTGTGCCCCTAGGACATTAGTTCCCAGGGGAGGGAAACAATTGCTAGACACCATTGTCTAATGTTGGGAATTGGTGTTTGTGTTTTGTTTCCATCCCAAGTCTCATTTTTGGCCATTTTGTGACTATCTTCCTATGTTGATTATTTACTATGCTTAGCTAAATTATATCTCTGAGATATTATATGGGGTATTTTTTTCACCCAATGTATAAAACCCTTGTTTGGGGTTTATGTGATGATTGTAAGAGTATACAGACCAAAAGGGAGGGCTTGATGTTGATCAAAAACTGATAGTGCATGGTAGAATTGAAGGAACATGAAAAAAAATGGCTAGTAACATGTACTAGGAGAAAGAGTAGCAAACATCTCATAGAAAATCCATGTACCATGTAAGTGTGTATATAATATAGTCCATGAAAAGTGGGTTTAAAAAATGGTACATCGCTCACAATTTCAAAATAAATTCATTTCTGAAGTGGCCAAAAGAATACAAACAACATACAAGACATAGGGAATATCCCACAAATAATAACATTTAATGGAAAATAATGTCAAGAAATATGTATTATACAACCATGGGGTATATATTTCTACAATACAAATGTTACACATGAATCACCCATTATCATGTTAGACAGATATATAGTATCAAAGCATGTATGTATCAATGGAATAAGCAGTGTGCTAGTGAGAATAAGAAATAGTATATGATGAAATTATAACACTTGTAATGTATGAGAACTAGATGCCCCATAAGCCTTGGTGAGACTTCTGAGAGGTATAGTCCCAACCATCATTACACTGTGTAAGAACCTATAATAAGTATGCATTCACAATAAAAAAACCAAGTGAACACGCATGTGTATATAGAAAATATATTGACATGTACTAAGTATCAAAATAACATAGTAAGAAAAGTTTATCATGTATGTATAAGAAACAAAGAGTAAGTGCAACCAAGATATGTGATATGCAATGTATGTTTTAGATGAAATGGTGTGTAATGTATGTATATGGAAGGAGCAATGTGCCCCCAAAAGGATATGTATGAAATAAAATTGATTTAAAAAAGACCCCTCAACAATAAAGATTGAACAATAAAAAAATATTGCGTTATGGGGAAATGGTTTGATAATGTGTGTTATAAATATAAATGATGAAAAATAGAGTATAAAATGTGAATATGGCGAGGTTCATTTCATATTTATACTTCAGTAGTCAAGTACGAACTATGGAACTAGAGTGCATCATAAGGTATTGACTATACATTGTGTGTATCCAAATGTCTAAGATTAGTGAGAACGATGCATTGTGAAGCATGAAGCGTGATAGTAGGTATTAAAGACAATTTATATTTTACATTGAAGTGGAGTAGAATAGAGAGGGACCTAGAATGGTAGTAGATTATGTGGGATTGATAATATTGTAGAAGAATTGAGAGGAGGAGTTGATGGAATGATTTTTAGAGGAGATTTCTAAGTTGGAATTAGTAACATTGTAGATGACATGGTAGGAGTAGATAATTATGAATATTTTCTAACACTGGGTTAGATAGGAGGTTCTTAACTAAACAAAGGAGGAACACTAGTAACTGTTATCCAAAATTCACCACCCAGGGTAAATTTTGATAACATGCATCAGAAGGAATCCCAATAGGTTGATAAAATGGAAGAAATGAAAAAAAAGTGGTTGCAGGACTATTTTGAGGGATTTCGGGTCTAAAGGGCTCTGGTCGTACCAGTTCGGGTTGAGCTAAGGTTCATCGTATCAAATCTTGGAGGCCAGAAAAAAATCGTGAAAATCGACTAATTCCCAAGTCCAGGCAGTAGGGACAGTTGGGATGTTGGGGCGCGAACCAGCCAAAAGGCTTCCAGGTGGTCTGCGCAGCATTTGGGACATCTGGGCCAAAGGGACGCGCGGGACGCGGAAATCCGAACTGGCCGAAAAGTGAAAAAATTGACTAACTGTTGAAACAGGTAGTCTGGGACATCTGGGCAATTAGTACGTGGAGGACGCAAGTCAGCCAAAAATACTTAAGGCATCCCGGAACATTCGGGCCAAAGGTACACGAAGTACGTGAACCGGCCGGATCAGTCGAAATGAGAACTAACAGTCCGGGACAAGCGGGACAAGAGTACAAGGAAGACGCGAATCGGTTGGTTCAGATGAAACAGGGGAATTTCGTACTGGGACATCTGGGCCAAAGGGATGCGTGGGATGTGAAAATCCGAAGTGGCCGAAGGAGAAGAAGAAAAGTCAACGTTCGGTCTGAAAACTTCAAACGGCCATAACTTTTGACTCCGAGCTCCGATTTTCACAAAATTGAACTTTCTGGAACAAGCATGACGTCCTCTATGCCACAAAAACCAGATTTATTATTTTTAACAAGGGTAGATATATTTAAATAAGAGAAAAATATTTGGCTCCAGTCATATTAATGCTCATTCCCGTCAAATGATAGAAAACGCCTACCAGGCCCAAAATAGCTGCCCGCACTCAGCAGGCCATAAATTTTGCATTTCTCAATGAAATTGCACAAAATTGGTATCATTGGAATCGTGGTTCCAATCCTGATGCACAGAAATCAATAAATTCCATATTTGATCAGAAATTGATTGAGATTTTTGAGAAAACGTGGCCAGGTTCAGAACAGTGTTTTATTTGGTAGCTGGGAGTGCAATTAAGAGGCATGGTCATCATTCTTTTTCTGTTGCAGCACATGGGACAGTATGGAGAGCCTTTTGCAAGTAATGTATAATCATATTACTCCATTTGATGCCTCTTACAGGTGGTTGAAGGACAGATTTCGGGATTTCCATTTTCCCTTCTCTTTCCCTTCTCATTTTTCTATAAATTGGAGTGTTGGGCTCATTGTAAAAGAGAGATTTGTTGGGTAGCAAAGCTCTGCCAAAATTTCTTTGTGAAGCCAGTGTGTTGCAGGCCCTTGCAGTGGACTCCTTGCATGGTGATCCATGCCCTTATCTTGTAATAGATTGAACTGTGCATATCATGAAGCAATAAAATACTAGTTTGTGGATGTATCTTCCCCTGCTATTTTTTCTTGCATTCTTCTTACCCCTTTGATCTTTCTATAAGAATATTGTGTCTATTATTATGTTCTTGCAGGGATTCATTATCATTGTGTATGCTTGGAATATTGTTTTGAATGCATTTTGCTAGATTATGGTGAACTGTCATCACCTCTTCTAGTGTGCACTTTGCCTCTGTATTTCACACATTTGGAGACTACTCTCACATCCTCCTTTTCTGGTGTATCACCGATTTAGTGTAGGCTTTCATTTTATGCATTCTCTTTCTCTGGTCCCTTGGAAATTTAGATTATAACAGTTAGCTTATCCTGCATTAGAATAGATTGTGGCAGGTAGTTTAGAAGCAAGAACCAGCTTTCTCTGGAGGTCTATCTCAAGTAGCAAGTCCCACAACTTGGAGATAGTACCCATGTTATCCAATCACACCGTGAGTTCAAGTCTATGCACTTGTATAAACATAAGGGTGTTGTGATTCGGTGATAACAGTAACAATGTAATGATGCTCATTTGAGATGGAAGGGCTAGATTTAGGAGCACATTGGGATTTAGAAAATGATGATGTAGTTATATGTTGTGAAGCAAATGAGATAAAACCATGATGCGTAATGTTCTTAATTATTTATTGTAAAGCATAAGAATTATTTTTGTTATTTCCATTGAGTCTATGATAATTGCAAAATGGGATACCCTGATATTTGGTACACCTTAAATGAGGGTAGAAATTAGTGGATGGAAAGTTGATCAACTGGCGAGTGAGAAGTTGAGGAATAATATCATGTTTCTTAGCATTGAGATCACACTTGAGAGGTGTCGATAATTGTAAGACTTGATATTCACTAAAATGAGAACATGTAGAAGACATCCAAGTAGAATGAGAAGAATTCAACAGATGTTGGATATCAGCTATAAGAGATGTAATCATTGTTTCCATAACATGAATTTTCTCTTGAAATAAGCAATGTAAAGATTGAATTGACTCTAAGATGGGTTTATTTGATGGAGGATTAGGACAAATAGAGTCATCAGATAGACGACTGAAAATGACACATAATTGTGAAGGTGACATAGTGTGAGGGAGATGCATAGTTTCTATTATGAATTTGAAGCAATGTATTTAGGGAGACTTGAGGAACATTTAGAGCCATGAAAGAGAAATCGATAAAATACGGATCTCAATGACCAATTACTAGTGGGTTTCACCAAATGATTTAATTTAGTTTGAATTAAACATAATATCACAGAGTCACTATTGAACCAAATGATACATAAATGATGAAAAATAGAAATGACACAAGTAAGATAAGATGTAATATTTGAAACCCTAAGAAAAGAAGAAGGAGAGAGGACTTAGATTATTTACACTTGACCTGGAATTGATGCAAAATGGGAAAAGTACTAAACAAGCTAGGAAAAGTATCGTAAATTCTTAGTATAAATATTTAATATGTACGAATAAGGCTAGAAGAGGGTGTTCGTGACAAGACTAGGGGACTTGGGTGCTAAAGGCCACTTATGGACACATATAATTGCTCAAATCGTGAGGATATGGATTTTACTATGTCACAATATTGTTGTTTTTTCTTCTAATTGATCACCCAATATTTACTCCTTAAATGTTAAAGGTACTAACTTAACAAGCAAAAGAGATGTTCACCTACAAAATCACACAAAATGCATCAATCATAAAAGGGAATATGTAATATGGGGAGTGAGACTGACCTCAAAAGTCACCCTGGGAGTGAACTTATAACTAAGAATTGCACTACACATAAGACTCCATGTAGTTCTAGTCAGTGTGTGTAGAAATTATTCCCTAGGATGCACTTGTGTAAGCTACACTTAATAGTGAGATATATATAATTGTAGAAATGTAGTAGAATGTGAGTTATCTCTCAGAAGTGCACCCTTGTCGAAGGTTGGTTGATCTTATAATTTTTCTTCTCCTTCACTTCTACAGATACAATTTAGAAACCTCAAAAGATGTGGGTCTCCATATTGTGAGGTAAATCATCAAGATTCTGAGACCGATTCCTTCTTTGGATGTATTCTAAAACTAAAAATATGGGGGTTTAATGGTAAAAAGATAGCTAAAAAATTAATTATAATGAGGTGATACACCGAATGTATTGAGGCTTTAACTGACAAAAATACACAATATTGTGAGAAAAAATTAATGAAGCACGATCCAATGGGTTTCAGTTGATTTTAACAAAATTATTTTTCATTTGAGGGAATAATCACAACAACACAACAAATAATTACACACTAAAACTATGTAGAAACACTAATTTGCAGCAAAGTAAGCTTAATAACTCAAGGAATACAATTCACAAGAGTTAATAAAATAATACACATCACTACAAATAATTGGAAAGTTAATAACTAGGTATCCTTCAAGGGAAAAATTGGCGAATGGCTTCACCTCTCAGTATAAAAGTTCTCTCTGAAAAAACTTTTGGTGTATAACCTCATTTTAATTTCAGTTTTAGCCTTCCTTTTACTCTTAAACCCCCATAACTTTGGTTTTATGATACATATAAATAAGTAATTATCCTTGTAATCTTGGAGATTCTACTCACAATAGTGAGACCCATAGTTCGTAAGGTGTCTCAATTGTATTTACAGAAGTGAAGGAGAAGAAAAGTTAGAAGATCTGACAAGCTTCAACAAGGGTTCACTTCTGAGAGATAATTTTTTTTGACACGCCTAGTGGGACATCACAGAAGTTAGATTTTCATCATTCAAAGGTGTTAAACTTTAAGAAACAAATCATTATCCACCATCTGACCTTCGTGCTACTAAATAACATTTTTTTGTACACCTAGTGGGACCAAGACCAAAACATTTATTGATGAATGCAGAAAATTGAAGATTCAACACAAAATTCATCTGACTACTCCGTAAAGTTGATTTCAAACTAATTCAACACTTTTCATCACCAAGGTGACATCAAGTTTTCAGTTTTAACCTTTAGAGGTATTTTATTAAAAAAAAAAAGATCTATTGTTTTGCTCTAATAAGCCTATTTTCATTTCCAAAAGACCTATTTTTCCATTTTTACATATTTTATGAGGTCATGCAATCATGACATCAATTCATTAGTTGAATTATTCTATCCAAGATCTATATCCACCATATCTATAACCTAATTACCCATATTCTCCTTAAGATCAGTATTATGACCCCTATCAAAATGAATATCCTCATAACCCAAACCCTACACATCAATAAAATTATCAGTATGAAAATGGTTATGTTGTTCAATATCAGGGTTATGTAGAAGGTTATTTTCATTAAACACGGGAGGAAGAAATTCAAGGCATAATTAGGGAAATGGAGTAGATCATGCAAGGATTGGAATAGTAGATGAAAAAATTGCAAGCTAAACAACATGGTCCTAGGAAGAAATGTCAATGCGAAGGCCCTACATCTAGGTGGCTTAGTCCACACAACTAATGCTTGAGGTAATGGGTAAAACTATTAATCAAATCGTTTATTTTACCTTATCTTTGCAAGCAGTGGAGAATAATATGCATCAGGTGGAGGAAACCTATCAATGGGATGTTCCCACTTATCTTACCCATCACAATCCAGTGCCCATAGACCTTCCCTACCAGCCAATGCAACCCATTTCTAAGTCATCAAGTTTTTAGGTTGCTGCAATTTCTGTCCCTTCTATTCCACAATCACATTTTGAGTAAAAATTTAAGTTTCCAAGTTTTCGTTCTACTATTGCTCTAAATACAAATCTTGTACACCGACGGTTTACTCAAAAGTTGTAGGATCATCTTGAAATTCAGCCCACCCCTCTACCTTCATATGTAGCACCAATTCAAGAAGGAGAAAATTAGAATATAATCAAGGAGGGGCAACCAATTAAAGAGAAGATTAGGCTGGAATTTTTTGCATAATTTGAAGGGATTGTTGTCAAAGTTTTAGTTTGATTTCATTATAGAGCTGGAGAAAGAACCCATGTAGGAGGTAGAATGTTATTTTGTAGAAGATCAAAAAAGGGTGGAAGATGATCAACAATCTACATATTTTAAGTGTATTGTGCACAAAGGAACCATACACACATCAGTCATTGATTCATCACAACATATAGTCTCATCTAAAGAGGTGGAAACAATTTCGAACAAAGAGGAATTTCAATTCAAATTTGATAATGAATCAGTAGATTTTGTGCATGAGCAATATGTTTTAAAACTGACATACCTTATAATAAATGATGAAGGGATAAAATAAGCCATGGTAGATGACAAACAACAGTTTTAAGAAGAAGCTCACCATTTAGAACATCCTGTTGGCCATGAAGAAGAAAAAGATTGTTTTATTTTTACAAGTTGCATGGTGGATCTTGACAAGGGAACAAATTTTGTCAATACTTCTATAAAATAAGTCAGGATAGATTTTATATAATAGCTTGAAGAGACTGAGGAGGTAGAAAAAATTTCAAAAGGAAAAAAAATTCAAATCAATCCCAGAAAGTCCCCTAGGATGAAAAAGAGCAACAGTTTCATGAAATAAAACACGCTTCAAATCAACTTCCAAATTTTCTTAAATCCTTAAAGGAAATCAGTGAAACTGATTAGCATTAAGAACAACCTCACTACATGATAAAAAATGGAGATAGTTTTACAGGCTACATGGTGGATCCGAATAATGAAGAAGATTTTTACATTACAACTAAAAAATCAGTAGTGATAGTTATGGTACCATTGCTTGGGGAAGCTAAAACGTGTTCGAATCAGCTTCAAAATATGCCTAGGGATGAATAGAAAATTAGTGAGATAGTGTAGATCAAAGAAATAGATCAGATGAGAATAGTAAGTATATTTAGATTGAGGAAGCCATGTCCTATTCTCTACTTATATTATTTAAAGCCAATTAAATTTGTATGATATTTCTTGCAAGTTTTGGACCACAAAGAAGAGTTTCATGTTCTCAAAAATCATCCCCAAAACCTCTCAGAATAGTTTAGTGACTAGATGGAGTTGTTTCTCAACTATTGGAATGATCTTGTGAACAAAATAAAGGTATGTGTTTCATTTCTAGTCTTATCATGTTAGCTTTTTTACCATCTGATTTAATGGCCTCGATTCTTTAGAAAGGGAAGCTATTTTTCACTACCTATTTCAGGTTTGATTTAGCCTAAATTTATAGCTGGTTAGAGTAGGTTAGAGTAGGATTTACTTTTCAATAAGTGAAGTTCATTTACACATGTTTTGTTTTCAATTCAATAAGTGCATTTTATGCACATGAACTGGATTACGAGGTAATTTCCTTGTTTTAGTTATGTGTTTCAGAAAGGTCAGTTTTTAGGAAAAGGCAGATTTTTTGTATTACGCTTAGAATCCATGCCCTATGGACAAGTGCAAGGCACTAGTATTAAAGATAGTATGTGTCTTTACCCCACATGATTTTCAGATGGAAAGGATTAATGTGATGGACCTAGATAAGGGAAGGAAGGAATATTTCTTAATGTTTTGAGTTGCAGCAAATTGAAAAGTAATACAATATGCAACTATGTATGTTGTTGCGGAATGCAACACCTCAAATGTGTTGTAATTCACATTTTACTTGAGAAAATAAATAAAGGAACCCTGAAGGACTAGTGCATCACCTTGATGAAGGTGGGAATCACATAAGACATGGGATCTTTAATCCCATAATAACAAACAAAGTTTCAATTTGCATGTAGAAAAATACATTACTGAGTTATGCGTACATCAAATAATATTATTTATTCATGTATAAGTTTTATTTACTATGTATTGAGATGTTTAATTGATTATACAATCAATATTTATCATAAAGCTAAATGCAAAAAGAAATAGATAACTCAATTACAAAAATTAATGTCATTTGATTGTAAAGAAATTCAACATTTCCCACACAAACCATGGGATGTAACTTATGTTTACTTGAAATAAGAGGTACATAGACATGAAACTTAAAAGTAAAATTTTAAAGGGAAGAACCCAACATTTCCTTTGGTTCTTGTTATCTTCATCTTCATGTTGTATCCATCTTCAGTTGCAACTCCAACTTCAACTACAGCTCCATCTTTTGTTTTAGCTTCAGCTTCTAGCAGTCATGTACCTGTGGAAAAAAACAAATTTCTGTTAGTGCTCTCGGTTTTAACCTTCAATAATGTTCTTCCAACTTTAGTAAGATGAATCTCTTAAAATTAAGTATGCACAAGATACATAAAAAGGTTCATATGCAGAATCATATCATACAAAATCACTGTAAGGTTAATTAATTATGCATTATATAATTAATTATTTAATTAATGTTATTAATTAAATAATTTTGTTATCTGGTTTTATTAACCATATTTTTTTATTTCAACATTATGGATGTTGTTATATTGTTTTAACAATATTATTGTTGTGCTTCGTCGGATGTAATATTAGAAGCTTATATAATCTGGAATATGGTTGCACCTGTGCAACTTAGTTTCTTTTTTGTATTTAGTTGTACAATACCTATGAGTATTGCATCTCACTCCTGTGTAAATGGTTGATTGATTTTAATAAAGAGAATAGGTCTTCTACCCTTATTACTCAATTTACATTCGGTACCAGAGCTAATTGAAGCTCCTGGCAAGGTTACAAAAGGTTGCAGAGGAAGAAGAATTTTTGGAGAAGAAATCTTCTTCATCGGAGAGATAGTGATGCCTCCAATAGCATCCCACATCTCCCTACAAACCCATAACCTCGTGTGTGAATTCCAGGTAAACGTAAAGTAATTTTTTTATCCTTGGTGCCCTTCACAAGGAAAATTTGTTTCCTGGGGCTTATTATTTTTTAAAAAAAAGTCATTTTCCCATCAAGGCTTTTGTATTTAAATTGTCTAGTTACATATAATTTATCTGTACTATAATATATTCTTGTATTGTTGTTGCATTGAGCATTCGGGCCAACATTGGGTGAGTTGGTTAGTGCTACTTTTAGAGGTTAGTTTACTTAATTCAAAGACAAAGCTATAATTATTTGCTTGGGAATTTTTTATTGTGGCCGAGCCACGTAATCTACCCGAGTGAAACCATTACAAAGCATCGATCGAGGTCACACCATCCTTGTTGTTGAAGGTCTCTTGTTGTTGCATTGGCGCTTAAAGAGCATTGCATTGCATGTTCAAATCAGTTGATCCCACCTTGGCTTCATCCCCACTCCACTCGGTCGTCCCCTAGCACAAGACTTGTAGTAAATCTGTTACCCTTGCATGCATACACAACTAAGATCAGTGAATTTCAATAACTATGAGTAGAGGCAATATCATACACGACGTTTTTTGGTGAAGATTGAATTGTGGTAGAGTTGTTGTCCCTATGCAACCTGTAACTAAAAATGAAGCACAAGAAACAACTAAAGCGATCAAGCAAACAATAAACGGTGAAACCAAAAGAAATTTGTGAAGAATAAATAAAAAATATATGACGTTCAATCCAATACAAGGCCATTCTATACAAAGCGAAGGAAATAAAAAATAGAAGGTTCAGATCTATTTTTCACGCAAAAAGAAACCTTAAATCACCTTCTACTCATTTTTAGACATGTGGAAACTCTGCCAGGTCACATTTTACAAAGGTGAGTCAAATTTGGCCTTATTTAAATACCATTTTAGTCATTTTACATCACAAGTGCACACGTGGAACTAGCAGTTAGAGGGAAAGATTTAGAAGTAGGAGGTTTGGGGTTCAAACCCCAACCCCAACAAAAGATTTTGTTTTTTTGAAATTTGTTGGATAATTTGGATAAACTGCCAAAGTTGGAGGAATATTTAGTAGAAAAACCACTGCTAAACCATTTATTTATAACTAAACATGTCACTAAATACTTAGCGAGAAAATCCTTAATTTAGGGTAATTTTATTTTTCTCCACTAAGCCTATCTTTTGATTTTGAGAAACATTTGCCAAAGGAAGACCATCCAAAAACTTCATATTGGGCCTCTTTTTTACGGTTTCTAGAATTTTGGGTCATATTGGGTTCCAGAGGCCACCAAGGCCCGCAAAACAAGTTTTTTTCCTGACATTCAATTTTTTATAAATTTTTAATGTAATTGCATGCTGCATTATATTGTACTAATTTGTAGGTTTCCATAGTCAACTGCAAATATTGTAACTATTCAGAAATTGGAAGAAAACTTGTAATAAAAAATAGTATAAAATTGGTTGTGCAACACTCACACAATCCTAGATCACATTCGCAGCATTCGGTATATACGATGCCTCTGGGAAGTGCTTATAGGTAAATCCGTCATGACTACTACTACAATTAACACCTAATATAGCTGTAACAACGTCATCTAGGCATCGACCCTTTAAATCAATTGGGAGTAATAAGATCACAATGCACACACAATGAGCCATCCCATCTGTCTGTGAATGATTGCATGACATAAATCCAGAGTGAGAAATTATCCAAGTATATAACAAATTTACACGTGTGTATGAGGATATTTCATTAATCCAGTATCAATAATCACATAGAACCCTTTCAGTACTGTCTTGGTACCATGTATTGAATTTTTTCACATATTTTAATGCCTCTTTCACGTACCACAAGGTATATCGAAAGGGCATGCTTCTTCCACGTACTGATAGGTATATAAGAATGGCGTGTATACACAAAGGTTCAGTATATCGGAATGATGATATATATATTGGGATACCTAATACCTAGAGTGATAAGGGTCAAACCTTGTTAGTGATCTCTACAAAATGGGCACCAATGCACATAAATTTTTTCTTCCAGATTCACCACTACTCAGAGGAAAAAACTATGCTGCATGGAAGACAAAAATCAAGACACATCTTCAGTTTTAAGACATCTCACCTATTGTGAATGGTACTTTGACCAAATCAACTACTGATACAAAAAAGTGGAGGTAGTTTGATAGAGTAGATTAGAAATAAAAACTCATCATCTTGTTTGGAGTGTAAAATGATGTGCAACCTCAAATTCGAGATGCCACAATAGCCAAAGAAGTGTGGGGTAAGTTGAGCACAATATACAAGGCCAAGAACAAGAATGTTATACTAAATTTGTAGAGTCAGTTACACACATTGAAGTTCAAGTAGAATGAGAACATTGAAGCTTTCTTAAGAAAAGTTTTAGAGTTGAGGGCTTCATTTATAGCCCTAGGAGAAGTTGTCTTAGATGATTGTCTCATTCCCATTGTTCTTAGAGTACTCCTCTCTTCTTACCACATTTTTGTTACAACACTAAACGAGTCAGATACGACCGTTAGTTTTGACAAATTTATAAACTTACTGCAACAAGAGGAATCCATAGATAATAAGGATGATGAAGAGGAGCACGCACTTTCTTCACATAAAAAATGCTAAGGAAAGGTAACGGAAAAAATAATTCCTATTAAAATTACCAAAATCAAAATTAGTATCAAGGGGACAGACAACAGAAGAAGCAATGTCCAATCTACAAAAGAGGACATGACCTAAAATATTGTTGGTATAATACCTACAAGAAAGGTTCTTCTAGCAACTCTTGACCTCAACAAAAAAAATATTACAAAGGACAATCTAACAAAAATCACGGGTATAAAAAGGGGAACTGGAAAAGAAGATCCCATAAGTAAGGTAATATTGTTAAGCAACAAGAATAGTCAGACAATGAAGACAACTTGTATACTACTCAATCAAGTGAACCATCCACGTCATCTAGTGACGTTTGGTATGTTGATACGAGAGACACTCGACACATAGCTATCCATAGAGACTGGTTTACCTCAATGAGTGACACACATTTGAAAAACCATGTTTCGTTGGGTAATGATTCTTCATATTTAGTTTAGGGGATTGGGAACATTTCTCTACCTCTTGGTTCACGCAACTGCGGACTATCAGATGTCTTATATTTCCCTAGGTTGACAAAGAATATACTTTCAGTTTGTCAAATCCTTGATCACAACCTAAAAATAAACTTTGATATTCACTTTGGAAAGAAAACGTGTTTGATTCGAGACAAATCACGAGGCTCGAAAATAGTTGCAAAATCCTGCAATGTGGGACACATGTTTAAACTTGATTTTTTTCATAGAGATGATCAAGAACTTGTGGCTAAGAACTCTACCTTAGCACATTTTTGGCATCAAAGACTTGGTCATGTTAGTTTCAAATATCTTGAGACACTTCACTAGCATAATATGGTACATGGGCTACCATCTCTTCAGAAGGATACAGACAAGTGTCCTCACTTCCTCAAAGCAAAACAACACATAGCTTCATTCAATAAGATTACATTTCAATCTCATAGAAAACTTGACTTGGTTTATACCAGTGTTTGCGGTCTAATGTAACCAAGTCATTTTTGGTTCCAGTATTTCATGCTTTGTGTTGACGACTATTCAAGGAAAATGTGGATTTTTTGTCTTCACAAGTAAAGTAAAGCTTTTGAAACTTTCAAGAAGTTCAAAGTAGCAGTTGAGAATTAAATTGGTCATCACATTAGAACTCTTCACTCAGATCAAGGGGGGGGATTTACTAGTAATGAGTTTAAAGACTACCTACAAACTCATGGGATTTGTCGACAAATTCCTCCTCCACACACACCGCAACAAAATGGTTTTGTTGAGAGAAGAAATCATACTATCATGGAAATGGTGTTATGTAGGATCAATGATTCTGGACTTGCTGAGAAATTTTAGGAAGAAGCAGTAAAAACAACAGTGTATTTGTTGAACAAAGTGCCCACAATTGCTCTTGAAGGAGTAACACCACAAGAAGCATGGTCAAAGTAGAAACCATCTATTACACACCTTAGAGTATTTGGGTGAAAATTAAGAATGCACATACCTAAGAAGAATAGAAATAAATTGGACATGAAGTCACAGAAACTTATCTTCATTGGGTACAGTGAAGAGACTCTTTGGTACGGATTGATGGATCCTAAGACTAGAAAATTCTACACCAACAGAGATGATGATTTTTTTGAGAAGATAGAAGAAAAGTCTCCTCCTCCAGACTCACCAAATGTAGATTTTTAACTAGTTGTAAGAATTGAATTTGATGTTCGCTTAGATGATGAAAGTGAGGATGGGGATGATGGTGTTGATCAGATAGAACCACGACCCACGGGAACAGTTCAGCTTATGCCCATGTGGTGTAATATCACATTACAAGATGCAAGAATGGATGCTCCACTAGATATATCCACCCCTGGACCATGAACTCATTGTAAAGAAAAATAATAAGTTAACTTTGTTTTAATGAGTAGAGTAATTGAATTTGATGAGGCCTCTATAGTCCAATAAGCCCTACAATCAAAAGTTTAGCAAGATGCCATCGATTCTTAATATCAATCAGTGATGAAAAATAAAACTTGGCAACTTGTTGATCTTCCACTAGGGAAGAAACCCATTGGATGCAAATGGATATTAAAAATGAATTATAAAGTAGATGGCACATTGGACAAGTATTAAGCAAGACTAGTAGCAAAGGCGTATGCATAAAAAGAAGGCATTGACTACGAGGAGACATTTTCTCCCACAGCTAAGATCAAAATGATTAGGATGATCTTTGCTTTAGCTACATAGTTTGGATGGAAATTCGATCAGATGGATGTAAAAATTTCCTTCCTGAATGGAGATTTACAAGAAGAAGTCTATATGACTCAACCTGAGGGATATGTTGTACTTGGTCAAGAAGAAAAGGTATGCATACTCTGAAAATATTTGTATGGCCTCAAACAGGCACCCCAGACATGGTACATCAAGATTGATGATAATCTCGTACAACATGGATTTGTTATAAATCCATACGATCCCAATAGTTACCTCAAAAATCAAGGGGGTGAGATTGTTATTTTCGTTGTCTATGTTGACGATTTAGTCATCACTGACAGTTCAATGAGGATGATCGATGCAATGAACAAAGATCTTAATCAATCATTTGACATGACAACTCTTGCATTGATGCATTATTCTCTTAGATTGGAAGTATGGAAGAAAGAGAATCAATATTTTTTTTTCTTAGATGAAATATACCAAGACAACGCTCGAGAAATTCAGGATGATGGATTATACACCAATTTCTAAACCTATAGAGAATAGACTGAAGTTATCTTGTTCAGATCCATATCCAAAGGTAAGTGCAAATCTCTATCAACAGTTGATTGGGAGTCTCATTTACCTAACCTACACTAGACTAGATATCATATTTATAGAGATCTATCTATCCAGGTTCATGTAGGAACCCAAATTTTGTCATTGGAAAGCAACAAGGTGCATCTTAAGATATCTCAAAGGATCAGTGGATCTTAGTCTAGAATATAAGAAGAACGACAACTTCTTCTTGACTGGATATTCAAATTCGGATCATGCAGGAAATATTGATGATAGAAAATCAACTTCTAGATTTTTATTCTTTATGGGATCTAGACCAATATCATGGGGAAGTAGGAAACAACACTTTTTTTCTCGATCTTCCACAGAAGCTACGTATCATTCTATAGGAGAAGCTGTCTGTGAAGTGATTTGGCTACATCACATGCTAAAAGGAATTGGAATACCACAGGAAAAATTGACCACAAAGTATGTTGACAATGAAGGTGTTCTCAAATTTTTTTGCAATCTAGTGTTTCATGAGAGAACAAAGCACATTGAGGTTCAAGTTCATTTCATAGGAGAGCATGTGTTTAAGGACAACATCCAGCTTCAATTTTGTCCAACAACAGAACAATGAGAAGATATCTTCATGAAGTCATTGCATGTGACAATTTCGAGTTGTTTAGTGAATTCCTCTCCTCATCCCTTGACAAGAATGCACAATTAAGGGGGGGAATGTTAGGTAAATTAATTATGCATTATATAATTAATGATTTAATTAGTGTTATTAATTAAATAATGTTGTTATTTGGTTTTATTAACCATATTTTTTATTTAAACATTATGGATGTTGTTATATTGTTTTAACAATATTATTGTTGTGCTTTCCCGGATGTAATATTGGAATATTATGTAATCTAGAATACGGTTGCACCTGTGTAGCTTAGTTTCTTATTTGTATTGAGTTGTACAATACCTATAAGTATTGAAGCTCACTCGTATGTAAATGGTTGATTGAGTTTAGTAAACATAATAAGGGTTCTTCCCCTATTTCTTAATATACAATCACATGGGATATTCTTAGAATTTGGACAGAAAAGAAGAAGAGAAAAATCACTATAGTATACAAGAGAGGCTTTAAGCCTTTATTTTTCTAACTTTTTTATGAAGTCTATAGGTACAGGAAATTAAATATTTTTGAATGAACATTACAGAAATAAAATAATTCATTTCATTAATGCAAGTTTCATTGAAAGATACAACAACTCAAAAAAATCGTGTACTATACAACAATAAAAATAGTGAAAAGGCATACATCTGTACAAAGTAATAGTACAAAATTTAGATGGCACAAAGGTGTAAGAGAAGATCCATATTAAATAAATAGGGTTGTCAGAGTATGAAATTACAGTCAACATGATGAATCATTCATGAATAAAGAACACATGACTTCAGGAATGCAACTCACGCTCAACAAGGAGATAAAGTTCATGTTACATTATACGTGAAGCTCAAATAAAATTACTGTAGAATTGAATGTTCACTTAATAACTATCAACAAAATAAAATCACAAGTCTCTAAGAATGTTATCACATCAAAATGTAGTATTTGAGCCACTTCATTGAGATGTTTCTACATCATAAGATTAATCATGCTTTCCAAGAAAACAAATACTCAAATTAGGACAAGATCCCAAAGAATATCAAACTCAGGTCTACCTAGAAACAAAATTCAAGTGCAAAGAGTATACAATGGTATACAAGAAGAATCAGGTGGAACATTAAATGATAAAAATTCATAGTGCTCAGAAAACAAGTCCATGTTAAACAAGGATATCAGGAAATTAAAGATCAATCATTATGGGTCATTTAAGTGACAACCAAAGCTTGATATATTTACAATAATTAGGAATGCAAATCTAGATTCAATAAACAAGTATCCCAATCTCAAGCAAGTTATTTAGACATGAACCATAGGGCCATTAGGTTTCAAAATTGAAGGCACAATCAAAAGAACAAATTCAAAATCCGTTGTACAAGGTCAACATTTGAGTATCAACTTCATCATTTTCAAATAGGAAAGATCAAAAAACAAAGAACAAATATTTAGGAAATTTATTTAAAAGGGAAATTAAGCTACATTCATCTGATTATTTCAACTCAAATTGAAACAGAAGCTACAAATAGATAATGAATTTGAGCCATTACTTACGTAAAATTATCAAGAATCAAAGTTACAATATCACCCTCAAACTTTCTAATTAGAGTGAACAAAGAAAATGGCTAGGATATCTTTTCAATTATAATATGATAATAATTTCGAACAAGTTAAGTAAAAGTTATAATGACATCCAAAAGGAAACCGAACTTCAACAAGTAATAATAATGCCAAATTACAGTCAAAGGTGAATGCACAGGTTGTAAATCTTCAAAAAGATAATCATGGCTATAGTGGTCAAATTTAGTGGTGCAAGGTTTTAATCTCATTCTTATGAATGCCCACAATAGAAAATTTCCAGATCTATGTGCTTTTAATAAAAATAAAAAAACTTAGATCTAGCTTATCAATTCTTAAGCTGGAGTAAAAATTAAATGCACTTACAAGAAAAGAAAATGACTCGCATTCATCTGCCATGAAAGAACTTAAGTTTTGTGAAGAACTAAGAGAAATAAAACAATAAAACTCACTATTTGAAGTCAAATCAAAGAAACCATTACAAGGATTGAATGCAGAGCTAAACAAGGAACACCCATAACCACTTTCAAGCTCGAAAGTGAAAGTCATGCATCAAAAACACAAAGTTTCAGAGTATCAATGTTTTAAAGAAAGTAAAAGCTAAAGAGAATAAGTCACAAAGTTTACCTAGAACAAATATCTCACACACCCCTTTTGACACTAAAAACTTAATGCACATAATTGAAGAATAAAATACCAAAGTACGGAAGCATAGAAAATACAAGAACCAGAGCCCGAGATTCTTATTCATGGAAGACGCCTCACAAAGATCAAAGAAAAGCTCAAGTAGCCTTAAATGATAGAGAGATACAAAAATGCACACACGGAAAGTACATTGAAGGCCAAAAAGAGCTCAAAGACAACATTCATGGTGGACTCAAGATTTTTTTCCAGGGCTTTGCCAGCCCAAACATTCTCGTAGAGTGATCCACATATTTGATTTCAAAGTTATTTGATGCATTTTATTGACCTGAGTCAAGCATAAATCAACCGAAGTTAAAAAATACACACATGTCGACGAAATAAAGAAATCCTAACCTTATTAGTGTTGAAAATACCACTGACATAATCATCATGGGGTGATTCATCATGGAGAAGGGGAACATTTTCTTATTGAAATGATTAATCCTTGAGCATAGTGTATACTATGTGTTAAAAATTTAATCTATGCATCTAATGATTATGGTCTAAGGCCCCTCCACATAGTCCAAGCATGTTCCAAAATCTACGTGAAGATTATAATATTCACTTTTATTATCATCACTTTTTGCAAAGGGAGAGATATTTACTTTTGCATATACAGAAATGTCACTTCCAGAAGAAGACAAAGATTGATTATTTTAATAAAAAAGTAGAATAAAAAGTGGAAATTGAAGAGAAGGAAATATGTGTCACATCACCAGCTACAACTACAGGAAGAAATTATCATTCACTCAAATGAAGGTAACTTGCACAGGAAGCAAGGATTAAAATAAAAATTAAATTATTCCCTTGTATTACCTTAGTCTTCCCAAAATACACCTTACATAGCATGAAAATTTGGAGGAGTCAATTACAATTTGACCGAAAGGGTATTTTAGATTAAAAAAGGCTATTTTAGCCTCATGTAACAACATTTCTATTTTATCCCTTTATTTTTTCATGATAAATGCTAATAATAGAATGCAGGTGTAGTTAGACTTTAGTCTACTTTTAGGGGGTGGGGTGAATAATTTTACTATATATTGTGCGCATTGGAAAATCCCAAAAGGGGGTTTTTAATAGCTTAAGCCATTGTGTCAAGATTGCCTTTATGAGAATCAATTTTTTCCTTTTCAAGTTTTTAAAGTAGTGTGTATGTATGTATTTTATTCTTGTGAATCTTATTCCCTGAATTTTATTAAGCTTGCTTAGACTATTTTACCTTGTTACAAATTGGTGTTTTGTGTTAGTTTTACTATGCAATGATCTGCATTTTTTTGTGAGAACTCACTCAACAGTAAAGTGTTTTCCTGGAAATTAGGTGAAACCCATTGATTTGTGATTGTGTAACTTATTCACGACTTATTAGGTGTGTATCTATGAACATGTTCCCAATACTTTTGGTGTATCACCTCTTTTACTTTTCAGTTATAGCCATCTTTTACCATTAAACCCTAGATTTTTAGTTTAGGTTACATCCAAAGAACAAACTGACCTTGTAATCCTAGAGATTCATCTAACCATAGGGATACCCATAGCTATTAAGGTGTCTCAATTGTATCTCCAAAAGTGAGGGAGAGAAAAATTTAAAACACATGTTATCTCTCAACACAGGGTGCACTTTTGAGAGATAACAATGTGTGGATGGAATATAGTTAGTTTCCCCTTCCTCCACTTTTTATGTAGTCCCTTTAAATGGATGACTTGGAGTGCTTCAACTATCTTTTGAATTCAAGCTTAGGTGATGGTAGTAATGTTTAGTTCTTGGTCCTTGATTTTGAACACATAACTGTATATTTACACATTTCCCTTGTTTGAATTTTGTAATTGATAACTAGAATACTAACCCATAAGTGAAATAAATGCCCTAATTATAAAAGAGACCCTAAAAGAACAAGTAAAGTAGATTTTTTTTAGGGATAATTAGAGGGGATAGGAGCACCTTGGATATTTTTCCCTTTCTTGGTGCTAGTTTTTGAAGCCATAAAATATAAATAAGTAAAATTATGACTAGGCTATAGAGTGTGCAAGACCAAATGAAAAACAAAGATACATAAGATATGCCAAATATAGTTGTCAATTACTAGTTTTATTGCTTAGAAATCATGTAAATGATAACATGCTTTTAGGATCTAGAAATGTACCCAAGTGTGTGATTTTGTGTATACACATTATTAAGATAAACCATTTACAAATTCAATGCTTTATTAAGAAGGAAAAAGTTATACAACACTAAAGAAAGATATATATAGTTGGACACGAGTGAAGTTTCATGTCACATTTTTAATAATGAATAACTTCCACATTTAAAATAACCATTAGATTTAGTCTATAGAAAGAAATATAGTACATATTTTCACATATAATTGTTTATCTATTTTTTTTTAAGCTATCACTTTATCGATGTATCACACAATTTGTTGTATTAATAACTATATTATGCATTTGATGGTTATTTTGGATTAATATAAGTTGAATATTCTATTGTAACATTCTTACACCTAATACTAAGTAAGGAAATGAATCTATAGCCCACACTTATTATTATATTTAGGGTGTAAAAATTTCATTCAAGAGTTTTAGATCTATATTTATACTTTGAGATATTCTCCCCTAACTTCCTATTTCCCCTATCTTTTCCATTCCCATAACTAAAAAAATATCTATTTGACTTATATGATCCTCTAACTTCCTTCTTATATATTTATAAACTAAAATATTAACTATATCCTTAATATTCAATGTGAATTTTATACTAGTGATCATTGTTAAAAAGTTATCCCAATCGTCTCAAAAAAATAAGAGAGGTGAAACAAACATATATAAATATTCCATCCTCACATTTGTGGAAAATAATTTACTTACAGAAAAATTTAAAATTTTAAGGTGATTTATAACTTATCCATCTTTAGTCATCTTTAATTAATAGAAACTATTCCTTGAAATACTTATTTACTAGTGGTTTTCCTTAGTAAAACACTATTAATTTATCCCACAAACCCTTTATAGAATTGTTACTAGATACATTCAACTATATTGTATGAAAAACATAACCTGATAGAGTTCTTGGCATTCTTATCAACCTTTTCCCACTCTTCCTATCTCAACCATGGAGGTTTTATTTGTATCACAATGATTCATTGATGTTTTTCTGGAAAGATATCCTTTATCTTGAGATTCAACAAATCGAATTGTTTAGATGCATTGAATATGAACATCTCAATAATTTTGATTTCTTACACATTCAGGTTTCTATAAAATAAATCGTAACACTCGTAATATTTTAAGTAAAAAAACCAAAACCCTAAATTAGCCCAACCTTATCTTTTATTTGATTTTTTTATTGATTTAAAAAATTAGTATGCATTATTCTTGATAAAGAAAGAGGATTGAAGAAGAGATGTAACTAACCAGAAAATTGCTTATTACATTAAAAAATACCATATTAGGAGTATAATATCAAGAATTGAAGTCTGTATTTATGAAACATACATACACATACCTGTATCTTCAATAGGAATCATTTTGACATTAATCCAGATTATCTTCTCCTATAATGATCTAAACCAATCCTAGGATGTTCTTCTTCTTAATTAAAATATATATACTCTTCCAATGAACCTTTCTCATATACAACATACACTTATATAACCATGCACGTTCTTACAAAGTGTTTTCTTGGACCACAAGTCAAGCTAAGGAGGAATCCTAAGAGTAATTGTTAATTTTGACATGTTTCTTTACCAAAAGTCAAGCTAACAATGAATACTAAAATTAATTCCTAATTATGAGATGTTTATTTTACCATAAAATTCCACACTAACTAATGAACAAGTTCCATTTCCACCACCCATAATTAAGAGGTTTACACATGGAAATATATGACATATTACATCATTCATCGGTGTTACCAAAGGTTCCTATATTAAAGAATCAAAACTTGCAACATGTTGTAGTCTAGAATATAATTGGGTATATCATTATATTTTGTAATTACGTACTAAAATATATGCAAATATTTCAAGAAAAGAGAATCATATAACAAAATTACCATAATGTAGTTCTATAATCTAATAGTGTTATATTAAAACATAGGAGGGAAAAGGAATTATATTGAAATTATTTTTATTAGGATCCAAGATCAACCTTATTTATAATTAGATTACAAAAATTTATGCAAAATATGGTGACTTTTAATTCAATAACACTTTCATCTCCTCATATCTTTAAAGGATTTTCATATTGTTTATGTATGTGTAGAGAAGGTATAAATTATGTCATTTTTCTAATATTACTAAATAGATACAAGAAAATTGCATAATTATGAATTATTTCCACGCCATCTTACAATCACGTTTTTTTGTCAAACACTTTCCCTAAGTTATTAGTTGTCTCGTCTCGAGATAAAATTTACATGTGTCTTGTGCCCAATGGTAATCGCATTATACTCTATATAAATCTATTCATAGTCAACAAAAAGGACATTGTTTATCATTTTTCATTCTTATCACACTAATTAACCACCCTTTGAGTTTTTTATTCAAGAAAACGTTTGACAAAACTTCCCTTTTTGGTTTTCAATGAATGGTAACTTTCATATGCTACCCTTATTGTTTTTTTAGATTACAGAATCTCATTTATAGATATACAAAAATTTACGCACGTAATATATTTACATTTAAGTACATTACATGAAATTGTGATATTATTTTTCTACTGGCACTTCTCAATAGTCTTTGACTACTCCATCTATTGAGTTTGACTACAAGCATAGTGAATGGTTGTGGTGGCATTATCCGTATGACCTTTTCTCTTTGAATAAGTATACGTGGCTCAATAAATATTTGTGTGTTCTTCATTGTCTTAAAAGTTGAAATAATTTCCTCTATGTATTCCTTTTATGTATTCAAATTTTAAAAAGCTTCATTTATTCTTTTGTAGTACATTTGTTATTATTTCAATATCATCATAACTTCATATAGTTTTTCATCCTTTTCCTGTTAGGTAGCTTGTTCATGAACTAAAATAGCAGTTCGTATATCTTGAATGAGTGCCTCCATTTGGTCTCTAAGTTTTTGTGCTTGGACCCCTATGAAATTTTTCCTTGTCACATTTTATTACCATCCTCACAGTTGTTCACTAACATTATTCCTAGATTGTAGTGATGAGTGAAAAGTTGTTTTACATTTTTGATCCTCTGCCTCTTTCATAATTTGTAGATGTAATTTTTATCCCATTTCAATATCATTATTTTTTCCTTTCACAGAATATTTCAACTATGTGTTCCAATCCAAGACTTCAAATGTTAGCTACTTCACCTGATCTTCGACTTACTTAAGCATTATGACATACTAGTTAAGTATCATAATGGCATCTGTAGTCACAAAATCATGCACTTTAGACAATATTTGGCGTGGTCTCATACTACTATTTAGAAGGTTTTTGAGTGAATAAACTATTAATTAATCCCATGTTTTTGGCCATCCTATTTTACTTTCATTTAGCCATTCCCACACATTTTAGATATATGCCTAGTCCATTTCGACATGTTCCCATCATTTTAGCCTAAACTAGGGCTGACAAGCCTATATTGGGGTGCCCTAGGGCATCTTGGTCCTACCTGGGGATCCCCAATCCTATTTCTACTTTCCCGCCACTTTTTGGGCCCTTTCTAACCATTTTTCATCCTTATCTTCTTCCTATTCGGCCATGTCAGGGTTAATTATGAAATTATATCAAGAGAACCCTATAAATATAAAGTTATGAGAACATATTGAGGGTCCTAGATTCATCTACTACTATCACCCCATCTATAGTTTCTTCCATTGCATTACTTTTATCGATATAGTTCCATGCATCAAGGCTAGAAAATCTACATCAACACACACTTTATATGGGAGGGATTTTATTCAATTATATGAACACATGCTATTACATTTCATACATTTAGTTATTTCACACTATTTTCACATAGTGCGACTGACGCAAGAGTACTTAGGGCATGACATATACACACACACTAGAACTACATTTGGGTTCAAAATGTAGTACAAAACTCAGAGTAGTAGGCTCATTATTGTGGTAGTTAGGGTCAGTCTGAACCATTCAATATGACCCATTCATTTCCATTTTTTGTGGGTCCTTTTGTATCTTACAGGTCATCCTTACATTTTTTAGTATATTCGGCATAGTTCAACAAATCCTGTATGACAAACAACAAAGGTAACATGTCATCTTCAGACCTTGAATGAATCAAATTTAGATATTTTTAATAGACCAAGGAACCTGTTCTTCCAGAACATGGTGCCCCAGTACCCACCTAAATTCTCTAATCTACTCAGATCATCCATATCCACACTTTTTGGTACCTTTGTGCAACCATTCCTCCTTCTAGAATTTCCTTTCAGACCTGTGACACCTTGTGATAGTCATCTACAATCATCTAAGTTATTTTGTCAATTTATTCTTACATATTAGGGTTTTATTCCTATTAGTTTTATTTATTTAGCCTATTTCTGGGTATGTGCAAAAACTTAGTGGACAATTACGTGGACATAAAAACCCAAAATTTAGTTACAGTGATCGCGCTTTGTAAACCACACTCCCAAAATTATTTTTTTATAGGCTAGGTGATTTTCAAACCTAAAACCTGATCGAGGTTTGAAACCATGATCACATTTTAAAACCAAGATCGTAGTCCTCTGAGAAAAAATATAGACCCGCGACTCCTCATTTTCCCCCATTTTTCTTTTCAAACTGTGATTTCTCCTAGACCTTTGGTACTTGTGCTTTGAATACACCCTAAAATTTCTCTTCAAACTTCTAGATTGCGATAGTTTCAACCATGCCACCAATACAATGAGGTAAGCCCTCGATTTTGATCAATATTTTTGCATTTTAGGTTATTTTTTGTGATTTTCATGGGTTTTTCAATTTTTTGTTTATGTATACAATTTTTTTGTTTTGTCAGTTGCTCGATAATCTCATAATCCTGTAAAACATCAAAATATTTCTCAAAAACCTTCTCCAAATATAAATCCACCTCTTGTGGCTCCTTCTGTCCCCACGAAACTAGCAGAAATAGAAGCCGATATCGTTTGAAGAATCCAAAAAAATAAAATTGTCATTGAGAACCTTATTCAGACTATAAGACAAAATCATGCCACAAATCCGTCCCGCATGACTTTAGCCAACACATTACAAACATTGATTGGTGAAATCGACTCCGTAACTAACCAAATAGAAAGATGGAATACCTTTAAAGGTGATTGTAGGCATTGGTATGTAGATAAATTATCCCATATGCTCATAAAAGACAAAAAAATGGAAAATACCGCATTTGTGCATTATTTAATCACCCGAGAACAAATTCCCCCCCATAGCTACTTGCAAACGGTTCCCAATCCATTAGTGCCACAATGAATGAATTAAGAAAATTTTTTTGGACTGATGGTGGATGGTGTTTGATTATCCACCATGCAAAAAAAATGAGGTTGCTCTCAATTTTTTGAAGAAATTATATTATGAGTTTGTTCTTAATGAGGTCCCAAATTATTTTTACGGTTCTGAGTTTTATGGGTGAGGAGGTGGCTCTACACAGAGTAGACCTGGTGCACGTGTAGGTCAACCAAGGATCCTCCATGCCCGAAAATCCCCACTTCCTTCATTTATCCCTCCTACAATAAAGGAGGTTTTGGAGATTGACACACTACATGCATTGAGGGAGCTCACTGACACTATGACCCAACATAGTGACCAAAATGCATCTGGTGATTTTGGTGTAGGGGCCAGTTCTAGCATACCACACCAGTGTGGTTCATGTGGTGCCATATACACTGTGGGTGAGACATCATTTATTGGATCACATGATTTATTTTTTCTAGATGAGATTATGGCAGTTGTTTTTAGAACTGGTACAAATGATTTTGGTATTTCATTGGTAAATTTTCAAAAAATTATTATATATATACACATACAATAGTTTAATTTAGGTTTGAGATTTTAATATATATGTATTTGATTGTACATCATGTACATACATGTAAAAACTAATTATTTATTTTATTTTAAATAACAAGAGCCGGTGAAGGAAACATTTTGCATCGACATGCTAGCTACTACAGCTGGGTGTGTTAGAAACACAAGTTTCAAGTTGTACTTACATTTCAAATTTCATTTGATTACACTTTTATTAATACAATGTTTCACATGTACATGTACATATTAATATATGTTTGTCTTTTATACATAGGATCCTAGCGGGACATCATCTTCTCTAGGAACTAAGGCTACTGGCATGCCTCACATGAATTTTACGCAGGTTATTTTCTCTTTACACTTTGTTTCTAATTTTGGAAGTTCACGTGGATTATGCTTTGGGTCTATTATGTAGCAGTCATGTAGATTAATATTGATTTGTACATGTATTTTGTATAGCTTGTGACTACTAGAGAGACTCCTCCATATATGCAAACTATGAAGGATGCTGTAGATATTGCCATAGCATCTGTAGATCCACTAACTGAGGTACAATTTTTCAAATTTGTTAAATTTTGGAGGAATTATTTCTTATTACTTAAATATACAATATCAAATGTTGTACATCAAATATTTAATTTGAAATTTAATTATTTGTATGTAGCTTAAAACTCATGAGTCTATTGTTTTCCCTATGACGTGTCAATGACAAATTGATAGGGATCATGACTTTGCAATAATAGTTCACATCTATTTTAACTAAATTCTAAGTTTCTAAATTTTGAATGTATTTTAAAAATTTGGGTGTTAAAAACTTGTTGTTTATGAATGTGCAGGTTAGGTTGTAGGCATTCTTAGAGATGCCTAGCACCACATGGATGAAATCCGTAGTGGCATCTCCCTCCACTACATCCTCAGGTCATGGACATGCTACTTATAGCAGAGTGAAGAGAAGGAATTTGTTTCATGTTTAGATTCACAGGACCTCAATGTACATAGATATATATATGGGCCATCTAGTCCTAGCTCATGATTTTTCATATAGTTCATTATATATATAGTCTTATGCGACCTCATGTGGTCTTATATATATGACACACTTAGTTCGAGATGTACACATGTTATGAACTTATATTTTTAGATAAATGCATCTAGAACACTTAGTTCGAGATGTACACATATTATAAACTTATATTTTCAGAGATGTGCATTCAGAACACTTAGTTTTTTATGTTATATATCCATGTGTTGGTTTTCATAATGATATTACTTCTATGTTTCATTGAATTTCATTGCACATGATATCCTTCTATGTATTTTTTCATAACCATATATTAGTTATATATGTATGTTTGATTTAAAATTAAAAAACCACGTACCAGAGAACTACATGGTACAACAGTTAAGAAAATCTATTCCATTAAGTAAAAACCTATGAGAACCATGCTAGGTGAACTACAAAATGGCAATACATAATTAGTTTTTTTCATAGTAATTACATAGGGTGTATGTGCAACTATAATTATTTTCACACCTCCTAACAATGTGCACATCTTTGAAAGAATGGTTGTGAGGGAATTTCTATAACTAACATTTTTTCTTTTAAAGATAACACTCATCTGTTACATATCAACAAATGTGTACATTGTTAGAAATAAGCGAGGTAGATTTCATCTTGAACTATATGAATATAATGTTACTATGGTGCAACATTACATGGTACAATTGTTAAGAAATTAAGGGAAGCATTTATATATTGTTTTAGAGATTATACCATTAATAAGGATTATCCCATTGATCAATAGATACACCTTATCTCTTTATAATTTGGTGTTATGCCAATCAACTAAGAAGTTACACATGATTTGATTATCATAAGTAGATTCCCTTCCCTGTTAAGTCCTATATGTTTTTGTATTTAAGAACACACTTTAAAAACCCAATTTTTTTTATACCCTACAATCCTTCTAGTCCAAAATACACATTCTTGTGAGGGGGTTTGTCAATTAATTCACATTCTTACAATTCCAAGGTATTTGAAAAAAATTCAAGGTTCTTCAATGAATTTTAAAACAATATATCAAGGAATTTGTGAACATTATTTACATATTTATTTACGATGTCTGTACATATGTTATGACATATCAATCTAGATAAGAACACATAAATATGTAGATGTAATGTATATTTTCAAATAATTCACATCCTTGCATTTTAAAGATGATACACAGACATTTTTTAGGCATTTCAAATGCTAGAAGGTATCCTTGTCATATTTATTGGAAACTCTAACATATAATAAAAATATATTTGTTTAACATTCAATTTTGAAACTAAGATATAGTTCAATTGACGCATATCATATATGATCTTATATGTTATATAATGGTAAATTGTAGGTTCTTAACTTAGTTGGAAAAAGATATGCTAAAAATATTCTTAACAAGTTCTGTTGTGTATTAACATGCTTAAAAAGAGATTATTTAATAATCATTAGATTATTTACATGGTAATGTGTTAACCTTGTTGCAATCACATTGATGTTAGCCCAATAGCACGAGAAGTCATGCCCCATGACGTCGTGGTCCAGTAAACTGTAAACACCAACATGTTTGATTGGGGGGTATATGCCTTCAGGTGATATGGTGGGCTCTAGGGAGGCCTGGATTAGAGTCAGAAAATATTATCTAGAGGATTCTTGGGATTCCTTGAGCATTCGTGGCATAAATTTTTACAAACTACCTTTTCTAGGCAGTCCTAGAAAATGAACAGAGGCGAGTAGTGAGAATTCATGCCACAAGATGTCATGGCACAAAAATGACTGTGCTAAAAAATTTGAGTGGCTAGGAGAATGCTAGAGGAGGCATCGTTTCAGTGCGTGACAATGTCGTTGCTTCCGGGCTACTTTATTTGGGCATAGTCCCTTAAGAGCCCTAAGATCAAAAAATCATTCAACTTCGACAAGTGACTACACGGACTCCGTGGCACCTAGAGATGTCTCAGCTGATCCTACACCTCAATGTAGTGACCCTCGATAATATATTGTATCAGTTTTTACCTTCTCCAATTGGTGCTCTCACTGCCCTATTGTTTGAAAACGTGTAAAATAGTGCAATTTAAGCTAGTGTAAGGTTGTCAAACGCTATATTTTGTAAACGATCAGTCGTGGCACTAAACTAACTAAACCAAAATGTCTGGGTGGCTAGGTGAACACTAGAGGAGGTGTCATTTTGGTTTGCAACAATGTCATTGCTTCCGGGCTACTTTGTTCGGGCATAGTCTCTTAATAGGCCTAAGACCAAAAAATAGTTCAACTTCAACGGGTGACTACTCTAACTCCGTGGCACCTAGAGATGTGTCATCTTATCCTACAGCTTGGTGTAGAAACTCTCTACAATATCCTATCTTAGTTTTTTCTTTCTCTAATCGGTGCTCTCACTGCCCTATTTTTTGTAAACACACAAAATAGTGCAGTTTGAGCAAGTGTAAGGATGTCAAACGCTATATTTTGCAAATGGTGGGACGTCGCACCAAACCGACTATGCTGACATGTCTGCATCGATAGTTGGTCACTATAGGAGGTGTCGTTTTAGTACGTGAAAACTTCATTTCTTCCAGGCTACTTCGTTCAGGCGTAGTCCCTTAACAGCCCTAAGACCAACACATTGTTCAACTTCGATGAGTGACTACTCAGACTCCGTGGCACCTAGAGACATCTCGTCCAATCATACATGTTAGCTTAGGGACCCTCTACAATAACAAGTGTTGTTTCTTACTTCTCCAATTGGTGCTCTCGTTGCCCTATTGTTTGTAAACGCGTAAAATAGTGCAGTTTGAGCTAGTGTAAGGCTATCAAATGCTATATTTTGTAAACGGTGGGTCATGGCACCAAATAGACTACACCGACGCATCTAGTTAGCCAGATGAACACTATACGAGGCATCATTTTGGTGCGTAACAATGTTTTTTCTTCTAGGATACTTCGTTTGGGCGTAGTCCCTTAAGATCCCTGAGACCAAAAAATCGTTCAACTTTGACGGGTGACTACTCAAACTCCATGACACCTAGAGACATCTCATCTGATCCTACACCTCAGCATATGGACCCTCTACAATAATATGTCTTTGTTTTTTCCTTCTCCAATCAATGCTCTTACATCCCTATTGTTTGCAAATGCACAAAATAGTGCAGTCTGAGCCAGTGTTAGGTTGTCAAATGCTATATTTTGCAAAATGTTGGTTGTGGCACCGAGCCGACTATGCACAAACATAGGGATGGTATTGTAAACACTTAGGGAGGCATCGTTTTGGTTCTCTAAGCTCTAGGTGCTTCTAGGCTACCTCCTCCGGAGACAAGAACGCCCTCCATAGGTACATAAATCATTGTTAATTGCTTCTTTTTTCTTGTAAAACAATAAAAGCTTCTCTCAGCTTTAAGAATTTACAATTATCTACTAACAATGCCAACTAGGTGAAGGTGGAAGCTTTTCTTGCACTACTAACTTGAACATAAACGTATTAGTCAAAGAAATTAAAGTTTCAAATCAAAACCATACTAGATATATACAAAATACACAAATTTAATAAAATATATGAACTTAAATGTATTTAACCAACAAATTTATATATACCAAAGAAATTATATATAAGAGACATGATTATTTTAAAATCATTCCAATGAACCATCAGGATTACATCTACTCTGAATAGTGGACATGATTGCTTTATGATCTGACTCTTGAAAATTCCAAATAATCTTGTTATTAGGCCTTTCTAAATATCTATACAACTGAATATTTGTCACTAGAAATAGATGCGAATATAAGAGTATATTCCTCTGTGTCTCAAAGTCTTCAAACACCCAAATGGAGGAGTTTTTTAATGGATACCATCGAAGCCAAGTTACAATAACTACCATTGACCCTATAGGGTACATAATATCTTCAGTATCTATAATAGGAGAAGTTAACTTCTATCTTTTCTTGATGTAATGACATAATAAATAGTTTTTCCTTCTACATTGTCTTCTGTCACAATAATTGAAAATACATGTCCTACAAAAGAAAAGGTTTCAACTCAAATTTAAATTACATATTAAAATTTCAATGGACATAACTCAATACAAAAATTATAAATAACCATAAATACCTTGTCGCACAAAAATCAAAAATTTGTTAAAGTCCTTAGATGTTGCAACTTCATCTCTAGAAACAAGTCATAATTCTTGTGGAGGTTGATAACTAGGAAGCAGAGTTAGAGGCCTACAAATATATCCATCCACCTATTCCTGTGAATGACACTCAGCAGTGAAAAATTTGATACAAGATGCATAAAAACATGTCAACTTTCTTGTCCATGTGGCCCATGAAGTAGCGTCTGAGATACAAAATGAGTGCATAGCAATGGACCCAGTGAGTGTCATAGAATCCTCATAGCTAGCAATTTGTTGTTCCTCTATCAACCAAAAAAATCTACAAACTATAGATTTTTCTTGAGAACCTCGGGCCATGTTGTCAATACACCATTCCACTATGATCTTTTCATCTTTGAATTTACCACCATCTTTGTATTTCAACTCTTCTCTTGCAATATCTCTTTTCACACATGCCCTTGCACCGTCATGCTATCCTTTTCCATGTTAAGTCTCAATGAAACTCCAATTATGTTGTACACCCATCTTGACATGCATCCTAATCATCTAATAAAACATTCGTGAATTATTAAACTGAGACATGCAATTACTTGACCATATATAATGTTGTTTGATGAGGATTTCTCTTTCAGACAAGTTTCCATAAAATAACTAGAAACACCCTTGCAAAAATTTAGTAGAATGAGTAAGATCATCACTGATATAAAAGTGGTACTCTCTTTAAAAATTTCGATCATTCTCTTTACTTTCAGAAGAATGTATAAATGCTATATGCACAAAAATGGAAACTCTTACTAAGATGTAATATTGCGATTAGACCTCCATTTGCAATTGCAATGTATAATTCTCTGCAAAATCAACCACTGAAACAATAGTACTAGTAGAAAATGTGTCCTTGCATATCTTGAACTATTCATCCAACCATAGAGCTCCGTGTGTATGCTTGGCATACTCATAAACAATTTCATCCTTAAATTTTCTCATAAATTGAAAAACGGGAATATGTTCTGTAACTAGCTCACACCGTTTAGAATATTTTCCATCTTTCAGCTGGTATGAAACTAATTTATATTTATCAAACTCAACTAAATTATGTCCTATTGCACCTTCGATTTGCTCATGGATGCAACTTTCCAATTTAGGTAATCTGCCGCATGTACCACAGCTTCCATCTAGACAATCCTGACTTTAAAAAAATTGTCCAACTTCTTTTTCAAAAAATATCTTAGGAATGAAATCCCTAGAAGATATTAGTGGAACTTGAACACCACATTCCGATAACATAGTTTTAGAATACAAATTAGAAGGAATACATAAAAATTTAGTATAATGCATCACAAATTCAACATGTTCCCTACAATAACAAGTGGTACGAGCGTAGTTGATTTTCACATAGAATGATTTCAACATTTCAAAAAAATGTTGACTAATTTTAATTTCAAGATGTTTGTAAAACTTACGAAAAAATCGAGTTTCATTCATATCTAAGAAATGCTTTGGATGTGGTTCGCGATTATAAGAACCCACTCTTTTTAATATAACATCTATTGTATTAGGTGAAACTCTAGTGTTATCATGCCAAAATTGAATAATTCTCTTATAGCATTAGAATTATCTTTTTCCTTACGTGGTGCTCTAGCAGATAATGCCCAAAAATTGGTGTTATTGAGTGATTGCAGGATATTACTTCTTTCAATTACTTTCATTAAATTTTTTAGATTAACTTGCAACATTTAACTTGTTTCCATAATCAAACATTGTTTTTTTATTGATTCACTTACAACACTAGTAGCAAGTACACCACACACAATATTACTATCCCTAGCACATTTCATGAACCAAAAGTGTGATATGCATCATGAAGGTTTTCAACAATTGTATAGGTTTGACCCATATAGTAGATGTTATCAATCCTAAGGTGTTTAATGTAGGTCTAATTTTAATCAATTTCATCAAACTAACCAACATCTGACATCTTTGAGAATAATTTAATATTTCAAAATGATTATCCCAAATTTCAGTTTATTTTCTTCTGATTTTTCATTCAAAAAGTTTATCAAACATTGGTTTTAAAAAAATTTCATCAATTTCAATAAAATAATTAGGTTTTTTATGAAAAAACCTAGGAGGTGTTTTTGTCAAATTTTACTTGTGTACAATTTGAACTTGAATTTTCTTATTCACATTTTCATTGTCTCATTCAATTTCAACATTTGCTACATCACGAGTATTTAATTATTCTTCAACATTGACGGTAAAAATATCTTCTTCACGATTATTTAATTCAACTTCAACACTGACAGTAGAAACATTACCTAGTTCATCATTGCTTACAATTGTAGGGATTGAAGATGAACCTCTTCTTTATTCATGATGATTATGCATTCACTCAACATTTTGAAATTTGTTTGCCTCTAATTTGTTTGGTGTTTTTTTACTTAATGACTTCCTTTTTTGACTTCATTTATTGTCTCTCATGATGTTTTGCTATCGGTGATAAGAAAAATGTCCAGAAAATGATATGAATCCTTACTCCTCTGACTGACACATGGCACCCTCTAGTTGATTCAGTAGGCCGAACACTTTCCTTTTTCCTCCTTTTGCAAAATGTGTGGAAATATGATTCCCAGAATGGTGATTCTGCTGTGCAAAACCCTGCCACTCGCACTGTTGATGAGGACACGTGCGAATCGCAGTTCTAATACAGTGCAGAGAACCCATTATTCAACTTTATAAACCCGTGATTTCGAGTCTATCTATACCACTTTGGAAAATCTGACCTCCTAAGGTCCTCCAAAACACCCTGACTCCTGCTACTAACTAGAGCACATGGCACCTTCATATTTCTCGAAGTGGGGATGTCGCTTCTATAAGACAAGTTTCCATAAAATAATTGTACGACACCCTTGCATGAAATTCAGTGGAAAAACTATTACCATTCCTGATATGAAATGTGGTACTCTACCTTAAAACACATGGCATCATTCTATATTCTTTCAGGAGAATGTGTGGGCGCTATATGCACAATATATTTTCAACTCTGACTGAGTTGTTAATATTGTGATTGAACCAAAATTTGTCCTTACAATGAGTAATTCTTTAGCCAAAAGGCTACCAGTGCCAATAATTTTTCCCATAGGAAATCTGTCCTTGCATAGCTTAAACTATTTCCCTCCAAACTCCATCGAGCTCATAGCTGTGTAAAATACAAGGAGTAATCAGGAGGACAATTTCATCCTTAAACCTTCTCATGGAAAGGGAAAGAAGAGGAATCCTGTTCTGTAACTAGCTCAAGCCATTTCTAGAATCTCTTTTAGTGCTTTGAACTTGTGTGAAAGATTGAAGTTGATAGCTTATCAGGAACTCAACTAGAATGAAGTCCAAGTTACAGCTTCAATTTTTCCTCAAGGATGCAACTTTCCAATTTAGGTAATCCACCGGATGTACCACAACTTCCATCTAAACAATCCTGACTATAAAAAAATTTTCCAACTTATTTTTCACAAAATATCGTAGGAATGAAATCCCTAGAAGATATTGGTGGAACTTTAACACCAAATTCCGTTAACATAGTTTCAGAGATGAAAATTAGAACAAATAAGTAAAAATTTAGCATAATGCATCACAAATTCAACATGTTTCCTATAACAAGTGGTGAGAGTATGGTTGATTTTCACATAGAATGGCTTCAACATTTCGAAAATACATGTTGACTAATTTTAATTCCTATAGATTCTCTTGTTCAAACTTACAAAAAAATTGAGTTTGAGTCATATCTAAGAAATGCTTTAGATGTGGTTCGCGATTAATAAAACCACCTCTCCTGTTTTACAACATCTCTCATAGTAGGTGAAACTCTAGTGTTATCATGCCAAAATTGAATAACAATTTCTCTTATAGCATCAAAACTATGTTTATCCTTACGCATGGTGCTCTAGCAGACAATGCCTAAAAATCAGGTGTTATTGATTGATTGAAGGATATTACATCTTTCAGTTACTTTCATATAGAGTTTTTTGATTGACTTACAACATTCAACTTGTTTGTGTAATCAAACATGTTGTGTTTTCAATTGATTCACTTACAACTCTAGTAGCAAGTACATGACGTAAAATATAAATATCCCTAGTGCATCTCTTGACATAAACAGTGTGATATGCATCATGAAGGTTTTCAATAATTGTAGAGGTTTGACCACGTATATTAGATGTTGTCAATCCTAACGTGTTTAATGTAGGTCTCATTTTAATCAATTTTAGCAAACTAACCAAAAAATGACATCTTTAGGAATCATTCAAAATTTCAAAATGATTATCCCGAATTTCAGTGGCTTTTCTTTTGATTTGTCATTTAGAAAGTTTGTCGGACATTGGTTTCAAAATGTTTTCATCAATTTCAATAAAATATTAGGTTTCTTATGGAAAATCTGAGAAGGTGTTTTTATCAAATTTTACTTGTCTACAGTTTCAACCTAAATTTTCTTATTCACATTTTCATTGTCTCATTTAATTTCAACATTGACAGTAAAAACATCTTCATCATGAGTATTTAATTCAACTTTAACATTGATAGTAGAAACATTACTTGGTTCGTCATTGCTTATAATAATAGTGGTTGAAGATGAACCTCTTCTTGATTCACAAAGATTCTACATTCTCTCGACATTTTGAAATATGTTTGCCTCTAATTTTTTTGGTGTGTTTTTACTTAATGACTTTGTTTCTTGTCTCCCATGATGTTTTTCTTCCGGTGATAAGAAAAACACGCGGAAAATGATAGAATTTATTAGTAACTCATACGATAAATTCAAACAGTAAAAATCACATGGTATTTAGAACATTGGGATGTGTGTAAATATGATTTAAGAACTGTGTTTGCGCTTTACAATCCATGCTCATGGTTTATAAAGTGCGATTGTGGTTCTTTTTAGAAAACCAAGGATCACAGTTTATAAACCGCATTCGCAGGTCTATCTGTATCATCAAATGCGACCCTAAGGTTCAAGAAATCATTGTTTTTTCCCAACCAAAGCCATGGAAGGTCATTATGAAGTGTAAAAGGTCAAAAAATTTCAATGTTTCTCTTCCACATACTTGAGCCATGCTGGAAAATTGAAAACATTTCACAAAAATGGTGCCATCATGTAGGGTAGACTGTTAGCTTCATGAAATATTGATTTTAAAGTTAATAGAATAAGATAAATATCATTTTATAACTTTTTACTAACAATAGGTCTTTAAGACATTGTTTCCAGTGAATTTTCATGTCTACGTTTAATACTGCAACTTTTGTTTTTCTTATCAAAATGTGATAAAACTTATACCATCCCAAGTGTGGAGAAATTATATACACGCTAAAAAAAAAATTGATATCGATATTTTTTGATATAGTTATGGTGGGAAAATGGAAAGCACTCTATTTTCTAAATATTTTCAGACCAGTTTCACGGATAAAATCATAAAAAAAAATATTTATCAAAAAATTACAAAATAAAATCCTTCCCAAGATAGACAACTACATCTAACTTTTCACCAAATGAAACAAAATAACAAAATTTCATCATCCAAATTGCGGGGAAACGGACTACAATATTATAGGTTTTTTAAAAAATAACCCAAGTCATATAATTTTAAGTGTTTAATATACCTAAAATTGTCCCTTTTTTTAAAAAAACTGTATTTTAGAAACTAGATTCCAGATGCTACGATTCATATTTATATAATTTTTTCTAATTTTGAGTGCGTGTATTGCTAATAATCCCTACAAGTTTAGATTTTGTTATTTTTTACAATATGACGTCCACTTATGACCCCTTTTTTTCCACCAACTTATTGCACTTACCCTTATACTTCTTTAGATTATTTATTTATAGTGTTTATGTACTCCTAAATTAGGTTAACTATTTTAGCATACATTATGTTTATTATAATTTTAGTTCATCATTTTGGTGAACCCAATTCAATCATATACACTTCTAGGCTCCTATTTCTTACTTAGTTATGGTTTATTTTTTAGACTTGTGTAAAAATGGGCAACTTAAAATTTCATTATGATGGATAGAATTGATGAAGTGAAGCTAAGCTAGGTGATATTATTTCAGTTTAATGTTGTTTCTGTTGGATTAATTAATGATTACATGAAATCTATAGTTGTTTGTGCTGTTACAAAACATAACATATCACATAGTTTGCAATTTCATGACTGTCTTCAATAAAAGAACACAAATACCTGAAGAATAGATGTGTTATCTCGATGAAGACATTGAATTGCAGAATAGATGAAGTTTTAAGTTTTGGAACAACAATCATGATTATAGATTGCAGTAATCAGAGTTCATTGTTAAATGTTACAGGTATTCTTTAAGGCTCTTTCCTTAACGATTAAGACATTCAATTATATTATTGAATTGTTTAATTCATCATATAATCTATATGGAAAGCTAAAATGTAGAAAGAAATACACAACTCAGTTTCAGAATTCAATGTTTTATTCAGAAGGAATTTCAAAATGTTCCCACACAAGCCATGAGACGTAAATGAAGAGTAAATTACAACTACTTAAGTAAGAGGTACATATGCATGAAAAATAAAGTAGAAGACTATGAATGAACCCATCATTATGTTAGGGGTTTATTTTTTTTAGGTTGATGCATCTCCATCTCCATATTTATTCCATCTTCATTTAACTACTTAAGGGCATTTTACTTGAAAATATAAAAGGAAAACTGTCATAGTTGAGCTCAGGGTTAATACATATTCTTATATTGTCCAAATTTGTGCAGATGGATCTCTTAACAACAAGAGATATAAATTACATGAGGTTCAAAGACACAACTAATAAAAATAATTTATTGTAACAACATACACGATTTATTCACTCAAAAATAGAGAGAAGAGAAGAAAAATTATGGAACAAAAGAGAGGCCAAAAATCCTAAATATTTTCTAACTGGTTTCTTAAGTGTGCAGGTACAAGTTGCAGTGAAGAAGACAATAAAAGCATGTCTTACAGTCGTCACTGTCAGATAAAATTACAGAGTTTAATGAATTCTATCATATGGTACATCAAGATTGAAATAAATCACAAGTACATACTAGTATGAAGGAATAATGTAACTCAAATTTCAGTAACTATTCTATAAATAGGAGTTACAATGTAGATCATAGGAGAGACTTGCATGCTTACTTCCACTCAAGAATAGCAATACATGTTTCAAATTTTCAAATAGGTGAAGTGAAACTATCTGAGTATAAAGGATGAGGTTAACTGGAAAGATAACATTAAGAACAAAATGAGAAAGAAATATGAGAAAATTTTGACAGGGCTTTGCCATGTAAAATGGACATTTTACATATTTCCATCATGCTATTTCAAGCTAGTATATGCTCAGATAAATCAAATATTAATACAGAGAGAGAATATGCATGGTATAAGATACAGATCCTAACAGGCTGAAGGTTCCAAGACATAAAATCAGTAATCAGGAAATATTTCAAAATTATAAACTGAGAAGAAAGATAGCTTGGAGGTAAAAATCACAGAATTGAACCGAGCATAGCTATTGCAGTAAATGATAAGCATCCAACATAAGGTTTAGACTAATCTTGTAGGTTTCAAACTTCAATAATTATGTTTCATGAATGGATATGACTGAGTATCAAGTAATATTGCATCGAGAAGGAAAATTGAGTGTCAAGAAGGCAATTTCAAGAGGATTCAATAAAGAATTTGAAAATGATAAATAATGCAACAATAACCTTTTCATAGAGTCTCAGAGTAATGACCTGAAATGATTTTTTAATTCACATCTAAAGTTCAATAATTATACAAAATCTCAATAGCTAAAATAGGAAGGAATCAATTGTGGTTTTAGATCTACCATCTTTCAAACAAAAGGAAGTACACCTAGATAAAAAGCCAGGCATAAGATGGAAGGAGAAACTGATGTACATTAGCATTTTAAAAAGAAAAAGGTTGAAGATACTCTAGCAACCTGTAGAGATTCAATTGAAAAGCTTGGTCCTAATAAAATCATTAGCTCTCTTGTAAAATTATTAGGTTTCAAGGTAAATAAGTACAAAGATAGCTCATCTCCAGAAATAGACTTCAAACATGAAATGAGAGAAGGTGTATCATCCATGAACAAGACATTCAAGGACCAAGTTCAGACATCTTTAGAAACTAATAGTAAAAAAAATACAATGGCCTTGATACAAGGGACTTTTCAACTTAGAAAAGGAAAATGAAGGAATGGAAAGAGAGCCAGGTATCCAAAGAAGTCCTTCCGGTAGAAGACTACATAAGAGATAGTAGAGTTACTATGAAAGAAGAAGAAAGTGAATATGAACATAGAAGAGAAAAGAAAGTAAAGGCTTTAAAATAAGAGGGAGAGGAGTCTAGTGCAAGTAAAATAGAGGAAAATAACAGCCCTAGTTTTGAGAATTAAAGCTCAAGAACATATCTAAGACACAAAGTAAAAGGGAAACTATCAGAGCTAGGATGTAGTTGAAAACTTAAATACCCATATTTTAAAATATACAGATCTACATTTTTAGAGAGCCAATATCATAAACAATGGAAATTATATAAGGAAATCCAAGAACTTACCTTCTACCAGGTAAGTTGTGACTAAGAAATTTCCTCAAGACACTTTTCAGTAGTGAGAATTCAGTACAGAAATGAAACCCTCATGGCCAAGAATCAACAAACCATAGTGAACCTAAGAATTACATGCATAAGGCTTCAAAAGACAAATTTACATAGATCTTGAGAGTAAAGAAACAAGACAAAAATCATAGATTTGAACTCGAAACCATAGATACGAAAGCCATTCTTTTGCTATAGAAACCTCATAGAGTTCAAAAGGAACAAAAATGATGGCAACTTTGAAGGAAAACTCACAAAATCTCAAATAAATATCCATGGCGAAAATAGAGTTTCATAACTCAAATATTGAGTAAAGAACTATAAAACAAAGTATTCATGTTTACAGAAACTCGCAAAGACAAAAGAATAGCATAGTTTAAAAGTCAAAGTTTACAAAAATGGCAGCAAACATCCATAACCACATCACTCAGAAAGCTTGGACAAAGCAAAAATATATATATATAGATGCATACGAGCTCAGAAGACCAATATGGTAAAGAGCCGAGATTGAAGTAACAAAAATGGTGGCCTTAAACAAATTTTCTAGGGCTTCACCTGTGAATTTGAAAAATGAAGAGTAAGCAATGAATAGGGTTCGAGTTGATTTAGCTCATACAACTCACCCTCCTACAAATCTAACTCACCCTGAGTTAAGGATCCACGCTAAAGAATACCATAGTACAAATATCAATGATTGAAATAACAACCATAGTTACCGATCACTTTAATTGTAAGGTTTAAACCCTAACGGAGGGTACGCAGATCAATAGTTAAACGTTCACCAACTTTCAATGGAAACTCTATGCCAATTAGACTTAAAGATCGGTGATCAATGTTCAACCAAGGACAAAAATTTACGATCAAGGATCATCACAAAATTTCTAAGAAAACCACCATGGTTAGATGCCACCAACTACATTTAAAGCCATGTTGAAACCCTAATCGAGGATCAAGATTGTTGATCAAAGATGAAGCAGGTGAGAGATTCAACAGTCAACGTTGATTTTAAGTTTTCAATACAAACTAAGGGGTAAAATCAACAATCCCAAGTCAGATGCCACCAAAAAATGTGAAGGGGTGAGTCACTGTGAAAGGGGGCCAGTTCATATCTTTTTTAAAAAAATCATTACATAGTGACTTTCAAAAGTCTAAACCTTAGTCCAATGAAAGCAAAATATGACAAGTATTATAGTGCAATGATAATCGAAAAGTGGTGGAGCATTATAGTATGCTATTTGTTTATAAAAGGGGGGGAAAATCATTACACTACAATTATTGCTTAGTCTATGTCCCAAATAATCAAAGGTGGCTGAGTATAAGTGTGTTAACTTTTCACAAAGTGACCCCCATTTTTTTGTAAAGCATAATAATGTGCCTAGTTGAAAAGGGTGGCCAAACCAAATGAAGACAAGTGCTAACAATCAAAGGGGGTCCCCACTGATGTGATGGTTTTAAAATGACTTAGAAAGTAATTTTTCATGTGATCATAAGGAGATAAAGCAAAGGTAAACATCATAATACAAACAACATTTTAAAGACTTATTACCTTAGTTTTCACAAATAAGATTTGATTATGGTTTCACATGTGCTCACAGTGGTCCCCATGGTGTATTAGAGTTTTCTTGCTAAGTATTGGAGATCAAAGGTATTATTTTAACTTGTAGAGGGAATTAATTTTGCATCGAAAGGGCAAGTTGTAGATGTCACATCAGCCAAAAGAAGATAAAATTTGCATGCATGATGATGGAGACTTGCTCATCAAGCAAGACTTATTGTTGGTAAATTATTCACCCATGATTTTTCTTAAAAATAGTACAGTCAACTACAGTTGACTAAGTTATAACCAAAGGCTATTAATGCCTTACTGTATTAGCATGTTTTTTTCTTCCTTAAATAAATAAAGGATAAAAATAGGACACATGGGTGAGTATAATTTTATCCTATAATTAGGAGGGGTGGGAAATAATTTTTTCTATATATTGTGTGCCTTGGCAAAGCACAAAGGACTAATTTTTTGACGCAGGAGTGTTGAAGAAGATTTTTCCGGTTTAGCCCTCTCAATGAGAAGTATTTTTTGCCTTTCCAATTATTTACAGTCTTGTGTATGTTTGATTAATCTTTTGAATATTGAATTCCCCGATTAATCATCTTACCCTATTGCAAATTTTCAGTAATTTCTGCATGATATTCATGTGCATGTTTAACTTAACAGTGTTGTCACGAAACTTTCCCTCAATACAATCAAAGTTTTTTCCTTTAATATTCTGTAGAAAATTTTCGGCTTGTGCATTAAGAATTCATTCTCATATCAATTGTGCATGAACTCAGTCAAAGACCTTATACAAGTTTGGTGTATGGTCTCAGTTTTAAATTCATTTATAGTCATCTTCTACCCTCAAACCCCAGAAAATTAGTTTAGGATACATAAATAAGGAATCATCCTTAATACCAGAGACTCACCTCAGCGTAGGTATACCCATAGACCTGAGGTGTTTCCATTGTATGTACAAAAGAGAAAGATCAATTTTACAAGACTAAAACACCTACAACCATCTCTCTATAGGGTGCACTTTCGAGAGATAAGATTTTTTGGCACTTCCGGTGGGACACCAAATCAAATCTTTGATCTATTTACAGTGGAATCACAATAAGAAAAAGTTACTTTTGGAGCAACAAGCTGTAACAATTTATTCTAAAGAATTAAATATTCATTTGGTGACTCCGTATAGTTGATTTTGAAATTTTTTTGTAGTATGTTCCATGCCTAAAGTTCCTACAAGATCATCTATAAGAGTAATACCTTCCAATTTTATTTATTTACCTTTGAATTTGACAGCAAGAAGGAGAAGAGTTGGTAATACTTTACCTTATAATAGGCCTAGTTTTGATTACCCTCCTCCTAATATTCCTTCACCAAACTTCAATTTATCTATTTAGATCCCATTTTTTCAAATGGATATTAAACCACCTAAGAATTTTTTGAGCTTTACTAATGCCATCCCATTAGTAATCCTTGTTTATCATGATATCCCTAATTCTTCCATAAAAAGCTTGCCTACATTCAAGGGTGAAAACCGCGTTACACCTACAGAGCACATAAGAGATGTTGTAGCCATATGTGCAGTCCGTAATTTTACTCATGAAGATGTGGCTTTGAGACTTTTAGATGCATCCCTTAAAGGACAAGGCTTGCAATGGTATAGAAATCTAGATATGGGAAGCATAAGAACTTAAGATGATTAAGATGGTAAATTACTGAAACAATTCCAAGATAATTCAGTTCATTTATCCTTCATACAACAACTATCTACCATTGGAAGATATCCTCATGAATTTATGTCCAGTTTCAACATTCATTTTTCCAAAACTTGGGAAATAATTCCAGCAAGTGTTAAGTCTCAAGCTGACCATGTTTTCCTTTATTATCTTAGAGCACTAAACAGTGATATTTCAACTATCATTCAGTCTATGGGAGGTAAAAATATTTTGAATGCTTATTAAATTGTTATAAAAGCTAAAAAATACCTTATTTAAGCTATAAAATTAGCACCAAGGCTTTCAATGCCTTTTTTCATAGATTTAGCACCTATCCCACACCCTGTCACGATTATAGAACCTGTTATTGCAGCCCCATCAGATGACATGTTTAAAGCTTTGCAGACTATGGGAATGAATCTAACTTCAATTGAAAATAGACTTGTATTACCTAGCAAACCTTATCAACAAAACCAGCAAAATATGTAGCCTTACCAATAGAATCAAAATCCTAGGCAGCCTTATCAGCAAAGGCAGTTTGACCCAAAGTCTCCTAGTTCATCTAACGATTTAGTCCCAGCTGATATGACTATAGAAGAGTTGTTTCAACCTTGTAATTAGCGTCATTCAGCTACAAGTTTCGCAAATGCTTTTCTTAACATAAGTCTTGTTGCAAAACCTCTACCTGAGACATTATGCATGCCTCAAATGGAGGATGGGTAGAAATAAAATCATGTTTAGAAGGCACCTGAAAAGAACTTAGTCAGTTTTAGTGAGGATGATTTCATTATAGTTACTACCAGGGCTTAAGAAAATGTGGTAGAAAGTCAAAAAAACAAAATAGACATGTTTTGCCCACTGTCACTGATAAAACAACAACTACACGCCAAAAATTAGCTAATAATTCTACTTTTCCATAAAAAGTAGCAAGTGATTTAGTTGGTAAAGAGAAGCAAAAACAACTATATCCTAATACAAGAAGGTTATTTATACCTCAGATATCAAAAGTAGCTAAAGTAGAATAATTTTTTGCTAAAGCCTATGCTAAAACACTAGAATTTGTTTCTAAAATTGTTGCTTCTTTTGACATTGTTGATGTAATGAAAAAGCGTAACATTAACATCTCAATGTGGGACACTCTAACTATTTGTGGAAAACAAGATTTACTTTCTCATGAACTTGGTAAGCTACAAATTTCTTCAAAAATAGCAGAAAAGGAAGTTCATAAAACTGATATGGTCCTTGGAACAATTGAGCATGACAACATTAAAGAGGTTAAATGGATAGTTCAAAAGGTTTTAAATGATCAAGACATCAAGAAACCACAACCTTTTTATTTTTCGCTAATTATTAAAGAACATCTTGTTCACAATTGTAGGGTTGATAGCGGTGTAAGTAGCACATTTTTGCCAAAAGTAATTGCAAAAAAAATGGGATTACATTATGAACCTACAAAGAAGAGTGTTCTACATCTTGATGGGACTATAACAAATACAGTCGGTGTCATAAAAAATATAGAGGTAACATTACATGTTTTCCCAAATGTTTCCATTCTATAAGATATTCATGTTGTGGATTTACCTCCTTATTTTTCTATATGCTTATCTAGAGATTTCACAGAAAAAATAGGAGGTTATCTCTCTTCAGATTGGTCCTTGTTTTTCACTACACGTTATGAAACAAAAGTTACTATTAATTCGAAAATGTTGGCCATATTTCACATTGAGCCTCACGCTTCTAATGCATTAGCTAAGTATGAAGCCTTAGACCAGTATGATTTCGATAATATAGCTCATGTTTCAGCATTAGATGGTGTTTCTAGCTTTTTTATGGATGAAAAGACACACGAAGAACATGCTCATGATCCTTTTAAAGAATTTTCAGAGCATCTGTTTGGTGTGTGTTTCTAGCATGAGGAAAACAAACTAATTCCCTGGTTTTCTAAAAATAGAAAATGTAGTAGAAGGGATTTGGAAGCTTCATTTTGATGGAGCTAAGAACAAAAACGACAAGGAGTATGTTTTATGCTCACTTCCCCCACAAACGAAAGGTATTTTTTAGCTTTAAGTCTCCAATTTTCATGCACTTGTAATGTGGCTGAATACAAAGTGTTAATTCATGGCTTACTTTGGGCCAGGAAGAGAGGTATTAGCATGCTAAAGATTTTTGGTGACTCTGAATTGGTTATCAATCAAGTAAGAAATTTCAATTTCTGTAAGAATCCATTAATGAAGTCTTATAGACAAAGAGTTTCAAACTTAATGGAAGATTTCAATGCTATTAATATCCATTCCATTCCTAGAATATAAAATAAGCATGTAGATAGACTTGCAAGGATTGGTGTCAGTTTTGAAGTGTTGGAACAGATTAAAAATATTGAGATTCAACCTCACATAAACCTATTTGTTAGGCCTTCTATACCTGATAATTATTTGAATTGGTAATTTTTTCTAAATGATGAACAAATTTAGAGGTTTTCGCAACAAGAAGCTAAATTTTCTTTAGTAAATCAAGGTAAATTACAACACTTATATGTTGGCCAGATTTTTCAATTAAAGACCAATAAAATACCTTGAGGCTTGGTCACATTAGAAGACATCTTCAACAATGATGATCAGCTAGGGAAAGAAAAAACTTAGATTTCAACACATTTTGATAAGTATGAAAAGATCTCAATCGATGAAGGAATTTTATTTTTCTCAGAAAGATATGCTCTCTAACTGAAAAAAAATCCTTTATTGCAAGGAATTTAAAGATGTTTTCGCTTGGAAATACCAAGACCTGAAAGGGTTTGATCCTAGTTTAGCACAACATACTATTGAATTACAACCAAATTTCAAGTCAGTTAGGCAAAATAAGAGGCATGTAAATCCAAAAATAGAGCCTCTAATGAGGAAAGAGCTATCTAAATTGATCAAGTAAGGTAATATCTTTCCAGTTAAGAATTCAAGTTGGGTAGCCAATCTTGTTCCGATTCAAAAAAAGAATGGAGAAATATTATTATGTGTGCATTTCAGATATCTTAATAAATATTCATTAAAACAACATTACCCACTTCCAAATATGGATTAGATTTTAAGAACAGTTTCTGGTTTAAATAGACAGTTATAGTGGATATAATTAGATTCTAGTCCAAGAAGAAGATAGGTACAAAACAAATTTCACCACCAAGTGGAGTAATTATGCTTACAAAAGGATGCCTTTTGGCCTTTCAAATGTTGGTGCAATGTTCCAACTTGCAATGGACATGGATTTCCATATCTTGTTAAATAAATGCATCCTAGTTTATTTAGATGATGTTACTGTATTTACAAAAAATTCAGATGAGCAACTAATAAATTTAAGGAAAAAATTTCAGTTATGCAAATAGTTTGGAATATCTTTGAATCCCAAATAATCTATCTTTTCAGTACATCAACATAAATTGCTGGTTCATATTGTTTCTAAACAAGGTTTATAAATTGACCCTTTCATAATTGAAGCCATATCACAACTATCATTACCTCATCACAAGAAGGAATTACAGAGTTTTCTAGGAAAAATCAACTTTGTTAGAAGATTTGTTCCATATTTTGTAGCATTGGTTAAACCATTGACAACTATGTTAAAGAAAGAGAAGACTTTCTCTTGGACCAGTGAAGGGAGAGAAGTGTTTGAAGTAATTAAAGAAGCCATCTCTCAAGCTCCTACTATTGTAAATCCAAATTTTGATAAAGATTTTACAATGTATGCACTTGCAAGAGATGAAACAATCTCATCCATATTAACTCAAGTTAATGATGAAAATATCAAACAACCAAGTGCTTTCTTTGGAAAAAATTTGCATGATTACGAAGCAAGGTACGCATTTCTTGAAAAACAAGCACTTTCAATAGTCAAAGGACTAAATAATTTTAAGGACATGCTTTCAAACAACAAAATTCATGTTCTTGTTTCTCATCCAAGTGTAAAAGCTTTCTTGAAAAATAAAGAATTGAATGAAAAAAGAGTAGGCTAGATAACAAAATTCATGGAATACGACATTGATATCCATGTTATGAAGATAGTTTGAGGTAAAGTTTTGTGTTAAAATATAATTGCTGATATGGAAAAATAGTAGGCTAAAGAATCAGAAGATCCAAAACAACATGTTGAAGTTACATGTTAGCAATCATACGTCATGGTGCAACCAAAAAATCAACAACCTGAACTTGCTCAAGAAGTTCAGGAATCAAGATGGATAACTAATTTAGTTAACTATCTACAACATGACACTTATCCGGAAGGCATGGACAAGAATAAATTAAGGTATTTCAGGTTACAAGTTGTGTGTTATGTTTTTATGGATGGTGTGTTATTCAAAAAAGATATAAATGAAATCTTGCTACGATGTGTCGATTATGATAGAGTTCAGCGATTATTATCCAAAATCCTTGAAGGAATTATAGGGGGACATTTTTCATCACATACCACATCCTTAAAAATTATGAAGGTTGGTTACTATTGACCCAACATATTCAAAGACTGTTTCGAATGGATCATAAAGTGTAAGAAATGTGCTTTCTTTGTTGGAAAAGAACAATTAACTTTGCTGCCCTTATAGCATGTTTCATTTAATCAACATTTTATGTAGTGGGGTCTTGAATTTATTGGCATGATAAACCCACCTTCGGCACAAGGCCACAAGTGGATTTTGACTGCTATATATTAATTTACAGACTTGGTTGAAGTAAAATCCTTGAAATATGCCAATGAAACTTCGATACTATCCTTTTATGAAGGTATAGTTTGCAGACTTGGTGTTCCAGTAACTATCATGTCAGATAATGCTTTATCATTTCTTGGTGTAAAGGTAATAGATTGGGCTATCAACCATGGAATTTATTTAATTTCATCATCTAATTATTACCCACAAGGTAATGGGTTAGCTGAAAGTACTAATAAGAATATTTTAATGATCATCAGAAGAACACTCAAAGATAACCAAAGAGCTTAGCATCTAATGTTGAATTCAGCACTTTGGGATGACCGAGTGACTCCTAAAATATCAGTTGGTAATTCACCATATAATATTGTTTACGGAAGAGAAGAAAGAATGCCTATTTCTGTTGAGTTACCTACACTATATTTGCTACATCAAATGGAGCTGCTTGAGAATGAACCATTGCAAGTTTGTTATGCAGAATTAATGGGGTTATAAGAGCTAAGAGATCAAGCTCATGTGAACATGGAAAAGAATCAGAAATAGATGAAGAAGACTTTTGATAAGAAGGCTAAATTTAGAATCTTCAACAAAGGAAATATTGTGTTAAATTGGGATGTTGATTGTACAAATCGAGTAAAACATATGAAGTTTGATACAATCTGGAGTGGTCCTTACATGATTTCAGCTTGTAAAGAACACAATGATTTTCATCTCTCAGGGTTGAATGGAGAGGAAATTCCCATTCCTATGAATGGTATGTTTCTCAAACACTATTATTGAAAATCCTACAGTCTCTGTTTAGAGTAGGATTTCCCTTCGATAAGTGTAGTTCCTGCACATTGCAATGTTTTCCAATTCAATAAAGTGCATTCCTACACGTGATCTAGTTTACCAAATCCTTTCTAGTTTTAGTTTGTTTTGGAAGGTTTAGACTTTCAGAAAGGTATATTTTGGTTACATGCTTTAGACTCCATCCCCAATGAACAAGAGCAACAAACTGGTTTAAAAGCTAACAGGTAGCTTTCCCCGCAGGATCGCCAAAAATTTTGAAAAATTTTACACTTGTGCAAAAATGGAAAAATCAAAACTTTGTTACGATGGATAACATTGATGAAGTTAACCTAAGCTAGGGGAGATTCTTTCAGTTCAATTTTGTTTTTGTTGGATTAATTAATGATTACATGAAATCTGTAGCTATGTGTGCTGTTACAAAATGTAACAGATCACATAGTCTACAATTTCATGACTATCTTTAGCAAAAGAACACAAATCCCACAAGGACAAATGTGTTATCTTGATGAAGACATTGAATTACAGAATAGATGAAGTGTTAAGTTATTGAAAAACAATCATATTTGCAAATTACATCAATCAAAGTTCATTGCTAAATGTTAAAGGTATTCTTTAAGGTTCTTTCCTTCATGATTAGGACATTCAATTATATTATTGAGTTGTTTAATTCATAATAAAATCCATATAGAAAGATGAAATGCAGAAAGAAATACACAACTCCGTTTCAAAATTCAATTTTTTATTCATAAGGAATTTAAAAATGTTCCCACACAAGCCGTGAGATGCAACTGAAGAGTAAATTACAACTAATGAAGTAAGAGGTACATATGCATGAAAAAGAAAGTAGAAGAGTATGAATGAAACTGTCATTGCCTTGGGGGTTTCTTTTTTTTGGTTGATGCATCTCCATCTCCATCTTTGTTCCATCTTCATTTTGCTGTATAAGGGTACTATACCTAAAAACAGAAAAAAAAAAATTGTCAGAGTTGAGCTCAGGGTTAATTTGTATTCCTATACTATCCAAATTCGTGCAGATGGATCTCTTAACAAAAAGATATATAAATTACATGAGGATCAAAGGAACAACTGATAAAAATACTTTTCTGTAACAACATACATGATTTATTCACTTTGAAATAGAGAGAAGAGAAGAAAAACTATGCAACATAAGAGAGGCTAAAAAGCCTAAATATTTTCTAACTATTTTTTTAAGCATGCAGGTACAGGTTGTAGTGAAGAAGAAAATAAAGTCATGTCTTAAAGTCCTCACTGTTAGATAACAATTGCAGAGTTAAATTAATTCTATCCTACGGTACATCAAGATTGAAATAAATCACAAGAACATACTAGTATGTAGGAAGAATGTAACTCAAAGTTCAACAGCTATTCTAGAAATAGAAGGAGTTATAGTGCAAATTATACGAGAGACTTGCACGCTTACTTCCACTCAAGAATAACAGTACATGTTTCAAATTTTCAAATAGGTGAAGAAGAAGAACTAGAATATAAAGGCTGAGGTTAACTAAAAAGATAAGATTACGACTGGAACAAAATGAGAAAGAAATTTGAGAAAATTTTGACAGGGCTTCGCCATGTAAAATGGACATTTTACATCTTTCCATCATGTTATTTCAAGCTAGTATATGCTCAGATAAATCAAATAGTAATACAAAGAGAAAATGCATGGTATAAGATACAGATCTTGACAGGCTTAAGGTTCCAAGACCTACAATCAGTAATCATGAAATAGCTCAAAATTATAAACTGAGAAGAAATCTAGCGCAGAGGTCAAAATCACAGAACTGAACCGAGCATAGCTATTGCAATAAATGATAAACATCCAATAGAAGTTTTAGACTAATCTTGCAGTTTTTAGACTTTAATAATCATGTTTCATGGATGGATATGACTTAGTATCAAGTAATATTGCATCTAGAAGAAAAACTGAGTCTCAAGAAGGCCATTTCTAGAGGATTCAGCAGAGAATTTGAAAATGCTAAAGAATACAACAATTACTTTTTCACAGAGTCTCACAGTAATGACCTGAAATGCATTGTTTATTCACATCTAAAGTTCAATAATTATATAGAATCTCAATAGCTCAAACCAGAAGGAATCAATAGTGGTTTTAGATCTATCATCTTTCAAATAGAAGGAAGTACACCTAGATTAAAAGCCAAGCGTAAGAGGGAAGGGGAACTTGATGTACATAAGCATCTTAAAAAGAACAAGGTTGAAGATACTCTAGGCACCACTAGAGATTCAGATGAAAATATTGTTCCTAATAAAATCATTATCTCTCTTCTAAAATTATTAGGTGTCAAGGTAAACAAGTACAAAGATATCTCATCTCCAAAAAGAGACTTCAAACACAAAATGAGAGAAGGTGTCTCAGCCATGGACAAGATATTCAAGTACCAAGTTCAAACATATTTAGAAATGTATAGCAAAGGAACTACAGTGGACTTGATACAAGGGACGTTTCAGCTAAGAAAAGGAAAATGATAGAATGAAAAGAGAGTCAGGCATCCCAAGAAGGCCTTCCAGCACAAGAATACATAAGAGATAGTAGAGTTACTATGAAAGAAGAAGAAAGCGAATATGAATGTAGAAGAGAAAAGAAAGTAAAGGCTTTAAAATAAGAGGGAGAGGAGTATAGTGTAAGCAAAACACAGAAAAATAACAGCCCCATTTTGGAGAATGAAAACTCAAGAATAAACCCAAGATACAGAGTAAAAGGAAAACTATTAGAGCAAGGATGAAGCTGAAAACTTGAATACCCATATTTTAAAATATACAGATCTACAGTTTTAGAGAGCCAATATAATAAATAGTGGAAAGTATATAAGGAAAGCCATGAACTTACCTTCTACCAGGTCGGCCGTGATTGAGAAAGTTCCTCCAGACACTTTTCAATAGTAAGAATTCAGTATAGAAACCAAACCCTCATGACCAAGAATCAAGAAAATTCAGTAAAGCTAAGAACTACATGCACAGGGCTTTGAAAGATGAATTTACAGAGATCTCGAGAGTAAAGAAACCAGAAAAACATCATAGATTTGAGCTTTAAATCATAGAGACAGAGGCCATTCTTTTACTACAGAAACCTCATAGAGCTCGAAAGGAACAAAAATGGTGGCCACTTTGAAGGAAAACTCACAGAATCTTAAAGAAATATCCATGGTGGAAATAGAGTTTAATAACTCAAATATCGAGTAAAGAACCATAAAACAAAGAATTCACGTTCACAGAAACATGCACAGACGAAAGAATAACATAGTTCCGAACTCGAAGTTTACAACAATGGTGGAAAACATCCACAACCACCTCACTCATAAATCTCAGACATAACAAAAAACAAAAAGATACAGATGCATACGAGCTTAGAAAGACAAATATGGTAAACAAACGAGTTTGAAGGAACAACAATGGTTTCCTGAAACAAATTTTTGAGGGCTTCACCCATGAATTTGAGAAAGGAAGAGTAAACAATGAATAGGGTTTCCAGTTTATTTATCTCACCCACCTCAACCTCATACAAATCTAACTATCAACCTGCATAGTTACAGAGATCCACTAGTCAAAGATCACAACCATAGTCACCAGATCACTTTGACGGTTAAATGTTCGCCAACCCTAATGAAGGGTATGCAGATCGAATATGTGAATTCATTAAGATAAAATGTCGGCCTTTAAACATTCACCAACTTTCAATGAAAACTATATGCTAATCAGAGTTAAAGATCAATGATTAAGGATCATCACCAACTTTCAAAGAAAACACCATGGTTAGATGCCAACAACTGCATTTAAATCTAGTTTGAAACCCTAATCGAGGATCAAGATCGACGATCAAAGATGAAGCAAGTGATAGAATCAACAGTCAACGTTTATTTTAAGTTATTTAGACAAACTCAGGGGTACAATCAACAAACTTGAGTCAGATGCCACTGATAAATGTGAATGGGTGAGTCACTATGAAAGGGGTCAACCCATATCTTTTTAATAAAAATAATTGCATATTTAATTTCAAAAGTCTAAACCTTAGTCCAACGAAAACAAAAATTTGACAAGTATTATAATACAATGATGATCAAAAAGTGGCTGAGCATTATAGTATGCCATGTGTGTATACAAAGGGAGCCGAATCATTAGACTATGATTATTGCTTAGTCTATGTCCCAAATAATGAAAGAGTGGCCGAGTATAAGTGTGTTAACTTTTCAGAAAGTGACCCCTTGTTTTTTTTGTAAAACATAATAATTGTGCCATGTCCACAAGGGTGGCCATACCAAATGAAGACAAGTGCTCACAATCAAAGGTGGTCCCCATTGATGTGATGGTTTGAAAATGACTTAGAATGCAATTTTTCATGTGATCACAAGGATATAAAGCAAAGGTTGACATCAGAATGAAAACAACCTTTTGAAGACTTATTACCTTATTTTTCACAAATAAGAGTTGATTATGGTTTCACATGTGCTCATAATTGTCCCCACGGTGGATTGGAGTTTTCTTGCTAAGTATTGTAGATCAAAGGTATTATTATCACTTACACAAGGAATTAATTTTACATCCAAAGGGCAAGTTATAGATGTCACATCAGCCACAAGAAGACAGAATTTGCATGCACAATGAAGGAGACTTTCTCATCAAACAAGATTTATTATTGGAAAATTATTCACCCATGTTTTTTCTTAAAAATAGAACAGTCAACTGTAGTTGATTGAGTTGTAACCAAAGGCTATTAATGCCTCAATGTATTAGCATGTTTATTTTATTCCTTTAAGGATAAAAATAAGATGCATGAGCGACTATAATTTTAGCCTTTTTTAAGGACGGGTGAGAAATAATCTTTTCTATATATTGTGTGCCTTGGCAAAGCACAAAAGAGGACTTTTTTGGACACAAGAGTGTTGAAGAAGATTTTTCCAGTTTTTCCCTCTGAATGAGAAGTATTTTATGCCTTTCCAATTATTTGCAATCTTGTGTATGTTCCATTAATCTTTTAAATATTGAATTCCCTAATTAATCATCTTACCCTATTGTAATTTTTTAGTAATTTCTGCATGATATTAATGTGCATGTTTAAATTAATAGTGTTGTTGTGAAACTTTCCCTCAATATAATAAAAAAAATTTCATTTAATATTCTATAGAAAAAATTTTGGATTGTGCATCAAGAATTCATTCCCATATCAATTGTGGATGAACTCAGTCAAATACCTCATACAAGTTTGGTGTATCACCTCAGTTTTAAATTCATTTATAGTCTTCTTTTACCCTTAAATCCTAGAAAATTAGTTTAGGATACATTAATAAGGACCCGAACTTGATGCCAGAAACTCACCTCAAAATAGGTATACCCAGAGACCTGATTTTTTTCCATTGTATCTACGAAAGAGAGAAATCAATTTTGCAATCCTAGAACACTTACAACCATATCTCTACAGAATGCACTTTCAAGAGATAACACTTAATGAAGCTCACCTTACGGCCATCAATGATAACCTTTAAACAAACTGTTAGGATCTAGAATTACTATTGCATGTGTCTCATTAAGAGGCTACTAATTTAGTGGAACTCAATCCTTCTGTGGCTATAAAAATTGTTGTTTCCACTCCACTAAATAATTCCACTCTTCAACCTATCTCTATTGTTCTAATTAGTGTCCCTACTCCTACCAATCATTTTACTCCACCCTTAGTTTCTCATGAAAGGAAAGTCTCATTTGTTGGAAATCAAGACTTAACATCTCTTTGTCTTGATCTTCAAGCTCAAATATGTAAGTTGCAATAGCATAATTCTATCTCCTCTTCCTCTTTAGATTATATCTTTTTACTGCATACTCCATTATCACTTTCCACTCTACTTATTCACTCCCTCCTAGTTTTGTTACCCCTAAGCTTCCAATTTTCAATGGGCATGGTGACCCACTAGAGCATCTTCGGTATTTTCATGTTGCTTGTCTCAATTTCTCCGATGATCATATTCTCTTAGCTAAAATATTTCCCCGTAGTCTTTATGACTATGCCATGTGTTGGTTCTACAAATTACCTATCCACTTAGTTTCTTCATTCACACACCTAGCCAATGCCTTTATTACACATTTCCCCAACAAAATTGGGTCTAAGATTTCTTACGCTTACCTAGCTCAACTTGAACACAGATCTAATGAGAAACTAGCTAACTACATTTTATGATATAAGAACAATCTTTCTAAAAAGAAAAATATACATACAGAATCTGAGTTTCAGGACCTTTTTATTAAGAGTCTTTCACAACCTCTCCAAGAGAGTTTTCTCTTTGAGACCTCTCCTTCCTTTGATTATCTTTTCATACTCTTGTGCTTCATGAGTCTAAACTTTTATCCATTGGAAAGCTCAAATTCTAGGAATAAAATTCACCCTCAACTCATTTTCAAAATAAGGCACCATTCAAAAAATCTAGATTTAAGCCAATCGACGCTAACATTACTGTTAACGTAGTTATTCCCTCTAAATATGTTTAGACACAACCACCTAGACACACGTTTAGTAACCTTCAAATGGCTCCACATATTATATTAAAGTAACTTCTCGACAAAAACCTTATTACCCTTCCTCCTCCACCTGAGTTATACTAATCACGACCTAAAGGTAGGAACTACAGTGAATTTCTTTTGTCATTATCATGGATATGTCAGACATTCGATAAATAGATTGCTAAAACTCCAAAAGATTATCCAAGGTTTGCTTAATAACAATAAACAAAAATTAACATAATATACTATTTATGATCCAACATATGATAATGGTAATCTCAAACTCTTTAATCATGACTCCCAACAACATGAAAAACAAACTACAGACTCTTCTCCTAATCATTTATTATCACTACTATCTGAGTTTTCCCCTCAAGAAAAATTGGACAAACATGACCTCACACATAGAAAATGAGGGGATTGATTCATCCATGGGAGATTTCATTGGTAAGTCGAGGCTCGGATCAGGGGAAGAATGATACGAAATGATCACGTGGGGTTGGGATCGGGTAAGTAATGAATCATTGAGCCAAAGGCATAAGAATTTGGTAGTGTAAAAATGGTCAAGCTATGGAGGAGATCTCGAAAGGGACTCATCAAATTTTGGGGACCATGTTGGATAAAAGAGGAAGTATCGAAGGCTTAGGAGTAATCTGAGCAAGAAATATGGAAAACACAAAATCCTGAAGTCTGAAATTTTTTGACTTCATGGATTGAGCGATTACAAGTTCTCACCGTGAAAAATGCAAAAAATGAGCCAAAATCCGGAAAGCCCCCTAATTTTGAAGTCTGAAAGGGCTCGCGAATTTATTGGGGCCAACTCCGAGTTTGAGGGTCAATGGCACATGAACATCGAGGACTCGATAGAAAGAAACACAAAGAGGGGAGAAGAAAGTATAAAATCCAGATTCCAAATTTTGAATTTCAAAATTTTAGAGATTCAAAGGTTTCATGAACGTATGTAAGTGAATAGTACCAAAAACCCTAAAACCCGAACTCCTGAAACTAAAAAACCACAAATGTCTGAAACCCGAAGTCTGAATTTCAAAATTAGAGGGTTTAGCATTTCGAGACCTTTTGGCTCTTAGCCAGGTGAATAATACCACATGATATGAGATCAGATTCTGAACTTTGAAGTCAAAAATTCAGACTTTAGAGGTTTGGTATTTCAGAAATCTCAAGTTAATGGGAGTAATGAATAGCTGCAGCGATCTCCGAAGTACAGATACACAAAGCTCTGAATCCTAAAATTCTGAAATTTCAGATTTTAGATGGTGCGATATAGGATCAAGGTCCCAAAATGGTAGATAAAAAATTCACGTTTATTTTTTTATGGCACCCTCATCTTCAGATGGCCATAACTTTTGACTAGGAGTTCAGATTTGCACAAAATCAAACTATGGACTTGGTAGACTTCTTACAGGAATGTTTCCAGATTTCCCACCTACCAAAATGATGAAGTATGGGCTTCCTTTCTTCTCCAACAAGTAAGGTACAATGGATTATGGGCTTGACATACTTTCCCATCACTCGTGTAAGGAAAATGATGGATTTTGCAACAGAATGGTGTACATTTTTTTATTTTCTTCCCTCTCTGTCCTTATTTTCTTCGTCCACAAAATTTAAGGAGTTTGCATGTGTAAAGGGCTGATAATTTTCTCTCACATGCAATGCCTATTGTGCTGGGGCTTTAGGCCTTCCTTCAAACTCTCTAATGGCTTCAATCCTTCCTCTACATGAAATGTACTGTGTAGATCTTATGGAGCAATATAATTGTGTTCTGTGTTAACTGTTGTGACGTCTATAGGATTTTACTATTTTTTCTTACCTGTCATTGCAAAGATGATTTTTTGTATATGCTCGATAGTTACAGATTTAGGTGTGTTGTGCTCATTTAGGGAAAGATGTACTAGGTGTGATCTAGTTTGTGGTGCAAGACCACCCTTTCTATATTCATTTATTCATCATAGTTGTAGGTTGGGGAAGTGATCAGCACTCCTTTCTTGGTTTATCACCACTCTTAGTGTAGTTTTTCATTTCATTTATCTCTCTCCATGTCCTCTTGGAAGCATTAGATAAGGATTAGTCAGTACGTTTTCTTGCATTAGGAGTAGTTAGTGGTAGGTAGGTTAGGAGTAGGAACCAACCTTCTTTGCAGAGTTGTATTATTCACAATGTCCCACATTTCATGATAACTCAATGTTTGGAAATCATATCGAATGCCCCATCTCAAACTCAGACCATTTTGGGGGTGTTGTGATTTATCCATAACAATCACCTCAAGAAGCAGGATCTCTCAATTTCTTTTTCGCTATTACCAAATCCTTGCCACTAGTTATTTATTTTTCTAACACCGATCATCATGCTAATTTTACATCTAATAATTTACATATCCATGCATCTATTGGCTCAACCTCCATAAAAAATACTAAGGTTGACCCATAATGGATAGTTAGTGCATGTTCTATATCCCTTCTTAGGGCCATTTGTTACCCTCCATCGTAAATTGAGTATTCTTTCCACAAACCCTTTGGTGTTGTTAAGCTACATGTCACAATTAGCCCTCTTACTATGCTTGTCCCTTTTCCTTGTTTAAAACACACTTAAGGGATGTGACCTACTTTTAGTCCTTAATTAGATTTTTTTCTCTAAATCCATCATATCTATGAATCATTTGTAACTTAATTTCATTCACAACTCACAAGTCATTTTTATTAGCGGTGTTCTTTTATTTCCCCCACTATCGTCATCTACTCTTATAGTTGCTCATGTGTCATTGTACGTACCCAAAATTGTAGGGTACTGTGCTGCCAGAATGATGTCACACATGCCCCAATGATGATACAGGTCACCTCGCAAGGTGTTCAGGATCCAAAGAATCTCACAAAGTATATGTTAACATCCCAAATGCTTTATCCAAGTTTCTTGTGCTTTGTTTTTTTCCTCTGCATTTCTTTTCTAAGCTTTTTGAGCTTTAGTGACGAAATTGTCACCCTGCTCAGAGTGGCGGTCCTTCACACATTTTCTAGCATGCTCCTTTGATCACGACTTGCATACATTTTCAACTTTCACTAGATTTTCTCAACTGCCCTGGCTCGTATTAATGTTTTATGTCCCCTAGAATAGTGTTTCTTCATTGTTTAATGGTAAAAGAGTTCTAATAGGAATAACCTTTGGGTGAATGTGAAATCTATAAGTATCCATCTTGTTTTCAAGCAAATGGCACCTCAACTTCTCATTTCCATTGTTTAGTCTATCAATTTCTTGTTTAGAGCTCATTTTTTTTTCATGTTTGCATCCATGCTATTTTTCCTTTACTGTTGGAAGCCATTTGATCTTCTTTCTCTAGTCTTGTTCATTTTTGTTCATACAAATCAGTTTAGAGCATAATAGTATCAATTGTAAGTTGAATCCATTAGAGTTGCAGGTTGTGTTCTTCACAGAAGGTAGATTCTAGAATCTCTTGGTACACTTGTTTTGTATTCCTGCAATAAATTCCACTAGGAATTGCATACGCTAAGCTCTGTCACTTGCGTTGTACCTCTCCTACTCACATATTATTCAGTCTATATCCAAAGTTGCCATTGTTCAAAATACCTTCTTCTATTGATGATAGCATATACACGCTCTTCTATACTCACGTAAACATGAAGGAATGAGGAGATCAATATGAGGGGAAAAAATCATACACTACTGGATTCGCCACTATTCTGGAAATTCCAGGTTTTATCTATCAAATTTCTAGTTAAAACATATCAAATAGAGTAGTAAAATATTTCATTTAAGTTGAGTTTCATTTTTTATATTGCAAGGGAAGCTGTGGGTATTGATAGTTTCTGAGAAACTATGATTCATTCCTCACTTCTAAGGTAGGATCAAGAATCTTTCAATTAAGTTAATCATTTATCTAGTTATTTAGGATAAAACTCAGGACTGCACAGGCAAGTAGCTACACCGGGCTACCTTGTTTATTTTAATTTTGTTGTTAGATTAGTTGTCAATTTCTTAATATATTAGATTAGTTGCTCTTTCAATTATATTCAAAATTCTATCAAAAATACAAAAATAGAGGAATATATATATATGTTGTACATATATCTCACATAATTAGTTTATTTCATTTCAGTTAGGCTTATATTGATCTTGTATGACAATCACGGGACCTAGGGAGCCTACGGAATACGTTTTTGAGCCAATTGTACCTCAACCATATATTGTTGCAGCAATAATTGACGTAGACCAAAATATCATAATTCAGGTCTTCCGAACAACCATAGACCTACAAGAAATTAGCACACAGTTAAGAGGATTAAACATAGAAGATGACAAAGCACACACATTCTAGTCAAATCAGCCAAATTATAGGCTTCTTTGATAGATATTTGTATGACTATAGAACGACCTGAAAGAGAGAAAACATTCGGTTGTGATCCACTAGTCCCACAACAAGATGTAGGAGACCTCCTCATTAATATAGACACTAGCTTACATATCCAAGTTGCAAGAAGACCTGTTAGGTACTCTAATAAAATCATGCAACTTCTAATTCTAAATGTAGAGGCCAAAAAGGCATACGACTATTATATACTCAGAATCAGGGGTTGACTCTTCATATGACCATAGGAGGTCCACAACAACCACAAACTTACAGTTGTTATCCACAGGTCTCACAACCCAACGGGCCTAACAATTAATAAGATGTTGATGCTAGTTTGCGAACATTAGTATTTAGGTCCTCTCCACTCCCACCACACATCATCACACAACTATCATTATTAAACATAACAGCCAACCAAGCTAAAGATTTATGGACTAGACCAGAGAATCATCCATAAAGCACCAAAAGATCCACTACACATTTAGCCACTCCATTTTCATGACCTTGTCTGGATATATATACGCAGCACCCACAGGTCATCTTCCACGTATTCCACAACCCATGTATTGGATCACGACATAGCTCAATATTGATTGAAGCCTTTGAGCAGCTATCTTCGCTGAATGATCTATCACACCGGTTCAGGTTAGAAAGGTCTTCTTTGCCTTGGATTCGTAGATCCCGCTATTACATGTTGAAGACATAAGATTACCTAACTAGCTTATTTTCATCCTACTTGTATTCCATCCCCACCGGCTATCTCAACACGACTTCGGGAGGTCAGGTGTGAGGAAGAGTTACTTTTATATTCTCATGCTCGCATGTAACTTTTCCATCATATATTCATATCACCCTTCTAATTTGTATCTTTATATGTTACGAACAACATAGTCTACTCCAAGTTCACCTACTTGTGTAACGTCTACGTCACTAAATCATTGTGTTATTCCTACACATCGACATAGGTCTTTTCTTAGGAAAGTTACTACCTCTTAACGTTGATCATCAAATTTTTATTAGTTTTCCAATATGGGCTATTCATCTACCGTCGTTTATGACCTCACCGACACATTTTGCTACATTGTGATATCCATCATATATCCATTTCAGTCATCTATGCATCTAGTCACATCACTACACTTGGTGCAGTGTTTTTTCTACTATATCACCTATTATTTTAGCATGATAGTTTGCTATCACCATCATGATGTATTAGCTTTAGGGACCTTCATCCTACATACTATCACTGGTTCATTTACTATACACATGTCACATGATGCGTATGGGGGCATAGTACACTTTACCCCCGTATTTTAGCATATGTGCTATTCACCATTCATGGTTATATTCATCATATAGGCACCTACTACATTGACACATTCTCACGTGCTGCGCTAAACACCCTACCATGCACTCTTAGTGCTTATCGGTCTATACTCAGAATTCCGAGGGTTTAACAATAAAATGAACCCCTTACATTAGACAATGCAACATTCTACATCCTACGAGATTCACATAGTGTGTTGTGACAAAAATGCTCTAGGCTAAATCATCAGTTTACACTCTTTTTTTATCTTGTAGTGAGATACACTCTTAGGCTAGATCATCACCCCTAGGTATATTGTCTTGTAGTAGTGATAAACTCCTATTCGTTACATCACCACTGCTTACCATTCAACATATAGTGATATACTACTTACATAGTCCAATCATACATTGCACTCATACCTAAAACTTTCATCATGTAGTGATATACACTTAGGATAAATCATCACTCCTCCATTAGATTCTAGATTTACATGATCATCCTCTTCATCCTATAGGGTTCATGCTACATCCTGTTCTACATGTCGTATTTCATCACTACTACATATTGTTTACTCATCACAACGCATTAGACATAAAAAACATTACTACAAACCCTATTTCACTACATGATCGTTTACTCTCGTTTATGCGATCATTCTTTACTACCCTGATGACAGAACATAGAATGAACCTCATTTCATACTCAACTTCCAAGGGTTTCCAGTTGGGATGGAACTTACAACTCACGATCATTCATATCTTACATTCAACATTTCCATCCATGCGACACTACATACATGCAACATGTCTTGAGGGCTATTTATTCATATCTTTGCTAGTGTTTTACATGGTTACTTTACTACACATGTTAGATCTGATTAGTCTTATACTGTCATTAGTATATACCATCCACACATGCATATTCATACCTTTTTTTAGTGTGTATACAAATATACAATACATCACTACATGGGGTAATGGATGCTCACCTATTATACCCTTACTATACTAGTTAGTTGTGGCATCAACCACTTTTTCTCATCCAAGTGCTACTATCTTATAGTTTTGTACGCTAGATTCTTACATCATCATTGATCCTATACATGTTTTTAGCGATATATTTTTATTTGTGATAACATGATCAATGGGTCCTTTCCATCATTTAGCACTTGTTTTGTAGGATTATATGTTTCCATGAATCACTTTTTTGTTTGGCTATACTTAGTCATGTTATTGTTTTTGGGCCTTTCCCTATTCTTTGTGTGCACACTTGCTTTTTTCATATTTGGCACATTATGGAAAACTTGCATGTCTTTTTACATCGTGAGTGATGTCTCAGAATTTATAACAAACACTTTACTCGACCATTACTCAATGATGCATTCCTTCTACGTATAGTACATTACTTCACTGCTGAGGGTGAAAGAAATTACACATGTTTTCATATATGTGTCCATTCAATTGAAAAGTTGCACCGCAAATCCTATCATTCCATGGGGTAAGAACACTTCCAGAAACCCAAAACATACTGCATTTAAAATAACTTCAGGGCAATGGACTCTTTCAGACTAATAATTTTCAAGATCAGGATTTAATACACATGTTTCATGAATTAAACTTGAAATAAACATTAGCTATATCCTACACATATGCGTAGTTATCCTTTATGTCTTGAGTAACTGATTACAAATGAACCTAGTAAGGAAATCAATTCGTGATTATGAGAATGTGATGTTCACCTTTTACCCTTCTTCTACTGGCCAATGGGCTCTTCCAAATTCGTCTCTTTCAAGTGCTATGTGTGTGTGATTTTGTACTTAAAATCAAAGCAATATCTTCATCATAAAAAAAATGAAATATTACTCCAAACCCTAAGCAAAATGCTAATGGGTGTTCCATGTTAGAAAGGAGGAGTGTTCTTACATGATTATATGTTTCCATGTCTACTTGTTTGTTTGTAGTGGGACTTGTATTCTATAGTTTTCCAAGATCAGAAATGTGAGAATTTGCCCTATGTGCATGTGGGACTAACTTGATTAAGCCAAAAATTTGAATAGCCCCGATTCAAAGCATATAGATTGTGTCCTAGAATTTAAATAGGTTAATCATGGTTTACCTTTAGATTAACATAGGTCTAGGCTAATCCAATTAATCTTGTTTAGAGAGGAATATAAAGGGTTTCAAGATGTATTTCTGAGAGGTCTAATCAATACCAAGATGAAATGGCAATTGAGAGTATTAAGGAAGCTATTAAAATTGGTCTAGAAGGGATTTGAGAGAGGGTTTAGCTAATAAGGGACTATATAAACCCCATTAGCTATTTCCCACCAAGTGAGACACACTATGCAAATGTTTTTCCCAAGTAAACGATGAGCCTTAGAGGAGTCTTGCAACATTAACGTTAGGTGATCGTCCCATGTTGTGAGAAGGAGAATAGTTAGTGCAGCTTACTTAAGTATAATGAGTGCTTTACATTTACTTCATTTTTTATGTAGCTTACAAAAGTTTCTATAATATGCATGCACTACTTGCTTACAGTTCTTTTTGGATATCCTTCTTGTTTTTGCGTGCCTTTGTTTATACAAAGTAACTTTCCAAGGTTCACATTTCTGAGTACATGTGGTTGGTCATATTTTTGGTGCTTGCATGTCTCCTATCAACGATATCACATGCAACCCCTAAAGAGGGGGGTGTCATTTGGGGGTTTTTACATACTAACACAGTGTATTTATAATGGTTCAGTACACTGACACGGTTCCAACCTTTTTCTATAATGAGTGGGTTCAGACCTTTCTACGAACCCCATACACAACAAATTTTACAGAACATGGTGTCTTTAGAATTTCTTGGAAGCTGTTACATGATTAGGGATTACAGTGGGTGTGTCTCTTTACACTACTTTGGCAAGTTACATCAAATCACCAGAAAATTCATGACGATAAAAATACCTCTCCACACACATTTCAGTAGAATCAGTAAAGATCTTAGAGGACACAAATCATTTCCTCCCTACACTTTTCAGCCATGGTTGTGTGAGATTACCCAAAAAGTATGCATTATAGGATATCCTTCTATACTCTTTTTCTCGACATGGATCAGTTGCACATGGTCCATTTACACTTTTTTCTTTTCAAATATTTTACATTTACACATTTCTATGCACATGTGTATTTTATATAGCATTTTTACATACATATATATTTGACTAATTTATTGTTTTCTCCTTTCAAGTCCATTCATATTAGAAACAAGCAGTAAAATTATGGGCAATGAAAACAACATTCCACACCAACACATGCTTTACTAACCATGCAGGTATAATACACATGATAGCATCTACACATACATTCCAATGTACATTGACTCTCATAACTTTTCTATGTGCATTTTTCATCTTTAGATTCCACACTCCTCCATCTTATTTTTTTTCATTCCATGGTTGAGTCTAGTCCTTTGGTGCATTTCTACTATTCTCTCCATGGATATACGGTACATAATTATATCTACTTTATGTTACCAAGCTTTCATCTCACAAACATAAAGTGGGGGAAAAATGTAGTCACAAAATCATGCAATTTATAAATTATTTAGCCCGATATCATAATATTTTTTAGAAGGTTCTTGAGTGAAGAAAGTACTAATTAATCCCATCTTTTTTTTCATCTTATTTTAATTTTGTTTTGCCATTCCTGCATATTTTTATATACATGCCCAGTCTATTTCGGTACTTTCACATCATTTTAGACTAAACTAAGGTGTCTAAGCCTATATTGAGGCATGTTAGGGCACCCTGGATACACCTGGGGTGCCCGAATATATTTTTTACTTTCCTACCACTTTTTGGGATCTTCTAGCCATTTTTATCCTTATCTTCTTCCTGGTTGGCCATGTCAGGGTTAATTATGAAATTAGATCAAGAGAACCCTATAAAAATAAAGTTATTAGACCATAATGAGGGTCATAACATCATTTACTATAATAACCCTATCTATATTTGCATCCATTGCATCACTTGTATCCATATAGTTCCATGCATCAATGCTAGGAGATATGAATCAACACAGACTTCATCGGGGGAGGGATTCTATTCTATTTCATGCACAAATTCTAATAATTTTTCTATATTTAGTTATTACTCGCTATTTTAAGATAGTGTGAATGAAACAAGAGAACCTAGGGCATGAAATGGACACAAACACCAGAACTACATTTGGGTCAGAAATGTAGTGCAACGCTCAGAGTAGTAATAAGCCCACTATTGTCGTAGTTGAGCTTAGTTAGACCCATTCATTTGAATTTTTATATTTTAAGGGTTTTGATACTCCTTTTTTATCTTGGAGGTCATCATTACATTATTCATTATATTTTGTGTAGTTCATAAAATCTAGTGTGATAGACAATGAAGATCACATTTAATCTTCTAACCCTAGAAGAATAAGATTCTGAGCATTTTTTTAGACCAGGTCACATGTTCTGCCATACCAAGGAACCCTGGGATGCTCCAAAACCCTCCTAGGCACTCCAGTCTACTCAGATCCTCCAGATCAACCTTTTTAAAGTCCTTTATGCATGAATTCCTCCTATAATTTCCTATCAAACCTATGACACCCTACGACAATCATCTATAATCAGCTGAGTTCTTTCCTCAATTTATTCCTACGTATGAGGGTTTTATTTCTATTAGTTTTAATTATTTAGCCAATCTATACTACTTTAGAGATTTATTAACATTTTTTATGTCATGCTAAATTAGATTAACTATCTTAGCTTACATTTTGATTATTCTAATTTTAGTTAATAAACCTCTATTACGTATTGTTTGGTGTTGATTACATGTGTTGTAATAATATTGTCCCCCTCATTTTTGTTCGCGATTTCCACCATCTTGTAAACTAGAAGTATTATGTATCTTTATTCACTCACAACTTGGTCACCTATGGTGTTTGTGATGAATTGTGGATAGTCTTGTTCAAAATAGGACTTTATATTATGTGGTGGTATCTCTAGGTTATCTTTCTATGGGGACATCTATAGTGTGGTTGTTCCAATCTTCTCTGTAGTGTGTGTACTCCCTTGATCTATGTATGAAATAGAAATTTCTTTAAATCTACTTTGTGTAGACATAAAATCTATGCAATTTGGTAAATTTATGTCTTAAAAACATTGTAGCATTTACATGATCCATAAGCAAGAAAAAAGTAATTGAAAAATCCCTTTAGCCTATTGTTTTGTCTTTTGGGCCTTTATTTTCTTGATATATCTTTCACTCTTGTCGAATTTTTATTTTTTTATGTTTCTAAATTTTCAAACACTAGCGTCTAGCTGGGACACTAATTCTATATGATCTTGTCCTTTTGGGCGCTGCTGTCACTCTTTATCATTTTCTTATCCTTTTGGACCCTTTTCACTTCTTAGTTACTTTTTATCACTTTAGATCATCCTTGAAATTTATAATTACAAAATTCAAACAAGGGCTTCATATAGATACATAGTTATCTTTTAAAAATAAATCACCAAGAACTAAACTTTACATACTATCACCTAAGCTTGCATCCAAAGGCACATAAACACTCAAAATCATCAACCAAGCACAATCATTCAAGGGAAAATGGATGTATCACTTCGGCATACCTAGCATAGGAGGGAAGTCTATTCTATACATATTCTACATTCTATATCTATCCTTCTATCATTTGTGTAACTTGCACAAGGGAATCCTAGGACATCAATGCATATAAATTCACAAATACCTACATGGAATTTGAGATTTAGTGCAACAATCAGTCGTAAGTTTGATGTAGTGCAACACTCGATTACTATTAGGGTCAATCCGACTCCCAATTCGACATTTTATTTTTTAGGTTTGATCAGGTTTGTGGGCATGTCCAGGTGAAATTATTTTTTATAGGTTATAGGTATATTCACATATCAGACAATGACTATGGAGAGAAATAAAGTAAAGGACAATGTACATCATCCAGTGTTAAAAAAACTAGATCCACAATATTTATCTTGACACTAGCCCCGAGATACAGACACAATCAGAAGATGGTCTTGTTCTCTCCCAGGTGCTTTTTTCCTATGTATTTTTAGAGTCCAAAACCTCGAGTGAACTTATACTACACTCTTCTAAGTTTGTTCTAATAGTTCACTTACACACATCACTTCTAGAGTCCTCAGAAATTATATAAATCTCTTTATATCCCTCTCTTTCTTAGGGTTTCATATTTACATGCTTGTTTTATTGTGTCCATAGTATAAATTGTATTTGTACATCATTTATAACAATAGTTACTCTATAATTATATATACTACGAATTATATTAAATCAATTTTATTCTTCTAACTGTAGACTGGGATATTGTAGTTTGTAAACATCTCTAATAAATTTATAGGAGTACATTCTGAACATGAGGTAAAGGGAGAATTAGCTTACATTTTCCACCCTAACATTTTGTCATATCCTTTTCCACTTCTTCTACTTTTGATGATGATGCACTATATGTACCAGTCAATTTTTACTCTTGCAACTTTTGTTCGTTTTTCTTTCTCTTATCCTCCTACATTCTTCTTTCATCTTCTGTCTTTCTACTTTCTTGTAATTAATTTTATTTTTAATCTTCTTCTTCCTTATCCCATGTATCTTATTATTCCTTTTCTTTCTCTTCTCTCTACTTATTTTCTTATTATGTTTGCTTGTATTCTCTTTACTTCATTTCTTCATCTTCTTCTTTGTTCATTTTTCATGTCCATTAACTTCTGTTCTTCATCATCCACATTTTCTATCTTGTGTTTCTCTTCTTCCTATTCCATGAAATCTTTATATTCATATATTTATTTTTTTACTCAATTTTTTATTTTTGTAGATATTATTCCACCTGTGTCTCCTTCAAGTGGTTTTTTTGGATACAACTTATTCTTTTCCATATTTGAATATTTGTTCTTCCACTTGTTGCACACTAGTTTACATTATGGTCTCTTGTTCTTGAATTATATGCATAGTTGAAATTTCCATTACGGTAATTTGAGTGTGGTTGATTACCTCTTTCAAAGATGTAGGAGGAGAAGGTGTGCTTTGTATTTGTATTGTAATTTTAGGGACTTTAATTTTGATTAATTTTCTACTTAATTTCACATCTTTAGTGTGTTCTTATCTCCCTTTCATTAGCATTGGCTTTTTGCACCTACTAAAAATTTGTATTCTATTGTTGGATGTCCTTCGGTGTAAAAAAGGATCTTGTGCATGTACTAACAACAATTCTTAGTGTCACACCAACTTATTTCAACGCTCAAGCAACACCAAAGTCTAATAGTTTATTAGGAAACAAAATTACGGTAAATTTATTTTTTTTCTTAAAAGGGTAAAAAATTTCTTGTGGTCGATTAAGTTCTCATGAATAAAATTTTCTACACTTTCGTAATGCAATCAAATCCAAATTTAAAATTAAATATGATTAATTTACTTCCCAAAATATTTTACGGTTTAAAGATCTTCCAATACGTTCCTTTACTTTATTAGAGTAATTTACAAATAATTAATAATCATGATCCTTTTAATTTACTTAACTATACCTTTCTTTTAATTATTTATAATCCCATTTTATTTATTAGAAAAAACTATGCACAATTACTTAGTTAATTCCTAGCAAAAGAGTCACAACTTGACCTAACAACGAAGTGGCCACATTCAACCTATGACCCATACACTTTATTTAAAACCCATTCTCATGAAAATTCCATCACTTTAAATTATGTAGGATATAATCTTAACGATGAGATAAAATCATTTCAGACCCTTACATGCTAGGTTTTCTAAGGTTCCCTAAAAATCCTTATGATTTTTCCTTTCATTCATTTTCTTTCCCTATTTTCATCATTCTCAATTTTGTGGGTTGAAGGGAGAGAAAAAAAAGGCGCTGTGGAGGGTTTATAAGCTCCATTGTTCTAATATTTTTATGAAATGAAAGTTCTATCATTTTTCCATTGTGGGTGTTAGTTGTCTTCTTTTACTTGTTTATTAATTTATACAAGAAGAAATAATTAGATTTGGGGTTTCTATTTGACTCTCTCTCTCTCTCTCTCTCTATATATATATATATATATATATATATGATGTTTGCATTTCTATTTAAATAAAATCAGATTGACATACATGGAAGCAAACATAGTGCAACCAGCACAAACTATTCTATTTCTATTTTTATTTTTTTAATGAAATAAAAACACACACAACAATATTGAATGTAATAATTTTTTTTTTGTTAAATTTATGGGCTTTTCCCTACTTGAATGGTTCTACTGTTGAATAATGACCACATGCCCTTTGACTAGGTTTTAAGTGGTATTAGGGGTGGGGTTCCGTCACACCCCACTGTGGTTTATTTAATTAACCCTCCCAAAGGCCATTCAGCCCAACAAATATTATTACATATTTTTTTAATAGAAATTTTTTTAAATATCTCCACAGGATACCAATTTCAATAGGCCACAAAATATTTTATGATTTTCAAATATATATATGGTTATAATTTATATATTATTTAATTATATATGTGTGTGTGTGTGTGTGTGTGTGTGTGTGTATGTATCAGGTTTTTAATAAACGTAACTACCCTACACACACAGATATATATATATATATATATATGTATGTATGTATGTATGTATGTATGTATGTATGTATGTATGTATGTATGCATGCATGTATATGTATATTTTTGCTTTGTTATACTTCAAACACTTTATTATTTTAATTTTATTGTAAAATAAGATATGAAGGCATATAGCGTTAGTTATGAGTTTAAAATTATTCAACTGGGCATTGTAGTAGGATTTATGTCGTTGGCAAAAAAATGTAAAATTTGACTACAAACTCAACTCAAATTGCTTCTTTTTTTTCACAATTGAGTTTGAAGAGAATAAAAAGGAATAAAATACTTAGATAACTCTTCTCTCTATTTTTCCTTTTAAATTTAAATTTTCCAACAATAAAACAAGAATCAATATTCACTAATTCACGCAAGAATACCATTGTAGTGCCCACTTCCCTTCAACACCTTTTGTTTTTGATAATGATAGTGTTCACTATACTTACTGATATTATAGTAGCTATTGATTTGGCATGATGTTATATGTTAGAGATAATGGACTATTGTTGATTTCAATTCATATATGATGCGTGTGGATTATTAGAAACATTTTATACTAATGATGATATTTTTATTGACATGGTTGTGTGTGTGTGTGTGTGTGTGTGTGTGTGTGTGTGTGTGTGTGTTTCAGACATGTGATATTTCATCATATTGACTAGACTTAGAAAATTAAACTAATCTTATGATCATATGGTTATTGCAGAAATTGTAAATGATATTGCTACTTTCCTAGATGATGTTTTGATTCATATATAGATGATTTTGCAGTGATATTGTATATTTATTTTGGGTGATTTGATGTGGCCATGAGGCTGAAGGAGGTTTTTTTTTTGCAGGTAAACATGTCACAACAAACATTAGGGGATTGGACACCAACCACATTAGAATTCTAGGCGAATTCAACAAGGCTCGTCATGGTAACATGTTTTTGTTATCTGTACTATTTGTTTGCACTTTTTGTTAGGGGTTTCTATGGGGGGAATCACCTTTAAATGTAACCAAGGTGTTATGGGTATAATTTAATTTAGTTCCTTTGTTTAAGTTTAGTATGCGATGTTAGTGATGTATTTCCCCTTTATTATTCAGTTAATTTGTGTCTAGATTTGTGAGTAATCATGTTGTTAAATTTATTAAATTGGGTCAAAAGAATGCATTTATTAGAGTTGATGGGTTTTGGACTAGGTGTTGTAGGTAATTTTGAGTGTGAAACACTCCACTTTCCTTTTGAAATTCGGATTTGTCCTTAAGGGCTGATTTTATAGGCTTGTGGGACAAGTTAAACTTGTCCCACACCTCTTAAAATTGTATACCAACCCTACCTATGTGCTGGGGAGTAAAAATAAGCCCTTTTTATGTATTTTGGGAAGACAAGTTGTAAGTTTTGATTTCACCTTCTTACATGTAATTGATTTTGGTCCTTGGGGTGTGGACTAGGATTGTGTGTGTAAGTAAAAAGATAATTTATTCACCCACCTTTTTAATTCTACCTTGGAGTTTTAAGTTGTCTTGTGAGGTGGAGTTAACGATGTATGATGTGGCATCCTACACGGATCCATCTCATCCTCCTCTCCTGCTCTTCTATTTATTCGAATTCCTTGGCTTGTTTCGGGGTTACTTCATTTGTTTACTTCTTTTGGTTTTGAGCTCATGTAATTTTTGAGAGAGTTAGAGCTTTTTGTTGAATGTTTGTGGATTTCTGGAGATTTTGAACTTTTTTGATTGGAAAAATCTTTTTGTTTAACTTTTGGAGCAAACTCTACTATGGAGAGGTAGGAGCTTGGCTCTTTAAAAAGTTATTCTTTTTTTTTTATGCATTCATGCTTTGAATATTTTTATATGTTGTTGGTTGGTTGGGTAGATTTACTAGGTATGGTGTAGGAGAAGACTATGGGGGTCTCTTGTGGGGAGGCATAAGATTTTTGGGGCGGTATAAGCATAATTGTGGAGGGAGTTTGGGATTGGGTTCCACCTTGTAAAATAAATAGCTTGCATTTCTTTACCCGTTATGGGGTGCCATAAGAGTGTGGGGAGGCATAAGAAAATGGGAGGTATAAGGGGTACTTGGGGGAGGCATAAGGGCATGTCAGGGTTTTGAAATGATATATATATATATATATATATATATATATATATATATATATATATGTATATGTATATATATATATATATATATATATATATATATATATATTGGTGGGTTTATTTTAAGGTTGTTACCCATTTCCCCATTGGGAGGTATAAGAAGCTTCCCCCATAGGTCTTACTCTGTTGGTTTGTGAATGATGAAGCCTGAGTATTGTGTGTTGTTCTTCTTGTGGTTGCAAACTATAGTATGTATCTAGACTATCTTCTATATGTGAAAATTGTTTTTGTGTTGTGAAAGCCTGTTTGTTGCCATGAGTTGAAATGCATCTCTTATTTCTTTGTGGTTGGGGTTCGAGGGCTAATGAGGAGAGAGATTCTCCTCTTCATTTAAATTCTTGGTTGGGTGGATAGCGTTGCCTCTCCTCCTTTTTTGTTGTAGTCAAAAGGTATATGGTGGATCTTCTTTTTGTTGATCTGGAGTTGACAATGAAGTCAAATTTTGTAGTTTCTCCTTGGGTTTCTTTTTGTGAAATTTTCTCACTTCAAGTTGATGGCATTGTAATAATATTTTTGGTGGAAATTTTCTCTATTTTGAAAATGGAACCTACATTTGAATGTGATAGATGTATATGTTAAACGTTGTATTTGTATGTGAAAAAGGAATGAGAAAGAGTTATTTGGCATATTTTGGCAAGAAGAAAAGAAGTGTAAAAGGAATTATTTCATTTAACTGAATGTTGAATCACCTTTCATCAAATGGTGTTACTCTTGTTTAAAACTTGTTGTTGTATGTATATTGTAAGCTCTTTGTTGAAGACTGGAAATGCCTATGTTATAATTATTACATTCCTTTGTATTATTTGAAGGGAACATTTTGAAAATACAATTACATTCTTTCTTTTCACATATTGATTGAAGGAAAGTTGAACATTGTAAATTTATATTGGAAAAAACTGGGAATGATCAAAACACATTCCAAAATAGTTTGTATTGCCCTTGTAATTTACACAATTCATCTTTAATCGGACAAGAGGCAAAACAATACAATTTCACAGAAAAGAGAAAGAAATTTGTATTGATTCTAAACCATTAATATTTTCTACTTGCAATCTGTTAGAATTTTTTCAAGTGCAACTCTCCATGTTCACTTGGCATGTTGAAGAAGAAAAAATGGTGGCTCAAATCAATTATGGGAGTTGAAAAATTTTAATTCACATGTTAATTTCAGGAAAGACATTTTATTAAAATTAACCCACCTAAGTTTTTCAAATTTAAAATATTATCCTCTCCTTACAAAGAGGAGGTTGGGTCCTTTCCAAAAAGTCCTCATTTTCCCAAAACCAAGTTTCTGATAAAAATTTATGGTCTTCTGAAGTTTTTACTTCATTTCGGGTTTAAAAACAAATATAATTGTCAAAAAGGAAAATTTTGCTAAGCGGACCTGCGGGGCCAAAAGATAATTTTTACTCTTTTTTGAAAAAGTCAAAATGAAACACAATTCCCCACTGCTACACTAGCCCAAACTTTTGTCTCTTCGGTAAAAAAAAAAAAAGAGTTGTAAGTTTGAAAATTTAACTTGGTCAAATATTCCTCCACGGATCCATAGCCCCACCTTTCAGCTTGGACTCGAATTTATGGACATGTGTCCCTTGCAGATCTCAAGCTTAAAAATTTTCTTATTGGGGTGTGAAGCCCTATTGTGGACTTATGTGTGTGCGGGTGTAAATTGCACTTTTTCCCAAAAAGGGCAAAGCACTAAGTTTCTTCCCCAGGCCTGCTGACCCGTAACTTAAGAAATATGAGTTAGGAGGAGATCTTTATATCATTGGAAAGCAAAAGAAATTTCTTATCTAAAGGAATTGTTTTTAGAAAAACTAATGCGCATTAAATGCATGAAAAGTAAAGTTGAAATTCAAGATGAGCCTGAGAGTGGGTAAGTGGGAATTTACCCCTTTATAACTTTAATGTTTATTTCTAAAACTTGGGTTGACCTTTTTAAGGGGTCATGGTAAGGGATAAGAGAATGTTTTCTATCCCATATAAATAAGAACCCTAGTTATTGTTTTGACCTACTAAAATTAAAAACCTTGGGAATTTAATTGCTTGGGCCCCTTTGAGCCTCTAAAATTAATTAAGGAACATTTAATATAGTGTTAATTTAATTATCTATTAAATTAACACCTAAGAGAAATTTAACAATATTTGGATTAATTATACTCGTTAATTTTGTAATGAGGATATAATTGTTTTTACAATGGGAAAATTTCTTATATTAAATTATAATTGACTTTAAATATTTTCTTTGGCAACTGTAGTTTTTGAAGCCTGTTCGAGGACTTGCCTTTCAAAAAAAATTATTTGCTAATTTTTTGTTTTCTATCTAAATCTATGTTGCTCTTGGGTCTCGAGTGGTAATTTTAGCAGGTGTCACACTTGGTATCAGATCTATGGGTTGAACACTTGGACCCTTGGCTGACACTGAAACCTGAAAACTAGTTAACAAAATATTGAACCTCTGTGATTAAAATAATAATAAAATAATAAAGTTGTTTGAATGGTTATACTAGCCTAGTGGCATTGTGTCAAAACTCAGGTAACTGAAAGTGTTAAATTAAATTGATATTTGTGTAGTGGAACTTATTTCTACTTTGAAAAAAAAATGATATTTTCTGAGGAGTCCTAACCCTTATTTTAGTGGTATGATGTGATAAATCCGTTGAGACTCTTCCTTGTTAGAATGATAAATTATGTGGTGTGACTCTTATGACCTAGTGCTATTGGTTGTGTTCGAGAGTCTAATGGAGTTAATTAGAAGTTGTTTAATCGTCTAAAACTTCCTTTTTCCTTCAATGGTTGGACAAGTTAGTTTTAGTTGCCGCCTTGGTGACTTAATCCCCGTGTGAGTAAGTGGATATTAGGTCTGGGTGCCGCATTTGATCTAGTTTTTTTTATGTGTTCTTAGAACTGAGCTCCACAAAAATTACCCCTATTGGCAGCCATGAAGGACTGTGGAGTGACTATGATGTGGAATTTTGTATTTTATATTCGTAAACTTGTGTTATTTTATCAAGAACTGACATCTTATTTTATGATCGATTGAGAAGCTCTGACTCTTTTAGTTATGTATATTTTGTGAGAATTTTTTGATATTGTAATGTGGCTACTTAGCCACTTTTCTTGATTTCCAATATTCTTGGATTTTACTTTGATTGGTGACTCAAAGCTCATTTATCTATTGGCCACTTAGTTAAATGTTATGTGATTCCTTTTTTGGAAATATTGTCATTGATGTCCAAAGAGATGTGGAACTGGTAAATGGAAATCTATTAGAAAGTAATGGAATTATTGATGGAAATGGTAGAAAGTAACGGAAATAACTAGCGGTATAGAAGGGTAGAAAAAAAAATTTTAAATACATGAAAAGAAGCATTTATACATGAGGATTATCATGGTATAAGTGAGATATACAGAGCTATTCATAAGAGAGAGATATCCACATTTTAAGGTGTTCATATGCAATGTTTTATGGTGAAAAAGAAGATTTAATGATGGCTGGCAGCGATTTAATGATAACAGTGATTTATCTAAGGAGGGGTAGTGCTCCTATCAAGTGGTTAATTACGTTGATTAATGTGCATTTAATAATTATGGGCTACATTAATTATTCTTTGGTTTTAGCTGACTAATGCACTTAAGTAAGTTGTGTTAATGGAAAGGTTGTGTCGGTTGGAACGATGTGTCTTTTTGAAAAGGTACGAAAGGCTATATAAGAAGATTCATATGAGACTTATTAAGCATGGATTCAAGTTGAATATTTTAAGGAAAAGAAGAAGAAGAGGAAGCGTAAGGGCAGAATTTTAGAACAACAAATCTGAAAGTAAGAAGAAGAATTTTCCATTATTCGTTGAGGAAGCAACAAGTTTAAAAGTGGAAAGAAAATTTTGTAAGGTTGGTGCCTTCATATTCAAAGAGATTGGTGTCTCTTGCTGAGTTGGTGCTTAGTAAAAGGGTTGGGTGCTCCTGTAGGTTGGTGCCTAAAAAATTGTAATTCGGCGATTGATGTCTCCAGTAGGTTGGTGCCTACAAGTTTTTGAGAAATATATATAAAGAAAGAAGCGTCTCCGTGGTTTTCTCCTGAAAGGGTTTCCACATATATCTATGTCTACTTGTGTTAAGTTTTGTGTTCTTTGATTGATTTGATATATTCACATTGCTCGCGATTATAGATCTAAGTTTAAGTATTGAAGTTTGAAATAATATCATAATACTGATTCACCCCCCCTCTCAGTATTATCTTGTACTCAACAATTGGTATCAGATCAGGTTCCTTCAGGAACAACCTAACAATTGGAAGGTAGATCTCCAGAGCACATATGGCTAGTCAAGTACAAGAAGGTTTTTCCTTGAACAAGGCTCCATTTTTTTACGAAACAAACTATGCATTTTAGAGCATAAGAATGAGAAACGATCTGATGGCACTAGGGTTTGATATTTAGAAATTAGTAGCGGTCAGATATATCATTCCATCAACTCCGTCAACAGACAAATCCGGTGAGAAGGCTTTTGAAAACAATGCCAAGGTGATGAATGCAATATTGTGTGGTTTGTCAAAGTCCGAATTTGTCAAGGTAATGCAATGTGACATGGAAAAGGAAATCTGGGATAAACTTCAAACAATATATGAAGGTGATGATAAGGTCAGAAAATCTAAGCTTCAAACCCATAGGAGAAAAATTAAGAGCCTAAAAATGAAGGATGAGGAAGATGTTGCAGCTTATCTTCTATGGGTGGATGAAGTTGTCAACACCATAAGAGGGCTTGGAGAAAATATTGAGGAACCTGTGATCATCCAGAAGGTCTTAAGATCTTTACCATTAATAATTGATGCTAAGGTGTTTGCCATCGAAGAAATGAAGGATCTTGACAAGCTAAGCATGGACGAACTACATGGAATACTGAAGGCTTATGAAATAAGGACCGAGTCTAATAAACCAACATAGAAGGAAGCCGCATTCAAAGTCTCAAAGAAAAAGGAAATCAAGGAATCTGAAGTGAATGATGAATCAAACAGTGAAGAAGATGAAAAGGAAGCTTTATTCATTTGAAAGCTAAAGAAAGGATCCAGGAGATACAAAGGTAAGTTACCATTTAAATGTTTTAACTGTGGTCAAATTGGTAATTTTGCAGCTAAATTCCCAGAGAAGGAAGATAGCGAAGATGAAGAAAGCAATCCCAAGTTCAAAAGAGAATTCAAGCAAAGAAGAGGCAAGAAAAGATTTGAAAATCAAAAGAAGAGTCTATATTCAAAAAGAGGTAGTAGCTCATCCGAATAAAGTGGAATAAGTGATTCAGACAGTGATGATGAAGGAACATTGTTTATGGCTATAGAAGAAGGTTCATCAACTAGCAAAGTTGATTTGGAAGGAATCAAGGACATTGAAGAAGAAGGTGAGGTAAACCTTGAAGAAGAACTCATTTGTGCATTGGGTGAAATAAAAGCAATCAAAAAGAGGAATCAGAAGCAAAGACTTCAGCCCAGAGATATGAAAAACAAAATCAATCTTTTGAAGCTAAGTTAGCACAGAGTCTTGAAGAATTAAAGAATCTAATCATTGACCTGAAGATATAGATTGAAGAAGTAAAGAGAATTGAGGAAGCGTTGAGAATTCAGCTCAAGGTGAAACAAGAAGAATGTGAAAAGCGTGAGTCAGAGATTGTTGTGATGAGAAAAGAGTTAGAAAAGGTAAATACCAAACTAATAAACAACTTGAAATTTGAAAAAAGTTCTAAGGTTCTAGATGACATTATAGAAAATCAAAGATCACCATCCAACAAATTAGGACTCGGATATGAATAAAAACTAGAGAAATCTTCAAATTCCATTGAGATTCCGGAGAAGAAAGGTTTAGAAAAGGAAAAAAGTTGTGCATAAATTCTAAATGCACCTACGAAGAATAAAAATAGAAAGGAAGAGGAAACTATGAAGATTAGTTCCATCCACAATGAACGTGTTAAAGAGAATGACATCAAAATACCATTTACTCCACGACATAGGAATATGAAGAGGTTCAAAAGTTCCTTTCATGGTTATTGTTTTTATTGCAATATATATGGGCATAAAAAGATAGAGTGTAGAAAGTGAATGAGAGATAATGAATCCTGGAACAAACCAAAATCTGATCATAGAGTGTTGAATATAAACTATAATTCGTTTGCTCCACTATCCTATTATAACGAGGAAGTCATTATCTGCTACAAGTGCAATAATTATGGACATATAGCACACTTTTGTAGAAGTGTGTTTGACTTGAGACAAGATCAAAAGAAAAATCCTTTAGATACAAAGAAAAGGGAGGCTACGAAATCTTGGAAAAGGAAGCAGGAGAAAGATGGGCTAGACAAAGAAAAATCCATGCTCATTCAAACATCTTTTCATGCTCGAGATGAAGGACAACATTGGTACATTGATAGCAGATGTTCAAGACATATGACTAGTGATAAAATTAAGTTTCTCTCCTTAAAGAAAGTAAATGAAGGTACAGTAAAATTTGGTGATAATGCTATAGCGAATATCGTTGGAAAAGGTACGCTGAGTATGGATAATGGAAAAACAAAAATAGAGAATGTTTTGTATGTTGAAGGATTAAAACATAACCTCTTGAGTGTGAGTCAAATGTGTGATCAGGGACAAACTCTTAAGTTCTATGCTGAAGGATGTGAAATAAGGAAAGCAGATATAGGATAACTAATTGCAGATTGCCATCGAACTACAAATAATCTATATATGCTTAGAGAAATAAAAGAAGAAAAATGTTTCCTAAGTCAAGTTGAGGAGAGTTGGCTATGGCATAGAAGTATGGGACATATAAATTTTGATAATCTTGTGAAGATAAGCAATAAGCAAGCCGTATGGGACATGCCTAAAATAACAAAGCCTTCGAGTACTCTATGTAAGAAGTGCCAGCTTGGGAAGTGTACCAGAACAAGATTCAAAACAAAGGAGTATTCATCCACCAAACCATTGGAGATAATTCACATGGATTTGTGTGGACCTACCAGAACGAAAAGTATTCAAGCTGAGAGTTATTTTATGTTACTCATTGATGACTACACTAGAATGACATGGGTAGCATTTTTGAAAGAAAAATATGAAGCATTTGGAAAGTTCAAAGTTTTCAAGGAATTAGTAGAAAATGAAACAGGGCTGAAGATAAATTGTCTAAGGTTAGATCGTGGAGGTGAATTCATGTCAAATGAATTTATTGAATATTGTGAAGACCATGGAATTAAAAGACAATACTCAGCTGCAAGAACTCCACAACAAAATGGAGTAGTAGAAAGGAAGAACAGAACCGTTCAATAGATGGCCCGAACAATGCTGAATGAATCTAAGCTATTAGATAGATTCAAGAAAGAAGCGATAAGTACTACCGTTTATATTTTTGAAAGAGTGAAAATTAGAGTTAACCATGACAAAAATCCATATGAATTATGGAAAGGAAGACCAGCCTCGGTCAAATATTTTAAGGTATTTGGGAGTAGATGTTTCATTAAAAGAACCGAAGAGGACTTAGGAAAATTTGATTCAAGATCCGATGAAGGGATTTTTCTTGGGTACTCCACTAAAAGTAAAGCCTTTAGATGTTATACCAAGAGGTTGCGGATTATAATAGAAAGTGCAAGTGTTAGAGTGGATGTGGGTTTGGATCTAAAGACAAAAGAAAATTCAGAAGAGTCTTTAGAAATACCAATTCTTGTGAAAGAAGAACAAGAGGAAGAAGAAGATATTGAAGAATGGAGTAAATCAGAAAGGCAGGATACTAAGATGCCATCTCACTTCATTCAGAAAAATCATGATGAAAGTAAGATTATTGGAGAACTTGATACCAGGGTTCAAACCAGAAGAAGAATTACAAATGCTTCTGAGCAAGGGTATTTTTCTCTACTATCTAAGGTAGAACCTAATAAATTTTCAGAAGCAAGACATGATAAACATTGGTTAAAGGTGATGGAAGAATAATTAAATCAAATTGAGAAAAATGAAACTTGGGAATTGGTTCCCAGACCAAAGAGTCAAAATGTGATTAGCACTAAGTCGGTATTTCAGAACAAACTAAATGAATACGGTCAAGTCACTTGAAATAAGGCAAGATTGGTATGGAAATGGTATGCTCAAGTGGAAGGTATTGATTTTGAAGAGACTTTTTCTCCATTTTCCAGACTAGAAGCAATCAGAATGTTCCTTGCTTTTGTAGTGTTTAAAAATTTCAAAGTCTACCAAATGGATGTCAAATCAACCTTTTTAAATGGGAATTTAGAAGAGGAGGTTTACATAGAACAGCCTGAAGGGTTCCTATTATCAGAAAATGAAGATTATGCATGTAGGTTGAAAAAGGCATTGTATGGATTAAAACAAGCCCCCAGAGCATGGTACTCAAGGCTTGATCAAAATCTATAGGACCAAGGATTCAAGAGAGGACATGCTGACAATAATCTTTACATCAAAACTGAAGATGAACACCAGTTAATTGTGGTTGTATATGTGGATGACATAATATTTGGAGAAGACAATGAAGAAATGAAAATGTTGAAAAATTTTGGTATGGAGGACTGTGCATCTGTCATCACACCGATGATCACCGGAACCAAGTTAAACAAAGATGATGAATCTCCAGATGTTGATCAATCTCTCTATAGATCAATGATTGGGAGTTTATTATATGTGACAACATCCAGACTAGATATCATGTAAGCAGTGGGTATGGTGGCACATTTTCAAGCAGGGATAAAAGAAACACATGTGCAAGTTGTAAAACAAATATTCAGATATCTAAAGGGAACTATGGAATACGGGTTGTGGTATCCAAAAGGAAAATATTTCACTTTGACAGCTTATACAAATTCTGATTGGGTAGGATGTGTAGATGACATAAAAAGTACAAGCGAAGGAGCATTTTTTCTTGGAGACAGCCTGGTATCTTGGCTAAGTAAGAAGAAAAATTCTATATCCCTATCCACAGCAGAAGTAGAGTATATAGAAGTTGTACTATGCTGCACATAAATTTTATGGATGAAGAATAACTTGAAGGATATCAAAGTAGAGTATGATCATCCCATCTCCATATTATGTTATAATACCAGTGCAATAAGTATTTCAAAGAATCTGGTTATGCATTCTAGAACAAAGCACATTCCCATAAGATATCACTTCTTAAGAGAGCAGGTGGCAGAGAAATAGGTAAAGTTGGAGTATGTTGCTACATCCGAACAAATAGTAGATATTTTCACTAAGCCACTTCCAAAGGAGACATTTGAATATCTACAACATAAGCTGGGAGTAATTTATTTCACATATTTACTTTGAAGAGTCAAGGGTAGCACCATTTAAGGGGGAGCTAAAACTTTGCAAAATTTTCAGCTCCTAGGATGACCCTTTGCCATTGATGTCAAAGAGGGAGAATGGTAGTAAGGGGGAGCTACGGCAAGAGGAAGCTGCAGAAGAGGAGATTATTTTTTGGGGTTGCCATCAATGACAAAAGGGGAGATTGTTGGAAATATTGTCATTGATGTCAAAAGAGGTGTTGAACTAGTAAACGAAAATCTATCAAAAAGTAACATAATTATTGACAGAAATGGTAGAAAGTAACGGAAATAACCAGCAGTATAGACAGGTAGAAAATGAAAGTTTAAATACATGAAAATAAGATTTTTTACATGAGGATTATCATGGTATAATCGAGATATACATAGCTATACATAAGAGAGAGATATCCACATTTTAAGGTGTTCATAGGCAATGTTTTATGGTGAAAAGGAAGATTTAATGATCGCTGGCAGCGATTTAATGATAATAGTGATTTATCTAAGGAGGGGAAGCACTCCTACCAAGTGGTTAATTGCATTGATTAATGTGCATTTGATAATTATGGGCTGCATTAATTATTCTTTGGTTTTAGCTCACTAATGCACTTAATTAAGTTGTGTTAATGGAAAGGTTGTGTCGGTTGGAACGATGTGTCTTTTCGAAAAGGTACAAAAGGCTATATAAGAAGATTCATACGAGACTTATAAAGCATGGATTCAAGTTTTATATTTTAAGGAAAAAGAAGAAGAATAGGAAGCGTAAGGGAAGAATTTTAGAATAGCAAATCTGAAAGTAAGAAGAAGAATTTTCCATTATTCATTGAGGAAGCAACAAGTTCAAAAGTGGAAAGAAAATTTTGTAAGGTTGGTGCCTTCATATTCAAAGAGATCGGTGTCTCTTGCTGAGTTGGTGCTTAGCAAAAGGGGTGAGTGATCTTGTAGGTTGGTGCCTACAAAACTGTAATTTGGAGATTGGTGTCTCCAGTAGGTTGGTGCCTACAAATTTTTGAGAAATATATATAAAGAAAGAAGTTTCTCCGTGGTTTTCTCCCGAAAGGGTTTCCACGTATATCTGTGTCTACTTGCATTAAGTTTTGTGTTCTTTGATTGATTTGATATATTCACATTTCTCGTGATTACATATCTATGTTTAAGTACACCCTAAGTGCCTTGAATGTATTCATAGGTGCTTTAAGTTATGGCTTGTTTATGAAAATATGAAACCTTGAGTGTGTTTAGGATCTTGGAGAGTTCGTTGTGTAGTACGGTCTAGTTGGAAACTATTAGCGGTGGTGGTGATGCTCTTACAATCTGGTAACAACTTGATCCTCCTCAGAGTACAGGTGTTTAATTATGGGCTTTTGGATTGTGTTAGGATCGAATTCCTTTTTGTTTGAATATATACGTTAGTGGATAAGTCATTGTTTGGTAGTGAATTTTCATTAACTGCATGCTATGTTTTATCATGATTTCCATGTTTCGTTATATAATTTTTGACTTGTGGATTGTATGCATCTTTGTAATTATGATTATATTTAAGCCCATTCGGGAAGTGTGTTTAATTAAGTGTGTTTTTTTTTTCTCACATTGACCTATAAATAATCCTACCCTTACCTTACCATTTTAAATTGCTATGAATAACACTATATGACATATCAATCTAGGGGTTACGTGGAGACACTTATGGATGTTTTTGGGCCTTAGAGATGTATTTTGGTAGATCTTGATATATTAATCTCGGTGGTGTTTATATTATGCTTATTATTATAAAACTATAAAATCTTGGTCATAAAGTCCATGTCTAGATAGATCAGTCGATTTCCATCTTGCAGTTGATGCTATCTAATGGGAATGTGGTGCCCTTGGAGTAAAATTTTGTATTGCCATCTTGTTTCTTGGTTAGTGGTATTTTGTTGGAATATGAGTGTTTATTTGAAAACTTTCCTTTTCATTTTATGTGTGTAATTTTTTTTAGCCTAAACTAGAAACATTGTTAAACCTTAATATATTCGTAAAAATAATTAGGCCTCTTTAATGGGCCTTCCTTGTAACTTCTTTTGTGACTTGTAGAGACTATCTAGGAATATTTAATGATGCTTGTAATTATTTGGTAAACCCTTAAAATATTGTTGTGATCTGTTGGTTGATAGATTCCTAGTCCTTACAAAAGTAATCATGTGTTTGATATGTTGAATGTCTCTTATTCCTTTAGAATTAAAAAAATGTGATATGTTGTTTCCCATAAAAGTAATAATGTGATATGATTGAATCTTACTTCTTATTAAACATTAATTGATAAGATGATTCACCCCATCACAAAAAAACTACAATTGAGGGGAGTTTACTTTGAAACTTAACAAATAAACTGGAACATAGAAAAAGGGAAATGGTCCTTTCTTTAACCTGGGTAGATTAATAGCAGAAAATAAAAACCATGTAGAAGAATAGGAAGGAAACTTTGTCCATCTACCTTCCCTAGGAGTAAAATATATATTTTTCTTTTCCTCCTATACAGAATGGTGAGATATCTTGCCCACCTTAGTGGTGCTCCTTATAACACAAACATGTATTATCATAGTAAAAGGAAGGTTTCAATTAAGAAAATATGTAAAGAATTTTCTTAGGAAATGAAACTAAATTTTTTGTCTCAATAAGTTGATTTATAAAATGGGTAAGATTTATGTTTTGAGTGCAATGTATAGTTGAACCTATAATTTTATCGCCTACCCTGAATTTTGAAAACACCTTGTGGATAGTGACGTGTTCTAATTGCAAAGTACTCCCTTATTCATAGGTGTATGTGCTTTTCCCTTGCAGGAGTTTGGGTTGTCGTAACCTTGTTGCCTCTTAGTTTGATGAGTGTGAGTTGGGGCCCTTTTGGAGCATGCCTTATCTATTGTCTTGAGAAAAACAACCTCCTTGCATGTTTTCATGTCCTTAGTGACCTAAGTTATTGTAATTTAAGGAAATATATGTTAAGGATATGAAAGAACTTTGGGAAGTCTTCTTTTCTTCCTGTTTTTCTTGAGACACATTTTTTTGTTGCTGAAGGAAAGTGCAAGTTGTTTTCATAAGCTGTTACTTGTTTTTAATACGATGCACCTTTGGATTGCAGTTGGATCCCCCTTGTTACTTGTTCTTCTCGCTAACTACCTTGAGTGCTCTTTGGTGTTATGATTCATACATGTGCTCTCTTTATGGTTATTCTGAGCTTGCATAGGAATTAAGATAAATGAATCCCATTGTCTCATAGTGAATGGTGCTCCTTGTATTGATATGTTAGTTGCTAGTGGAGATATATTTTTTTTGCTAAACTTTTGATGTCTCTAAATTTGGTTAGTGTGGTGTGCTCAATTTTTCTTAGTTTAAAATCAAATTATAGGAAACCTTGTGGTCATGAATTTTCTTAGTATTACCATGAAAATTTAATTGTACCCTCTCAAGATAATAGAAGTGCTTCTCATGAATAGTTTTATTGATTGTAAAGCGTTTTCTAATTCAAGGGTCCTTCCTTCTTGTTAAACCTCATCTTGTGTGATCTAAAATTGAGATATGTTTGAGTAGACATGTTCTCGTACAAAATTTTTGGTATGGTTGATTCTACTATCCTCATCTAAACAAAGAAATTTTTGAAAGCGTGACTTAACCTTAGTGGAAACCTTAATTTTTGTTATTGTAGTATGTAGTATTCCATGGGAAACTGGGTGGTTATTCTCGAACTCACGGAATTCTCCTTGTTATTCCTCTACTTGGTGATTATTCTTGAGACTCCTTTGACCTCATCATGACATAATGTTATGTGGTGTATCTTGGTTTATCACGTCAAGTTACTCCAAATTAAATGTTCACAACCATGCATGAAGAAATTTTTAACTCAACCCTTGCAATCTTCCTTCTTCTTGTCAAATTACATTGGACCAAAATTGGATTCTATAGACCCACACTTGTTTGAAGTAAAAAATTCCTTAAAGGGTGTGGTCCTTTTTCTTTTGCATTGTTTCCTACCTCTCCTTCCATGACTTTTGGGAGAAATTCAAGTCTAAGGGGGGGGATGTAGTGCCCACTTCCCTTTGAAAAAAATTATTATTGATTAAGATATTATTCAATATACTTACGAATATTATTGTAGCTATTTATTTAGCATGATGTTAGATGTTAGAGATAATACACTGTTGTTGATTTCAATTCATATATGATGTGTGTGGATTATTAGAAACATTTTATACTGATGATGATATCTTGATTGACATGGTTGTGTGTGTGTGTGTGTGTGTGTGTGTGTGTGTGTGTTTCAGACATGTGATATTTCATCATATTGAGTAGACCTAGAAAATTGAACTAATCTTATGATCATATGGTTATTGAGGAAATTATAAATGATATTGTTACTTGCCTAGATGATGTTTTGATTCATATTTAGATGATTTTGACATTATATTGTATATTTATTTTGGATGATTTGATGCAGCTACGAGGCTGAAGGAGGTATTTTTTGTTTTATGGGTAAAAATGTCACAACAAACATCGGGGGATTAGAGACCAACCACATTGGAGTTCTAGGTGAATTCAACAAGGGTAACCATGACAACATTTTTTTTTATGTGTGTTTGTTTACGCTTGTTGTTAGGGGTTTCCATGGGGGGAATCACCTTTAAATGTAACTAAGGGGTTATGTGTATTATTTTATTTAGTTCCTTTGTTCAATTTTAGTATGTGATTTTAGTGATGTATTTCCCCTTTATTATTTAGTTAATTTATGTCTAGATTTGTGAGTAATCATGTTGTTAAATTTACTAAATTGGGTCGAAAGAATGCATTTATTAGAATTGATGACTCTTGGACTAGGTGTTGTAAGTAATGTGTAAGTAATTTTGAGTGTGAAACACTCCACCTTCCTTTTGATATTTTTATATGTCATTAGGGGCTGATTTTGGAGGCTTGTGGGATAAGTTAAACTTGTCCCACAACTCTTAAATTTGTATACCAACCCTACCTATTGGTTGTGGAGTCAAAATTATCTCTTTTTATGTATTTTATGAAGACAATCTATAAGTTTTTATAGAAACTTCTTACATGTAATTAATTTTTTTCCTTGGGGTGTGTACTTGGATTGTGTCTGTAAGTAAAAAGATCATTTATTCACACACCTTTTTTCTCACGCCTTTGATTTTGAATTTGAATTGTGAGGTGGGGTTAATAATGTGTGATGTGGCATCCTACATGGATCCACCTCATCCTCATCTCTCCCTATTCTATTTATTCAAATTCCATGGCTTGTTTTGGGGTTACCTCATTCGGTTACTTAATTTTTGGTGATTTTAGTTTGGTTACTTCTTTTGGTTTTAAGTTCCTATAATTTTTGAGTGAGTTAGAAATTTTTGTTGAATTCTTGTGGATTGATAGAGCTTTTGGACTGTTTGGATTTGAAAAATATTGTTGTTGAAATTTTGGAGCAAACTCTACCATGGAGCGGTCGGATCTTGGCTCTTTAAAATTGTCTTCTTCTTCTTTCATATGTATATGTGAATGCTTTGAATTTTTTTGTATGTTGTTGGTTGGTTGGATAGATTTCCTAGATATGGTGTAGGAGAAGACTATGGGAATCTCTTATGGGGAGGCATAAGAGTTTAGGGGAGGTATAAATGTTATTGTGGAGGGAGTATACGATTGGGTTCCACCTTGTAAAATAAATAGCTTGCATTTCTTTACTCGTTATGGGGTGCCATAAGAGTGTGGGGAGGCATAATAGAATGGGAAGTATAAGGGGTACTTGGGGGAGGCATAAGGGCATGTCGGGGTTTTGAGAGGATATATATATATATATATATATATATATATATATATATATATATATATATATATATATATGGCGGGTTTATTTTAAGGTGGACACCCATTTCCCCATTATGAGGTATAAACAATTTCCCGCATAGGTTTTTCTCATTTTTCTTGTTCACGATGAATCCCGAGTATTGTTTTATGTCCTTCCTATGGTTGCAAAGTGTAGTATGTATTTGGATTGTGTTCTATATGTGAAAATTTCTTTTGTGTTGTGGAAGCCTATTTGTTGCCATGAGTTGAAATACATATCTTATTGATTTGTAAATTCATATTGGAATGAACTAAGGATGATCAAAACACATTCCAAAATAGTTTGTATTGCCATTGCAATTTACACAATTCATCTTTAATCAGAAAAGAGGAAAAATAGTAAAATTTCACTTAAAAGAGAAGGAAATTTGTATTGAATCTATAACCATTAATATTTATCCTTGCAATGCATTTGAAATATTTCAATTACAACTCTCCATGTCTACTTGGCATGTTGAAGAAGAAATAATGGCGGATCGAGTCAATTCTGGTAGTTGCAAAAGTTTAATTAACATGTTAATGTCAAGAATGATGTTTTCTTAAAATTGACCCATCTAAGTTTATCCAAATTAAAATATTATGCTTCCCGTACAAAGAGGAGCTCTAGATCTTTAAAAAAATTCCTCATTTTCCCAAAACTGAGTTCCTAATCAAAAGTTATGGTCTTATGAAGGTTTTATTTCATTTTGGGTTCAAAAAAAATAACTAACTATCAAAAAGGATAATTTTGCTAAGCAGACCTATAGGGCCAAAAGATACTTTTTGCTCTTTTTAAAAAAAGGAAAAAAAACAAGCAATTCCCTGCCGCTCTGCTGGCGTGAACTTTTCTCTCTTCTATTAAAAAAAATAGTTCTAAGTTTGAAAATTTAACTTGGTCACAAATTCCTCCACGGATCCATTGCACTTCCTTTCCGCCTGGACTCAAATTTTTGGACATGTGTCCCTTGTTGACCTTAGGCTTAAAAAAATTCTTCTTGGGGCATGAAGCCCCATTGTGGAATCACGGGTACATGGGTGTAAATTGTTATTTCTCTTAAAAATGGCAAAGTGCTAAGTTTCTTCGCTGGGCCCGCAGGCCCGCCTATGGGAAAAATTTCTTCCCCAAGCTCGTAGGCCCGCTTTTTGGAAAATTTTCCTCCCCAAGCCCACTAGCCCATAACTTAAGAAATATGAGGAGTTATGAGGACTTATTTATATCATTGTAAAGGGGAAGAATTTTCCTATCTAATGGAATTGTTTTCAGGAAACGTTAAGTGTGTTAAATGCATGAAAAATTAGGTTGAAGTTCAAGATGATCCTGAGAGTGGGTAAGTGAGAATTTACCCCTTTCTAACTTAAATGTTTATTTCTAAAACTTGGGTTGACGCTTTTATGGGATAAGAGAATGTTTTATATCCCATATAAATAAGAACCTTAGTTATTGTTTTGACGTAGTGAAATTAAAAACCTTGGGCATTTGATTGATTGGATCCCTTTGATCGTCTAAAATTAATTAAGGAACATTTAACATAGTGTTAATTTAATCATCTTTTAAATTAACACGTAAGAGAAATTTTACTATATTTGGATTAATTATACTTGTTAATTTTGTAATGTCGATATAATGGTTGTTACAATGGGAAAATTTATTTTATTAAATTATAATTGACTTTGAATCTTTGTTGTGGCCATTTTATGTTTCAAAACCTCTTCGAGGACTCTACTTTCAAAATAAAATAATTCCCTATTTCTTTTTTCTATCTAAACCTAGGTTGTTCTTAGGTCTCGAGTGGTCATTTTAGTGGGAGTTAGAACCATTATTTTCAATTTGATATATAATGCAACATTAATTAAAATTAATATTTGAGAGAACTGTATTTCAATTACAAATCCACTTCAAGTCGTTCTTCCAATTATAAGAATGCAAGTTTAATTGATACATTTTACAAGAACATTAATTACCACAATGTAACAATACACCCATTTCTCAACAACCATAGTTCATTTTCTTACAATACAATATCTCTTCTTTGCAATCAATTTGAAATAATAATTTACAAGCTTACAACTTTAAATTTTATAATAATGGAATAACATTACATGTGAGATCTTTATTTGGCTCCAACATTGTATAAATTCTCTAATATTTAAATTTGCACTTCTCTCATAATATCAAATTTGTATCACACTATAGCGAAAGGGGAGTAGGTGATGCTCTTCGCCCAACATATAATCCAATAAGAGGATAATCCATCCTCCTTACTGGGCCATAGGCCCCAACCATAGAACAATGATGAGTATAAGTCAAATTTAACAACTTCACAAAAATGGCTTCCACAAAACATAAAATCCACAATTATACAACACAATCAAATAGACACAAACAAGAAAGATTTAAAAATATTCCAACAAACATATAGGCTTTACAACAAGCCCAAAGGATAAAGGAATATGGGAAACACCTCATTTTACCTCCCAAGTGATATAGGGGTTCTACCCAAAACCCTCCTTGTGCACAACACATAACTCTTAAATACATCCTTATCTCTCTAGCAAATATGCAAAAAAATCCATTTTTACCTTTTCTATCCCCTTAGGTCAAATTCCTAATCACACTCCCTCTAAAATGCATGCCTCACAAATAATTTTTCCCTCCTCAATGGTCCCATACTTCTAGGGTTAGTAAAATATACCATAGTGGGGTGGGGTAGTGCCCCACCCCTAATACCACTTAAACACTAGTCAAAGGGCATATGACCATTATTCAACACTACGACCATTCCAGTAGGGTTGAGCCCATAATTATAACAAAAAAAATTTAGTACATTAAATATATATATATATATATATATATACACACACACACACACACACAAAAACACAAACACACTCAAATAGAAACCCTAGATTTGTGTATTTCTTCTTGTATAAATAAATAAACAAGTGAAAGAGGGAAAATAATGCCCACAATGGAAAAATTCTAGATCTCTCATTTAGTAAAACATATTACAACAATGGAATTGAGAAACCCTCCTAAAGGTCATTCGTCCCAACAAATATTATTACCTCTTTTATTTTTAATGGAACTTTGTTTAAATATCTCCACAGGCCACTGATTTCGATAGGCCACACAATATTTTATGATATATATATATATATAGTTTTAATTTATATATTATCTAATTATATATATATATATTATATATATATATATATATATATATAGATATATATATATATATATATATATATATATATATATATATATGAATATGTATATTTATAATCATAGAAGCGAATGAGGATGAGCAAGAGCATTGTTTTAAAATTTCAATGGAGTTTCCAAGAGGTGGGCTTGGAGAAATTGAGGGGCACAAATCTTGGGATGAGTTGGAAACTGGTAAGCGTGAATGTTCCCCCCGCCTCTCTCCTTAGAATCTAACTTGGCAACAGGATGAACCATCTATCTTTGTGCTTGGGGACCTGATTAAGCATTCCATTAGTAGATTTATGGTTTCTCTATTCAAGAAGTTTGTTGGCATAAGGATAAATGTGGATCTTATCAGATCCTAGACAAAAATAAAATGGGCTCCTAGAGAGGATATCTTGGTGGTGACTATTGAAAATCAATCCTTCTTGTTCCAGTTTGATATGGAGGAAGAATATCTCAATCCCATTAATGGTTGATCCTGACGTTATTGTAGACGCCAAATTTGGGTCTTACGACACCCTGTGCCCCGCATCTCATCTTGCAACCTAACCCTACCTCACCACCTAAACCTTACACACTTAATTATTTATTAATTACCTTATAATTAATAAATCCACATCTCTAACCCTGCCACCTCACCTCGTCACCTCATCATGACCTAGCCCTAACCCTAAACTAACCTAATTAAGACCTATAACTTGGTCCAGACCCACACCTATGACTCATCACCCCTCACTCACACTAAAACGAACCTAATAATGACTTGACCAAGCCCACAACTGACCCCTCGGGAGAAAAGGAGGGAAAGTTGGCTATTTTACTAAAAATAGCCAACTTTGACCTAACTGACATCAGTCCCTATGCGACCGGTGTTAGTTAGGTAACAGCCATCGGTTCCCTATAAATGACCTCCCCCAAAAAAAAGAAGAGGATCCGAATTCATTCTGCAAGAGGGAGACAAGTCAGAGAGAGAGAGAAGAGGTTGCAGAGAGGAGTATTGAGCCCAAGACTGTAATTGAGCAACTAGATCATGGTCACACTCATCCAAACATTGGGAGAGTTAAACGATAGCTTCATCAGCTCACTTCCGATTTCCGGATCATCCCAAATGAGCCTTGCCTTCGCCACTGCATTCCTTGGACCTGCATCCGCATCAGAAACTAGTAAGTAGTCTCTTTTATTACCTTTTATGCTTCTAGACACTACTTTGTGAACTTTTGATTCATAGTGATTATAATATCACTCCTAGATCTACCACCCGGTAGCACCCTGTAGCTAACCTTCATTCATCCATCTCTATATTGCCCCAAAGACAGCTTTCTCACTCTCTGAGTCTTCTGTATCACCCTACTACTCCCCTCAACCATCTACCAACTTTCTAAACCCCATAACCACCTTACAAGCAACCTCCATTTTAAACCCCCTAAATCAGTACCCCTACAGATATCGGTTATCCCCTACCGGTACCAGTTTTATAACCACGGTCGGTTATCCAGTGATGACATCAGTCACTGTGACTTATACTAGAAACCAACCTTTCACCTATTTACCTCTAAAAAATCTCATATCCAGCCTTATCTATCCCTGTAACTTGATCTGAACGTATCAATAACCAATGACCAAACAAACAACATGACATTTTATTATTGGTAGTTTAGTCTCTATTGCTTTTATTAACGAGGTACCTAAATCATGATTTTGCAATAGCTTCGTTATTATCATTTTCATTAATTTGTATTAAAAGGGAACTGACCACCTTTGAAAGGAAGTCTAATATTTCCTAGGCCTAAGGTAGTTCCATCACTTATTGTTTAATGAAAATTTGGTGGTCTTGCATTCTTATTTATAGGTAGTCCTTCCCAGACAAAAAGGAGTTCTTCACAATCGGTCTAATCTCTCTACAGTACGTACACACCTTCCCAACACTCAACAGGTATTCCTCCTAGCCCTAACCCTTATCTGTTTCTCAAGAGAATGAAAAGATAGAAATAACTCTATTCTGGAACAAATTTGTGTGTGAAACATTTTGGCACGCCCGGTGGGACCCTTCTCGGGTTTCTTTCTTTCTTGCTTGTTTTCATATAGGGAGCACACTTATTGTTTCTTTCTTCTAAATATTCACAAAATATTTTTTCATTTTGGTAAAAGAACTTTTCTTTCTTTCGCATCTTTGCATTAGTGAAAGTCATTTTCTTAACCTCTTCTCTTTCTTTTCTTCATTGAATATCATTTTCGATTTGGGTTTAAAACACGTGCATCACATTCTTGCTTGTTGTTTTTAATTCTAGTGAACATAGATTAAGTAACAGGTCGTACAATGGGGGTGATATCCATGGTATTGATGAGAAATTAATATTACTCTCACTGCACAACACATACCAAATCACATCATAATCTACACAACATCTCAAACATTACCCTTCTCGGTGTATTCCTCCGCCTGATTGAGGTAGCCTTACAAGCCAAAACAAACTTGACATCTCCCTTAGGTATTTTTTTTAGTATTGACATCATCTTGCATCTAAGGCATAAGCCCCAAAGTGATTAAAACTAATCCTAGGGTTAGTCTCTTGATTTGCTTGTGCATCTTTCTTGTTTTTTTTTCTTTTAGTTCTATTTCTCTCTTATACCCTATCTTAGTGATCACTTCAGACATTTTGTTGGGTATATTAAGCCTTGTAATCCCCAAACCAACAACCTCTTACATCCTCTCTTTGCCTTCACAGTGACCGACACCGGTCCTCTTCTACTGACATCGGTTACACTGACCGACGATGGCTACCATCTAACCAACATCGGTTACCAAACTGATATCAGTTACTGTGTTTCACAGTTCTTGATTGACTAACTCCCTACTGTATCCTATTGTCCATGGTTGTTATCACCTAGCAACAAGCCGCAGACATGGTTTCACATACTTGTTCCATGTCTTTTCCTAAGTCACCCCCTTTGCATCCTATGGGGAATCCTACAGACACAAGTTCTTTTCCCAAGATCCCTGTAGGACATCCTGACTTTGCCAAATTTTTGGATGCTAATCCTAGCACCGTATATTATTATTTGTTTCATACCCCTGACTGTACACCTGATGGTCATCTCCTCTCAGGTATGCCTATTAGTATAGCCGCTCACTTAGCCCCTTCCCTACCTAATAACTCCGCCTCACCGTCTTCATCCTTGGCCCCGTCTCCCAGCTCAGTGGCTTCGATGGTTCATACTGCACCAATTGGCCTTCCTTTGGTTAGTCTGGGGCCCCACATATCACTACCATCCATTTCCCCTACCTCATCTCTCCCAAAAATTTCCTCTTTCATAACTCACTCTCTACCATCTATCCACACAAGCTTTCCCTCTCAGGCTCCGCCCACCTTTTCATTTGTGTAGACTCATCCGGTGGCTGTAACATCTTATATAGGAGACCCTTATTTGGCCGCCCCAACACATTCATCGTCGTTACCTTATTAACATTCAACCACACCATTGTCTAGTAGCGGCTCTTGGCCCAATCCTCCTCCGTTTACGATGACAGCACCATTATCTAACCCAACCAATGATTTAATCAAACAGATGATGGAAAAGATGCAAAATCTTGAGGCTTCTGTTTCAGGAAAACGTAACACCCTGACATATGAGCAATTTTTTCAGGAGCCTATTCATCCTTCTGTCCCCCTTCATACATATCCTCCTCAATGGGAATTACTGAAATTTACATGCTTTAGTAGTAAGGAGGACCCTCAACAACACTTTCAATCGTTTAGACATGCCTGTTATTTGATTTCTCATGACGATGCCTTACTACTCCGTACCTTCCCCATGTCCTTATCAGGACCTACCTTAGAGTGGTACAGTGCTTTAGCCCAACACTCAATATTCTCCTTTAACCAGTTAGCTCAATCTTTCTTGGATCACTTCTCCATCAATATTGCCAAGCCAGTATCCATTACTGACCTCTATGCCATCTAACAATTTGAAGACGAGTCAATCAAAAATTTCATTGGACGATGGCGGGGCCTCATCAATCAACTTACTTATTCCTTACCTCAGACCAAGCTCATCGAACTCTTTACGTGGACCTGCGCTAAACACATTTCTCCCACCCTCCAAATTAAAACTTTCTACACCTTTGATGAGGCCTTTACTATGGCTTGGAAACTAGAGATTCGAGCCTTAGAGGAGGAGAAATTGAAGTTGTGCAACAAAAGCTCAAATTTTCAAACCCAAGACTCCACCAACAAATCCAACACCACCAACCCTCACGCATCGGCTGCTTCAAAATCAAAAGGATACATACACGCAGCGATGGTCAAATCTCAAGCACCATCTAATACCCAGCTGAAATCCACCTATAAGTATAAATCTAAGCCCATCAAGTACACTCCCTTGGGAGAAACTTATGATGTGATCTTGGAAAAAATGCTTAAAGCAGGAGCTCTCACCTTCCCTCCTGTTAAACCTCACTCTGGGTTTGATTCCACCCGCGCTATGCCTTCTTGGTATAAAGAAAATGACTTCTGTAACTTCCATCACGTGAAGGGACACAGCCACGAAAACTGCAAGATGTTGAAAAACATAGTGCAGGAAATGGTTGATGTAGGGGATATAACCCTCGATAATCCTAATGCCCCTACTAATCAAAATTTAACAATATTCAACAAACCATTTCCAAACCATTCATCTAACAATAACACAAACCAATAAACCTTAGCCGAGGAGAAGAGTGTGCATGAGATCCATGTGGTTTTCAAATCCCAACAAAGTGATTCCATTGAGGAAATTCTGAATCAAGCCTCTTCACCAACACAAGGGTCCTCGCCCCCTTCTCCTTCATTAGGACAAGAGGAAAGCCCCACTATTCCTTTAGCCATAAAGGAATCAACCACTCAGAGTTCTCTTCTCATAGAAGAGCCTTCTTACACCACATCCCTACAAGACTGTGAGTAGATGTTATCCAACCTATCTATTTCCCAAACATCTCCTTCCACCACTCTTGCTGCCAAAGAAGAAGGATCGTCAATTTTTCTCTCATCCTTAGAGGAGAAAACCCTCGAGCCTACATCACCAAACTCCTTAACCATGACGGATCCTCTATAACATGCCCTCCTCCCTATCAGTTCTTCATTGTCTAAATCTTTCCAGCAACCAGTTGACCTCTTAACACCCATTAATACAGTGCCTCATTCACCCCCTGTATCACACCCACAGTGGATCGGAATCACATCCCACTTCTCTTCCATACCAGAATTCCCGTCCACATGTGACGATTGTCATCCCCGAGAAGATAGACAAGTCTTATGGGAACGTTTGAATACACCATGCTCTACTCAAATGCAGATGACTAATCCAGACACCTCTACCATATGCCCGAAGTTTTTACAAGAGCTCTAAATGCCTATGTCCTCACCTTCACCCCCCTCATCTCTACTGAATACCTCATCCACCTCTATCAACCTAACCAAACCTTCCCCTATGCTTAGGACTTCATCAATAGCCAGCCTAACGCACCCACCTAAATGGTTAGATTTATCCAAGAATAAATCCGTCAATCCACCTAGGAGACAGACCCAATCTCCTCATGTCCAATCTATGCCTCTGCCACAACTAAAAACCTCGCCCCCGATCACACTGGTACAGCAGGCACAGTTTCAACCCTTTCTGTCACACCTGCCTTCTATATTGGGGCCTCACCCCTCCACCTTGCCTCAATACACCATGCCTCCCATGTCTTCTTTAACACGACATGTACCTTCTGCACCCATACAGAAATCCACGAGTGTCTCAACACCATCGTCCCAAGTAACTGGCCTACCTACCAACCCTAAGAAAACTCGATCATCAAAGGACTTGTTTATTGTCGTTCCTCTTTCCCTGTGGTTATTTCCTACCACCACGTCATCTGTGGCCTCATCATCTAACCATCTAAACATGACTTCTGCGTATAAGAAGCCACACCTAGTTAAACCCAATCATCAAAATCTCTTACCTAAACCACCACCCATAGGAACCACTCATACCAAACCATTACCAAAACAATGAATAATCTCACCCACTCAATCAATAGCCTCATCTTCATCTTAATTTGACCCGCTCAAAGGATCTTATTCCAAGATCCTTGGTATGTTGGTAGGGGATGTGATCATTTCCCTACCCCCACTCATACCATATGATCCATCTAAACCTTGACCTATCGGTTATGATGAATCTCAAATCTATGCCTACCACTGCACACCAGGACACAATGTAGAAGGATGCAAAGCTTTGAAATCCATCTTTCTCCAGTTTCCTATCTCAGATAGAAAATCTAAGAAAGACAACTTATGGAGAGAAAATCCCTTAGCTTCGATCCCTTCTCCTATACCACCTATCCCTGCCTCACCAAAATCTATCATCATTGCAACCCCGCCTCTTGAGAACAATGAATTATCCCTTCCATCTTCCTCATCTCGTATTCATGAGATCAACATGATTAGCATTGCTACTTGAGGTCAGAAAAACAATGGAAAAGTTAAAGAGAGCACAGCTGCGGCCTATCTTTCTCCTTCCGCCATCCCGATCACACCACCACCTAAAGTGGTTATTCATGGACCTACCTATCCAGTCTCTGATGGAGTTTCCCATCACACCATGATCAAACAACTTTACCAATATCCTGTAAAAATGACACTCTATGATCTCATTCAAACATCTGAATCTCATCGGCAAGCTCTAATTGAGATCCTCCAGGGGATAGAGGTCCTACCTAACAAAACCATGCTCGTCGCCTCCATCTTAACATCCAGCCATGTCGCTTCTCTCTTCAAACAACCTACCTCCACAACCACCTCTGTCCCTGTATAGCAAGCTGCTGCTATTAGTTTTTCCGAAGAAGAAATTGTCATCTTTCATGCAGAAGATCTTGACCCTACTCTTTTCATCTCGTCTTACATCCAAGACATCTGGGTACGTCATCTTATGATTGATAGGGGCGCTATCCTAAACATCGTCTCTTCCAAAGCCTTCCAATAGATGAATATCCCTCCTAGCTGCATGTGTGCCAACCCCACCATGTTGCGTTCATTCAATGATGCTATTACTTCTACCCTATGCACCGTGATCCTTAACATTCATGTAGGGCCACGTACCTTTCCTGAACTATTCTATTTCCTTGAGGGAGAGTTCCAATACAACATGTTTTTAGGCCGCCCTTGGATTTGGGCTATGGGATGCATTCCCTCCACCCTACATAGATGCATAAATTTCAAGTATGAGGGGAAGTCATACACCGTCACAGCTGACGCTTCCCCCTTCAAAACCTGAAATATGTTATACTGCCCTAATGATGTGCTTGTACCAGTTAAGGCACCCATTGATCCGATCCAACCATCTACTTCAACCATGCCTCAACCATCAACCTTAGCCGCACCCACACTTTTTACCAATGAAACCACAGACACAAATACCTCTTCCTTCCCCGCAGACAACATCCCAACCTTGGATCCCTTGGTAGGTGTTTTTCAACACCTTACGCTGGGGGAGTACCACCTATACAATGTTAGCACCTTCCATACCCCGCAAGAGTATGGACAGTTACATGTGCATCCTACCTATGAATGTCATGTGGGGGAGGTGATCTCCTACAGACCACCTAATGCCATACCATTCACTTTGGTGTATGGTACCGAGGCTGTCTTGCCTCTCGAAATACAAATCCCTTCCCTCAAAATATCTCTCCAGGATATTCTCACCAATGATGACTTCCGTTAAGAGCGGTTAGCCCAATTGGAGCTTCTTGACGAGCGTCATCTTACAGCTCTTGACCACCTTCAACTTTATCAAAAGCACATCAAGCATGCTTATGATAAGTGAATTCATGAGCGTACCTTTAAGATTGGTGATCTTGTCCTCAAAGAGAATCAACATGTAACCATTCCAGAAAAGAGCAAACGTGGAAAATTTGCTCCTAATTAGATTGGGCCTTAAATTATCACTCACACTTATGGATCAGGTACTTATCGTTTAGCTTCACTTAATGGTAAACCTGAGCCTGAACCCCTTAATGTCTTGCATCTCTGACCATTCTACTGTTGAATTTAGTGTTACATCACTTCTTATCTACCTTGCGCTTGTCCCTTGAGCTCATTTACTACCTCATACACCTTGTTTCATGCATCTAAAAGTAGAATCAAAGTCATGTGGTTTGATCATCACCTCCTCTTAAAGATGCCTTCCCCTTTTTAGTCTGGTCCATGACTTAAAAGTATCTAAATAACAAGTTCTCAATTATACAATTCTGGGATATTCTTGAGTCAAACTTCCTGCAAAACTAGATGCTTCATGACAAATGGACATCTAGACCTCTAAGCTATAAACTAGACTTCTCCCTCAAAGGACAACTATGTGTAAAGCCGCATCTACTACTATAAGTAGATTGCTCCCTTGAAGGACAGCTATACAAAGTCAGCCTCTATCAGAATCTTCTCGCATTGATCAGCTTCGTGAAGACCTCAAGAACACCAAAATGCATATCCCATATAGACTTCCCGCATCATTTAGTCTATATCCAGAAAAATAAAAGAAGTATTCAAAAGCACTTTTGAGTCATGGACTTGTCTATTTAGGTTTGGTTCTCTTTCATAGGAATAATCACCTTATAACAAGTTCTCTGCACCCCAGCTATACCATCCACCTCACCTCACCATTATTCAAAACAACAAAACTCAAGAGACGTGACGTATATCCGATATATTATGATTATACAACTCTTTTCACCTATTGACTTCTCACCTATGTAAGGTACCTAGGGATTTAAGGTCATCCTATGATAATACGTGGTTTGTTTAGCTCTTTCCAACTATGGGACACTTTTGCCTCTTTTACCTGAATCTAGGATTATGTGTTGACCTTAATCAGGACACGGTTTCCTATGCTTGGGTAAGCTAACCCTCGATTCACCTATACCCACACCAACACCGCCAATACCTTACCAACACCAACAACATTACCCTACAAACATCAAACTTTTACCAACCAACAAATTGCCTAACCACAACCAAATTGCCTGAATTCAGCTCTCCCTGGTCCTAAGGGAGAACTACATCAGTCTGAGGCCCCTCCTTGCTTTGTACAATGGGCTATGTAGGCAGCACTTAGGAGACATGGGGTCTCCCAAGGTTAGCTCGACCATCCCCTACCATAACCTATCATATGTTGTCTTTTCCTTAAAAATATAAATATTTTCACATATTTATATTGATAACAATCACCAATCAGCCTGACCCAAGGCCGCAACCAACCAATCGGCCCGACCCAAGGCCGCAACCAATCAATCAGCCTGACCCAAGACTGCAAGAAACCAATCGGGCTGACCCAAGGCCGCAACCAACCAATCAGCCTGACCCAAGGCCGCAACAAACTAATCGGCCCAACCCAAGGCCGCAACCAACTAATCTTCCCGACACAAGGCTGCAACTAACCAATCGGCCCGACCCACGGCCGCACCCAACCAATCAGCCCAACCCAACACCACACCAATTAAGTACCTCGATCGAGGCCCACAAATTATGATTCAATCCACCCATCATGTACCTGTTTGTTCAAATGAGCTCACCTGTTCGTGTTTTAACATGACTAGGATACTTGAATTGATCAGCCGACCAGCTTTTCCTAGACCGAGACTGTGACATTTATCTCAACCAAATCAACCATTTTGTACTACCGAACATGCCTATACGTTCCAGTACCTTACCCGTTATATACCCTGGAGATACTTCCTATGCCTTAGATACCAGGATTATATCAACCTTGTTTGGATGAACTATCGACCTTTGCCTATGAATTGCTTGTTTTCTCTTCAAATCGTGTACCCTGGTCACACTATTGCATTTCAACGTGCATCTACTTCCTTGAACTTACCCCACCATCTTACCATCATCTCATCATCATTCACCCTTTATCAACCCTATCCCTGATTTCACGTTTCCTCAATCTATGATAGATTTGAGGGGGATTACCTATACCCTTAACTAGGGAGACCAATTCTTATTATTGTCAGTGCAGCTTTACAAGACAAGCTACACGACAACAAGGGGAAAATGTAGACACCAAATTTAGGTCTTATGACACCTTGTGCCCCGCATCTCGTCTCCCAACCTAACCCTACCTCACCACCTAAACTTTACACACTTAATTATTTATTAATTACCTTATAATTAATAAATCCACATCTCCAACCCTTCCACCTCACCTTGCCACCTCACCATGACCTAGCCCTAACCCTAAACTAACCGAATTAGGACCTATAACTTGGTCCAGACCCACACCCATGATTCATCACCCCTCACCCACACCAAAATGAACCTAATAATGACTTGACCAAGCCCACAAATGACCCCTAGGAAGAAAAGGAGGGAAAGTTGGCTATTTTACTAAAAATAGCCAACTTTGACCTAACCGACATTGGTCCCTATGCGACCGGCGTCTGTTAGGTAACCACCATCGGTTCCCTATAAATGATCTCCCCCAACCAAAACAAGAGGATCTGAATTCATTGTACAAGAGGGAGACAAGTGAGAGAGAGAGAAGAGGTTGCAGAGAGGAGTATTGAGCCCAAGATTGTAACTGAGCAACTAGATCATGGTCACACTCATCCAAACATTGGGAGAGTTAGAGGATAGCTTCATCAGCTCACTTTTGATTTCTGGATCATCCTAACTGAGCCTTACCTTCGCCACTGCATTCCTTGGAATTGTATCCACATCAGAAACTAGTAAGTAGTCTCTTTTATTACCTTGTATGCTTCTAGACACTACTTTGTGAACTTTTGATTCATAATAATTATAAGCTCACTCCTAGATCTACCACCCGGCAGCACCCTACACCTAACCTTCATTCATCCATCTCTATATTGCTCGAAAGATTGGTTTCTCACTCTCTGAGTCTTCTCTATCACCCTACTACTCCCCTCAACCATCTACCAACTTTCTAAACCCCATAACCACCTTACAACCAACCTCCATTTAAAACCCCCTAGATCACTTCCCCTACTGATATCGGTTATCCCATACCGGTACTGGTTTTATAACCGTGGTTGGTTATCTAGTGACATCATCAGTCACTGTGACTTATACCAGAAACCAACCTTTCACCTATTTACCTCCAAAAAATCTCATATCCATCCTTGTCTATTCCTGTAACTTGATCTAAACGTATCAATAACCAGTGACCAAACAAACAACATGAAATTTTATTATTGGTAGTTTAGTCTCTATTGATTTTATTAACGAGGTACCTAAATCGTGATTTCACAATAGCTTATTTATTATCATTTGCATTAATTTGTATTAAAAGGGAATTGACCACCTTCGAAAGGAAGTCTAATATTTCCTGGGCCCAAGGCAGTTACCTCACTTATTGTTTAACGAAAATCTGGTGGTCTTGCATTCTTATTTATAGGTAGTCCTTCCCAGACAAAAACGAGCTCTTCACAATTGGTCTGATCTCTCTACGGTACGCGCAAACCTTCCCAACACTCAACAGGTATTCCTCCTAGCCCTAACCCTTATCTATTTCTCAAGAGAATGAAAAGATAGAAATAACTCTATTCTGGAACAAAATTCAATGTGAAACAGTTATGGGAAGACCATGCTGCATCTTGAAAAATGGAGACCAGGGTTAGACATAAAAAATTTTGTCCCCACTGCTACCCCTTTTTGGATGAAGTTCCATTCCTTTTACTGCAATTTTATGTACGTTGAAGTGTTGAAAGGGATTTCTAGAGCTATTGGGGACTTTCTAGTCATCGATTCTATGAATATTGCCAGGACAAGGATCGTGTCTATAAGAATGTGTGCGAATGTTCAAGGAGGAAAAAAACTTCTTGCACTCATCCGATATTTCTCTCACTCGGGGATGGTGGAAAAAGACATTTTTTATGAACACTCCCCTATTTTTTATGGTAAATGTATATTTTCTAGTTACAACGAGGGATCTTGATCTATCTTGGCTTCCGAATGGAGAATGAAAGCTCCTATTAATGTTATGGTAAGTGAGGCCTATGTGAAATATGATTCTCTAAATTTTGATGTGTTACAAGTTGCTGAGATGCGATATGCTAAGGTTGGGTTTGAGGTAGGTGGGACTTATTTTTTACGTCACCTAGATTAGTACTCTTGTTTGCTACTATAGGTTACAACGAGAAGATTATCATCATGAATGATCTTGGAATATCCTCATATCCATCTTTGGTTTTCAAGGTGGGGTTGGTAGTCTACCCGGATATGAACATGGATCCTAGATTAAGCAATATCATTGTTTCCCTGCCTGATTTGGGAGGTGATTTGAAATTTAGAGATTTGGGCCTTGAAAATGTTGTACTAATGGTGGTTGGGGCCGGTGTGACTTCTCCTCATGCTTCCCTAGTTATTTCTAAGGATCACATCAAATTGAAGATGGAGCCCCTTTCTAATCCCTCAAAGTTGGAAGATAGTAGTGAGGATGTGTAGGTTGTCAAATTAGGACTTTAATGAAAGAAAAATTTAGGGGATAGAAAGTCCCTCCTCTTTAATGGGAGAGGTTCTCTTTTTGAAAGCAATCAGCCAAAATATTTACAAATGTACAAATTTATATTTTATCGAGGAACTTTGATATCATGAAAGTGTTTTAATGCCAATATAGATGATCAATACAAAAGAACAGAAGAACAAAGTGAGGGAAAAGGTAGAACATAATAACATTCCCATGAAATATAGATATCAAAATAGTTCCTTATAAATGCTGAGAAAAGGTGATATATAGAACATAATCATTTATATTAAACCACCATATATTATTTCATAGACAAAAATTTCCAAAAATGACATCCATAAGAATACAAAGCTTCTTATTGCAATAGATAAATGATTCAAAAACTTTAGAAAAGCAGGAGAAAGTAAGTTGATGCAGATAGAAACAGGAAGGGAAATCTTTTGTATTGATAGCTTTAAGTTCTTTTACACTTTCAAAAATTACTAGAGTTCCATCCCTTTGGAATGGCGTGGAGATCGCAATATATGGCTTGCAAAGTGGTTACATTTAGTAACCATTTCTTTAAACCAAAAGATTAATTACAGAAATATACAATATAAATTCCTTAATTAATTTACAAGGAGACCCAAACCAACAATAGAAAGAAGAGAGTCAAGGGAAATAAGTAGAGGCATCCAGTTGTGGTTGAAGTGGGACCACCATTTTGAGGATATGATGCCTAAATATCTTCAATGCTTCTTCCATTTCCATGCCCCTTAAAATCCTTATGTTAGAAGTAGCATGATTCCACGTGCCCAAGCATTTCTCCATATCTTTTTCAAACTCAGTATGCTCCAGATATTCCTTTTTACCCTCGGCTATAGCTGAATGAAGAGAAAAAAAGTCCTTCATTTTCTCTTTAGTGATTGAAAATTTCTTGAAAAGATAGTCCTTGACAAAGGCTTTAAACTGAGCCTTGATTTCTTGGAGAGAGAAGGATACACCTGTGACATTATCTTGAAAATGGTAGTGGATATATTTGAAGACAGATACAACACAAGTTTTAAAATACTCCCCTTTTTGCCATACATTCCTCAATTCCCACAGTGCCTCTTCTAGAACTTTTATCTTCTAGTCAATGCTGAAGATCCACGTCCTTGATAAGTTATTCTTGAAATCATCAAACATATTGTTGGCCAATAGGATCCTCTCATCGGTTTGATACATCCACTCCAAACTTTCAATTATTTTTCCATAGCCTTGATTGAGGAACTAATTTTCTGCTACAGCTTGATCACCTTCTCATTGGTTTTAAATGCTTCCTCAATGAATTTTAAACCTTCTACAGTCATATCATCCACCATGGCCTCAACAAATTTACCATAAGTAGAATACTTGTGGATTTTTTTGATGGTTTGGACCTCATCTTGGCTGAGAACTATGGGATGTGGGAGAGCGGCCAATGGGGATTCTTCAAAAACTTTATCCTTTGCCAATAATGATTTGATAAAGTTGGAAAAAACTTGGTTCCATTCTTCCAACTGCTCCATGGTTTTCTTTCCTTTCTCAACCTATTCGATAACCTTAGTGACGGTTTCCCAAAGGTTATGAACTTCACTCTTAGGTGTAGATTATCCCATTGGAATCCTAGAAAGATCTAAGTAGGAGATCAAAATATCTTTTTCCTCTTTGTCCACTTTGGGTTTTACAACCTCCAAGAATTGCTGGCCTTGAGCATCAGTTACAAACCTTGAAGTGGTATTTTCTTTCTTTGATGGAGGAGTAGGAGTAGTTCCAAGCAGAGCTACCATAACATCAAAATCAGGCCCTGTTAATCGGGAGGAAGATCTCATTTTCCTGCTATCAACTAGGGGTTGCACCCAGGTAAAGGAAGAAGAAGAAATAAAAAAATCAAGGCTCTTGAGTGCAAGTGAACTCGTGGCACTCAAATTATGAACCAATGTTCTTTCCTATGGGTAAATGAATGGAACCTCAATAATTTCCTTTGTAAATGTGTCTATTAATCTTGGAGGTTTGGCCCTCGGACCATCCTTCTCCACTCCAGTAGTGGCCTCAGGAGTATCTTCTGGGTCTTTCATCTCATCATCATCATTCTCACTTAGAACAATAATGTTACCCAGCCCAATATGCAACTATAACTACTCTAGAAGAGTCTCTTCCTCTACCTATTCTTACTTGACCTCCTTGACCTTCTTCTGATAAACTTTAGTGGAAGATGAAGGAGTAGACAACTCAGGTTATTTAATCAAAGAAGAAGAAGGATTTTTCTTACGTACCTTTGTGCTAGGGGTATGTACTTCCTTCCTAGGTGTGGAAGTTTCTCTTGAAAAGGATATAACTTTGTTCATCTGGAGTTCACACACCTTTCTATTAAACCAAATCTTAGTTCTGACGATGAAAGGGGTGATTATCCCATTCAAGTCATCTCTTTCCTTCACATACCAATCTAGGGTTTCCATACAATTGTGCTTGATGGATCTTTCATACTCAGAGGATTGTAAATCTTCATCATCATCCTTAAGCCATTCAGGCACCTGGTAGAGGTTGAGATCTATGATATGTTGTAGATAAAATCTACCAAAATGCCTCCTCTTGGCGTCAGAATCATTAGCACAATCAGCCCAGTAATCCTAAGTGTTAGGACGGTGATGATAAGTTATTATGAGATTTTGATCAATGAATTTATTTAAATCAAAGCAAGTCTTGGACTTGAAGAAATGAACTGTAAGAGGAGCAATACCCCTTTCTAGATTTTGGGCATCCAGTGTTGTCCTGCATGTATAATTCCTCAAGGTGATAGGTACATTAAGACCTGTAATCTTCATATATCGACAAGTTCTATGAAGTTTATCCAGCTTCCTGCACACCTCAACCAAGACCATTTTTTTGTTGCAAAACATGGGAAGCTTGAGAGGTGTGCTTTAAAAAAAAGCCAACCAGATGTATAAGAAATTTAGAAATAAATTAAGAAAGCCCCATACTTGGTTATCAAAGCCTTAGCCTCATCAAAGAATCTTCTGATAGTGTCACCCTCAAAGAGTCTCACAATGTATATGGTGAAGGAAAAATTTACCCTTTTGAATTATGATTACTAACCTTAAGGGTAAACTGAGGGAAATATGTGTAGATGGGCTCATCCTTCTTTCCTTCAACGAAATTGAAGTTGAACCCCTCACGAGATGTTGCCAAGGTGTACATGAGATAGGAGGTCATGTAGAACTTTTTTATCTGTTGAACATTTGAAAATTTTTCCATTAGGTTTCCACAGATAATCTCCGCCCAATTTATATTTTTCTTACCCTCGCAGATGATATTTATGAAAGGGCACATCTACAAATAGAATTCATTCATAGAGGGAATTCCCATAATTCGGGTGAGCAGAGTGATGAAATATTATAGTTGTTCATTGAAATCAACCTTGAACAATTCCTTGGAGTCGGGATGCTCCCTTCTTAGGACACTTCAACCATCATTTATCTACTCGGGCCTTGTATTTATCACTGTCTTGATCAAACAGATTCTGAGCTTGATCGAGAGTGAGGATAATGGATTCTTATGTTTCAGGTATGCGTAGGGCAGTGGCGATAGCAGAAGCATCCAATTTTGTAATCAATTCACCATGCACATTGACAACCTCTTTGGTGTTTGGGTTGAAATTAGCCCCACAACAGAGCACAATGTTGACACATTTTATAGAGAGAGGGAAACCAATGGTGTAAGTGATTCCAATATAATTTATCATTTGAGCCATGGGAGTAGGGTTTTCGCATGCTAATCTATCCTAGAAATCATCAAAATCCAAATGTTGAACTTCGTTATCTCCAATATGGGGTATAGAGGTCTCCAAAGGGGACATATACTCATGCCCTTGAAACTTGATCTTCATTTGGATAGTGAACAGAGGACTGAACTTAAAATAATGGATTCATGAAAAGAATTCCAAAGAGATGCAAGAAGGTGGAAAAATGTCTCAATTTGCAAAAAATGCAGGCAAGAGATAACGAGCACCAGTATATGTTGACAAGTGCATAAATGGTTTCCCTTTTAAATAACTATTTAAGAGAGAGAAGGTCATAAATGCACATTAAATACACCTTGTGAAAGGAATGATAACCAGATCGTACCAAGCCAAGAACACAAATGCTAATCAAATACCACAACCAATAAGATGAAAGTAATTCACCAGAATAGCTTTGCATAAAACCTTTGCAAACAAATGAGCAGCAATATCATATATTATTATGGAACTCAGTGCAATATATTGAGAATGAGCCTTTCTTAATTAGGCAAGGAATAACAATCTCATAACTAGTCAAGGTCGTAGATCAAGCCATAAATCAAGGAAATAACTAGTACTCAAAGAACTAGTCAAGACCATAGATTTAGGAGAGAACGAGACATCAAGGATCTATTCAATACCATATATCAAGGAGGGAACTATACCTAACAACTAGATAATATCTCATAATATATAAATAAGATAAAAGAAATATCCACACACATAAGTGGGCAAGGATAAATACAATAAAGGTAAATAAAGTACCTAGGTGAACATGAGCTAAGGTAAATACCTACTCTAACACCCTCCCTCAAGTGAAGCTAGGGGCCAATGTAGAAGTGGCATGTCCACAGTATGAGTCCTAACAACTAGGCGTGATGAGGTACTCATGTACAATAACTGGGAAAAAAGGGACACCGCAAGGTACCCAAAACCAGTAACAACAAAGTAAAGAGAGTAAAAACCTTCTCTAAGGCATCCCAAGAATCTCAACTCAAAAAAATCATACAATGCTAAAGAAGTTTGGTGTGCATTGTCTTCTGAATCCACTACTCGATCACAAAACTCAAAAACAACTGACACTAGGTTTTACCATACAAGGAGACTGTCAATGAAGTGATGTCGAAAGTGCAAAAAAAATACGAAACATAGTTCGATCAACTTCTGAAAATAAGTGTGCCACGATCCAAGAACAAAAACCAAAGCAACAAGGCAAGGACATAAACTCCAGAGTGACATGATCTAAGAAAAGCAAAGGTAACAAGGCAAGGACACGAAAGCCGAAGAAGTAGGATCAACACTGCACACTCCCATACTGCTGTATGGGTGGAGTGACGCTACAAATCTGTATGAGTTTTCAAAACAACTACTCAAACACTGAAAAACTAACACTAGAATGCACAAGAATATATCCCCCATAAGAGATACTATCAACATTGCAAAAGTGTCAAAAATACAGATATAAAATCTCTCAACAAATACGAGAGATACACTAAACTTGCTTAAGAAAAATGCTCAAAACAAGAAGCATCACAATTCATAAGGTATAGAAAGTGGAGAAAGAGGCCTAATGGTGGAGGATCCATGCTTATAGACTCCTCTAAATGAAAGCCTATGTCGCTGCCACGAGTGATCAGATATCCACCCCAAATCAACACAGATGGATGAAGAAGATGCCTGCATATGACTTGGTGCAAAATGCACAATGGGTGCATGTAAAAGAACATCAGAATGTGTGTCAATGTCTGATAGTTGAAATATCAGGTTTCTTAAGCCTAAGTGAAGGTGAAGAACTCATGTGTTGCTCATGAACCTTAGAAAGATTCGATTGAACAAAAAAAGTATCTTTGTCAATGTGTGATCCCAATGAAGTATTTGCTCGAAAACCAATGTCATAATGAGAATTCCACTTAACATGTGGAATAGAGGAAACAATACCCTATGAATGTCTGTCAATGACTCTGCTAGTGAGACCCAGAGAACGGAGCATGCGAGAACTGAATGCAGTGGTATGCTTCTTAAAAAATCCATACAGCTAAGCAGAAATAGGATACACAACATGTGGTACTGTAATAGGCACATATGTGGAAGAGCATGCAATAACAAGCCTCACAGGTTTAGAAGCATCAAAAGCGGGTTCAGGCTCAAAAAATGGCAAATCAATGTCAGTGGGTACAAGAGCAACAACTGCAAGTAATGATGGTAATGTTGTAGGTTAGAAAGTGTGTTCTGCAAGGAGTGTATTATTATATCCTTATCGTGAATGAGTGATTGTAGAAGAGAATTTAACTTCTTGAGTGATCTATTTTCTTCCAAAAATTTTACAATATCCTCTTGAAGTCCACATACTTCAGAGAAAAGTATATCATTCTCAGAATCCATGATAGGTACAAATTGCAACTCCCAAAAAATTAGGACGTCAGACTCAGCCAAAATTGCATCCATAATTGATTATAACACTCCTCCATATTTGGCACTTTATAATTATAGTGCAAGTCTCAAAAAAATTACTTTCAATGCAAAGAGAATGAAAAAACAAGCACTTTTGCAACAAACTGCACTCAAAACTGAGTTACCGATCAAAAGTTACAAGCTTTTTAATAATTTTCTTTGTTATTTATTTTAGTTGCCACTAAAACAAATTAAATTGTTGTTGCCTTCACCGCACAAATAAAATTAAAGGGGGCTGGAGTTAAGCACCTACTAGTAGGAATCACAATCTTTAAGCCCTCATATGACCATGCCATATGACCAAGGGCTAAAGTCACATCCAACTACCTCTTCTAGTAAAAATTACTATTTCCTGGTTTTTTGTATACAGTCACCTTTGCTTTCTAAAAATAGCAACCTACAGATTTTCCTAAAATAGTAAACAACATGCACATCGTCCGTCGACCCCTACCAAAAACGGAAAGATCTGAAAACCTTCCTACGTGTAAAATGAGACAGATACACTGCAACTAAAAATTTACCTATGCTGATCTCAAGAAATCCAGTAGACCCTAAAATGAATCCAGTGAATTTTTTTTCTTTACGACGTGAATCCCGAGGCAGATCGGTGTGTTTCCCTGCAACAATGCAAAAAACTCAGAAAAATGACTTCCTATAAAAATGGTCAACCTTACAGTCAATCGTAGGGTTTTCCCACCTTCCAGATCTAACGAAAGCCTCCATTTTGCATAAAAATGCACTCAGCAACAAAATATGACAAAATCTCAAATATATGAATATACAATGAATTTATTTGCAAAATAAAACATACAGACGGATGCCAACAACAATCTCCAGCTCTGATACCATGAAAGGAACATTAACCATATCGTACCAAGCTAAGAACATAGATGCTAATAAAAAACCATGATCAATAAGATCAAAGCAATTCACTAGAATAATTTTACATAAAACCTTTGCAAACAAAAGAGCAGCAATATCATATATTATTATGGAACTCAATGGAATACATTAAGAATGAACCTTGCTTAAATAGGCAAGGAGTAACAATCTAAGAACCAGTTAAGGTCATAGATCAAGCCATAAATCAAGGAAATAACTAGTCATCAAAGAACTAGTAAAGACCATAGATTTAGGAGAGAACTAGACATCAAGGATCTAGTCAATACCATAGATCAAGGAAAGAACTAGACCTAACAACTAGATAATATCTCTTAATATCTAAATAAGATAAAAGAAATATCCACACACATAAGTGGGTGAGGATAAATAAAATAAAGGTAAATAAAGTACCTAGGTTAACATGAGCTAAGGTAAATACCTACTTTAACACCTTGTACAAAGTCAAAAAGGTGAAATGTGGGAAAAGTGAAAAAACTGGCCCAGACGGTCTATGGGACATTGACACATGAAGGATGCGAAGAGACGATTCAGATGATGCAGGTGGTGCAGGTGAAAATATCATGAATGATCCAAAGGACACATAAATGTGAAGGACGTGACGAGCCAATTTGGCTTATGCGGGTGATGCGGGGAATCGGTGAACAAGAGGCCCAGGTGAACTTGGGACAGATGGGCTGAAAAAGTTGAAAAAATTGAGAGACAAGGACTTCTGGGGAAATCAGTTGATCGATGAAGAAGAGGCCCACTGGTACTTGGGACATGAGGGAAAAAAATATTTGATAGACCCGCAAGTTACAAAAAATACCCCACGAAATGGAATTTTCACCATCTCTTCGAATTTTTACTTTACTAACACACTAATGAAAGGTGTCAACTCAAAATTTTCAAAATTTTTGACTTTCAAAAGAGGGGAATTTTGAGAGGACAATAGCTAGATCTTTCTAGGGATGACTTGACTAAATCACAGGGATGAGGGAAGACAAGAATTGAAGAAAAACTCTGGAAAAGAGGAGCAGTGCCTTATCCAGTAGGCAATAGAGTCAAAGGAAAATCAATATAGAAGGAAACGCATGAAAAAAACAACAAATAAAAGGAAAGGAAAGGAAATCACACAATGTACATAATATACAAAGGAATTCCTATCCATCTAGGATTCTAACAATATCAGGTACTACCCACTATAAGGAAGTGGGAGAGAAGATCCATCCATGTAATCAAGATAGAAATAATTTTTACCAGCAAAGTTCCTGATTTTGAAAGGACCAAGCCAAAGAGAGTCAAACTTACCATGGCTTCCTCGAGGTTCATCCCTTTTGTCCCATAGTAAAACAATGTCTCCAACTTTGAAATCTCTAGATCTGGTTTTTTTTTCAAATAAATATTTCACCTTCTGTTGATCGGTAGAGATCCTATCAAAAACCTGTAGCCTGTCTTTATCAAGATTATGGAGATACATGATCCTCTTATCCAAAGAGTTAATGAAACTGGGATCCACAATAGCTTTCATCAAATGTAAAGCTGGTAGTTCCACTGTCATTGGTAGTTAAGCTTCCACACCATACACTACTTAAAAAGGGGACATTCCAATTTTTCTTTTAGGTGTAATCCTATCTACCTAGATAGCATCATAAAGAATCTTGTGCCATTTTCTTTGAGATTCATTTGACAAGTTTTCTTACAATGGTCACCAAATTCTTTTTTGTTGATTATGCATGTCCATTCCCTTTAGGATAGTAATCTGATGAATGAGTGAGGGAAAACCCATACCCATATCATAAATCCATCATCTCAGCAAAAGAAAAAATGGAAACATTATCAGTCACAATCTTGTTTGAGACTCCAAATCTTATCAAGATGTTTTCTTTGATGAAATTACATACTACCTCATAAGTAGTACTTTTAACTGGGATGGATTCTACCCACTTGGTGAAATAATATGTGGCAATCAACACATGAGTATGCCTTGCACTTGAAGATGAGTTTAGTTTTCCAATGAAATCCAAAACCCATTGCTGAAAGGGTTCCTCAATCACAATTGGCTTAAGTGGTAAAGCAGCCAACTTAGGTCTTCCCAAAAAGGTTTGACAAAATTCACACTTTTTAACCCACTTTGATGCATCCTTAAACAAAGTAGGACAATAGTACCCAACACAAAGAATTTTGTGAGCAATGACAACAGATGATAAATGACTCCCACAGGCTTGATCATGAAAGGCTGAGAGCAAATTCTTCTATTGTGCTTTGTCAACACACTTCAAGAATATTCCATCTATTCCTTGTTTGAACAAAGCATTCTTCCACAACATGTATTTTGCTGACCTTAACTTGATAGCTCTATTCTCCTTGGAATTTAAGTGAGATGAACACTCACCATAAGTGAGGAAGTGATCAATGTCAACTTACCATTCATATGTTGAGATGAGGAACAAAACTATAGGGATATTAACTTCATCCCTAGGAGACTCATGACCAGCTGCTTCGGTAATGAGTTGATATAGGCCTTTACCCCAAACTAGTTTCATTGGTATGATGTTGAGATCATACTCCTGAATCTTTGCTACCCAATTTCCTCTCTTGGTTCCAAACTCCTGTTGTGTAAGAATAGTCTTGATAGTCGTATGGGGCACAAGCACAACAGAGTGAGAGTTAAGAATGTAAAATTGAAACTGCTTAACAGCTTTAACTACTAAAAAAACATGTTTCTCCATCATAGTGTACTTCAACTCATGATCCTCTAGAATATAACTCATGAATGCAATTGGGAGCTCATGATCTTCAAAATATTTTTTAGTCAATACAACGGCCAAGCTACCCTCTATGGCATAGCAATAGATAATAAAATCTTTGCTAAAATCTGGACATGCTAAGATAGGAGTCTTAGCAATGGATTTCTTAATGCCTTCAAATGCTTTCTTCCTTCAGAATACTAACCAAATGTCTTCTTTCCCTTCATCATTTGGGAAATGTTAAGAGTTAGCTCTGTAAAATTGGGGATTAATCTCCTTAGGAAATTTATCTTACCAAAGAAAGAGTGCATTCCCTTTTTGATTGTGGGAAGAGGAATCTGCTAGATGGCTTGAAATCATTAAGGATCAATCTTGATTCCTTATTTAGATACAACATGTCCCAACATCTTGCCCTCCATGACAAAAAAATATTTCTTGGGATTTAGAGAGACTTCGTGTTCTCGGCATTTCAAGAGGACCATTTCAAGATGTTGAAAGTGATCTTCTCTAGTTTTGGAAAACACAATTAAATCATCTAGATACACAACACATTTTCCTTTCAAACCTCCAAAATCCAAATCCATATCTCTCTAAAAGGTGGCACAAGCATTAATGAGGCCGAAGGGCATTCTCCTATAAGAAAAATTACCCCAAGAAGTGGTAAAGGCCATCTTGTATTGATCTGTAGTATTGAATTCCACCTTGTTATATCCGGAGAAACCATCAAGCATGGATAACATTTCTGCACCTATGATAGCTTACAACACCTAGTTCATCATGGGCAAGGGATAGTTGTCCTTTAAAGAGGCCTAATTTAGATTTCTCAAATAAAAAAAAATCTGAATCTCACCATTTTTCTTCCTGATAGATACAATTTTAGCAATCCATGTTGAATGATGAATGGGAAATATGATCTTGGATTTTAACAGCTTATGTATCTGTTGGAAGATGGGGTCAGAAATCTTTGTATTGTACTACCTTTACTTCTACATGAAAGGTTGAATCCTAGGTTTGAGGGGAATGAAATGTTGCATTTATTTTGGCTGGAAAGATTTCAAATCATCATATGAATAAGCAAGGACATAAACATACTTCTTCAAAAGGATTATAACCTTCTTCCTCTCCTCTTGGGTTTAACACTTTCCAACATTCACCATTTTGGGTTTGACAGGGATCCCAATGTTAATATTTTCATATTCAGTAGATTGTTGAGCTCCTTTAGAAGTCTTGGACTTGACATACCTGTCATGTTTACCAAACAATTCCTCCTGACTTATCAGCCCTTTAGGGATCTTGTTACCTTTAAGTTTGATGCATCCATCTTGATCCATCTCCTCCTTGACACCTTCTTCATTAGAAGAGACACTCTCTCGAGGTAGATTATCACTTCCTTAAAAATACAATTAATCAAAGTTATCCTTAAGCTCCAAGAAAGAGAGAAAATGTTGATTGTCATTGAAAACTTTCCAGTTATTTACATTACCCGACAGGCTCATTATATGGATCATTTCAATGATGAATTTTTTCTGAGAAAACTCAGGATTAGGTATCAGCAAAGATCCTGAAACAGCTAGGGATTCAGCCCTAGTGTTCTTCTCCCCTAGCACCTCTTCAATGGAGAATGCATAAAAAAATTCAATAGAATCCCAGACTAGATTCCTATAGTGTTTTAACCTTCTATTCTTTACTTGGAAAATGTATCTGACTTCTTTGATAACTAGCTCCACATCAACATGAGCCAGAAGGTTCTTCACACCTATTTCTTTTTCCATGTTCAGTCCAAGGATGAGAGATTCATACTCTTTTGTGTTATTTGTATTTTCAAACTACAGCTCGAAGGAGAATGGATGAATCTTTCCCTTATGGAGATATCAATACCACACTAGCCCCAGCACCAGCTGAAGACCAACTTCCATCAAATTCCAAATTCCAAATGCTATTAGGATCATGGAGCACTTCTTTAGGGCATTCTACCTCATCCTGAGACATGAATAAGTAATTTCCATGTCCAATATTTTCATAAAGTATTTGTGCCTTGGGATCATCTGTCTTTTGCACAATATATTCATATTGCTTCTTGAGCATCAACTTCTTCATATTTCCAATGACTAGTATAAGGGCATGTGACCAATCCATTTGAATTTCTCCTCCCACATCCTTATAGAAATTTCTACTCAACAACATGCCATGTGAAGGAGGAATATCAGCTACCAAAATAGTAGTTAAAACCTTCTTCTCTTGAAAAGTAGAAAAACCTAATTGTGCATCCTTAATTATTCTTACCAAAGGCACCTCCCTACTCTCCATGGAATAGATTGAACCATAAGTGCATGTGAGGGAAAGACCCAAAGCATGAGCTACTTTGGTAGGCATCACATTATCTGATGCTCCTGAGTCTATGACATAGTTGCTGAGTTTTTGGTCAACTTTAAGGAGGGTCACATATAATGGTTTGATTTTCACATTTGGTGAGGTGACTGCAGCCACAAGATTTGATTGGGATGTGGAAGAGGGAGTGGTAAAAATACCTTTAGAAGTGTTGGATGAAGTTTTGGAATGGGAATTGACAAAGTGGACCATTTTGGAAAATGCTTTTGGATGGGTTTGATAAAACTCAACCTCTGAAATATGGATTTTTGTCTTCTTGAGAAGGTCAATGATAGGAAAAGAGCCAGAGGTGGATGGGGTATCATCACTATGAATCCTAGGATTATCAGGTTTTGAAGCTAGAGAATAATAAGTTTTAGAAGAAGGAGTAGTAGAAGAAGAGTTAGCACAACTCACCTTTTGCGGGGATGCAGTTGGAATAGGAGATCCTCTTCTTGTAACCACTAGAATAGTAGTGGGACAATCCTTAGATTTTTTAGCAGGCTGCATCACCTTTTCTCTCTAGTTTTTCTTCTCTTGAGTCATAACATCATATGACTCACTATTCATCTCTGCCACTACTTCATCATATACATCTTCCTCATCAACATCCTCAGTGGTGAGGAAATTAACTCGAGACCCATCAAATTATTCAAGTTCTTCCTCATCCTCATCTTCAGGTTTTTCAAAATCTTTATTAACTTCCTCGTCATCAGGTTCTTTAACTTCACAAGTTACATTAATAGGGACCTTGATGGGTGGTCCTTCGATTTCCAACCTTGTCTGAGAAGAAGGAAAATGATTTCTGGGCTGAAAGTTATTCCTAAGAACATCCTGATAAGGAGCATATTGATCCAATTGTTTCTTAATGGTAATGAGGTCATTAGCAAGCTTGTGTACTAACTGATCTGCACTAGCTCTAGGAGTAGAGGAAGAGGAAAAAGAAGCTTTAGATTTGGAAGGGTCCATTTTCAATTTTCCAGACATGATCAGGTCATCTTCAACACTAACGGCTAATCTCTGATCAACATCCAAAGTTGCAAGATTGGATCTTCTCAGTGCATAGCTTACTTCAAGAAATTGAGTGTTTAGGAAGAAACATATTTGAATTTGATCCACAGGCCAGGGGTCTAGTGGGATCTTTTTAGACAGATTATTGAACTTGGGTACAAATTCTCTCATGGGATCTTATGGTTCTTTCTTGATTTTTTAAATCTAATCTAGCAACACATGCAAATCTTCAAAAGGTTTAAAATGCTTCTCAAATCTAGTTCTCATTGTAGTCCAATTGGTGATGGACCCAGTGAGGAGATTGTAAAACCAATCTGCCACATTGTCTTGCAAAGTCTTCACAATAATACTTACAGAGATATCCTCATGTTCAACTCCAAGGACTCCACATGTAACTATGAAGGCTGCAATGTGTTCATCAGGATGTACCTTTCTATCATCTCTAAAGTTGGGAAATTTATTTTTGTTACCCCTAGATAACTCGTGCAAAGGTTGAGGGAGGGAAAGAGGCCCAAATCATTGGCCCCAAGGTAATGGAACTACCATTTTGGGAAAAAATTCTTGAAGTGGAATTGAAACACTAGCAAGAACTAAAGCGTGAAGATTAGGGCTGAGTTGTTATTAAAGGACAACACTCTCAAAAGATCCGTCTTCAACAGGTGGTGTGCTTTTAGAACGATCTCTTCTCTTTCTTCCTGTTGAAGGAAGGGGAAATCCTTACTCCTCTAGGAGTTTAAATTGAGAATATTCAATTCCGAAAACCCTTCTTAAGAGAGTAAATCTTAGAGTCACCAGATCATAAATGATCAAGAAATTGTTCTTTAAAACTGGAATTTGTTGAAACGAATCCCCAGTAGATTCTGCAAAAACTATTGGTTTTCAAATTAGGACTTTAATGAAAGCAACAGTTAGGGGACATAAATTCCCTCCTCTTTGATCGGAGAGGATCCCTTATTAAAATCAAGGAGAAAAACTATTTACAAATATACAAATTTCAATTTTGATGAGGAACTATGATATCATGAAAGTGTTTTAATGCCAAGATAGATGATCAGTACAAAATAATAGAAGAACTAAGGGAGGGAAAAGGTAGAACATAACAACATCCCATGAAATATAGATATCAAAATGGTTCCTTATAAATGTTGAGAAAAGGTGATATATAGAACATAATCATTCATATTAAACAACCAGATATTATTTCATACACACAAAGTTCCAAAAATGACATCCATAAGAATACAAAGCTTCTTATTGCAATAGATAAATGTTTCAAAAAATTTAGACAAGCAAGAGAAAGTAAGTCGATGAAGATAGAAATAGGAAGGGAAATATTCTTTATTGATAGCTTCAAGTTCTTTTACACTTTTAAAAATTACTAGAGTTCCAGCCCTTTGGAATGACATGGAGAGCCCAATATATAGCTTACAAAGTGGTTACATTTAGTAACCATTTGTTTTAACCAAAAGATCAATTAAGGAAACATATAATATAAATTCATCAATTAATTTACAAGGAGAACCAAACCAACAATAGAAATAAGAGATTCAAGGACCATAAGTAGATGCATCCGGTTTTGGTTGAAGGGGTCCCACTGTTTTGAGAATCCGATGCGTGAATCTCTTCAATGATTCTGCTATTTCCATACCCCTTGGAATCATTGTGTTGGAAGTAGCACAAGTCCACGTGCCCAGTACTTTCTCCATAACTTTTTCAAACTCATTATGCTCCAGATATTCCTTGCTAGCCTCGGCTATAGCTGAATGAAGAGAACAAATAACCTTAATTTTATCTTTAGTGATTGACTCTTGCTTGAACGGACCGTCCTTGACAAAGGCTTTAAACTGAATCTATATTTCTTAGAGACAGAAGGATACACCTGTTACTTCATCCTAAAAATTAAAGTGGATATATTTGAAGGTGGATACAACACAAGTTTTAAAAGACTCCCCTTTCTACCATACATTCCTCAATTTCCCCAGTGCCTCTTCTAGAACTTTTATCTTCCATTCAATGCTAAAGATCCACGTCCTTGAAAATTTATTATTGACATCATCAAAAACATTATTGTCCAATATGATCCTCTCATTGATTTGACCCATTACATGGAGATCTGTGATACATTCACTCTAGACTTTCAATTCTTTGTCCATATCCTTCTTGGAGGAAGTGAGTTTTTGTTACAGCTTGATCACCTTCACATTTGTTTTAAAGGCTTCCTCAATGAAGTTTAAACCTGATACAATCATATCATCAACGATGGCCTCCATAAATTTACCATAAGTAGAATACTTGTGGATGTATTTGACGGTTTGGACCTCATCTTGGCTGAGAACTATGGGAGGTGGGAGATCGGCCAATGGGGATGGATTCAGAAATTTATCCTTTGCCAACAATGATACGATAAAGTTGGAAATAACTTGGTTCTGTACTCCCAACTACTTCATGGTTTTCTTTCCTTTCTCAAACCATTAAATAGCCTTAGTGACGGTTTTCTGAAGGTTATGGACTTAACTCTTAGGTGTAGATTCTTGCATTGGAATCCTGGAAAGCTCTAAGTCAGAGATCATAAGATCTTACTCCTATTTTTCCACTTTTGGTTTTGCAACCTCCAAGAATTTCTGGGCTTGAGCATCAGTTACCAACCTCGAAGTAGTCTTTGCTTTATTTTCTAGAGGAGGATGAATAGTTCCAAGAAGATCTTCCACAACATCAAAATCAGGCCTTGTTAATTGGGAGGAAGATCTCCTTTTCCTGCTACCAACTAGGGGCTGCACCCAGACCAAGGAAGAAGAAGAAAAAGAGGAATCAAGGGGCCTGAGTGCAAGTGAATTCATGGCACTCAAAGTATTAACCACTATTGTTTCAAGTGGGGAAATGAATGGAACCTCAAGAATTTCCTTTGCAAAGGAGTCTATTAAACTTGGAGGTTCGGCCCTTGGGCATTCCTTCTCCACTCCAGCAGTGGCCTCAATAGTATCTTTTGGGTCTTTCATCTCATCATCATCATTCTCACTTAGAAAAATAATGTTATCCGACCCAAAGGGAAATTCTGACTACTCCAAAAGAGTCTCTTCCTCTACCTGTTCTTGCTTGACCCTCTTCTAATACACTTTATTAGAAGATGATGTAGTAGACAACTCAAGTTATTTCATTGAAGAGGAAGGTGTTTTCTCAAGTAGCTTTGTGCTAGGGGTATGTAATTCCTTCATAGGTGTGGAAGTTTCTCTTGAAGAGGATCTACCTTTGTTCATCTTGCGTTCACACACCTTTCTGTTAAACCAAATCTTAGTTTTGATGATGACAAGGGTGATTATTCCATTCAAATCATCTCTTACCTTTACATACCAATCTAGGGTTTCCAGAGGGGTGTGCTTGATGTATCTTTCATACTCAAAGGATTGTAAATCTTCACCATCATCCTTAAGCCATTTAGGAACCTAGTAGAGGTTGAGATCTATGATCAGCTGTAGAGAAAATATAACAAAATGCCTCCTCCTGGCTTTAAAATCATCAGCACAATCAGCTTAGTAATCCTTAGTGTCAGGATGATGATGATAAGTTCTTCTAAGATTTTGATCAATGAATGTATTTAAATCAAAATAAGTCCTGTACTTGAAGAAATGAACTGTAAGAGGAGCAATAGCCCTTTCTAAATTTTGGGCATCCATAGTTGTCCTGCATGTATAATTCCTCAACGTGATAGGTAAATGAAGACCTGTAATCTTCTTATATCGGTAGGTTCTATGAAGTTTATCCAGCTTCCTGCACACCTCAACCAAGGCCATTTTTTTGTTGCAAAACATGGGAAGCTTGTGAGGTGTGCTTTCAAAACAATCCAACTAGATGTATAAGAACTTTTAGAACTGAGCGAAGAAATCCCCAGTCTTGGTTATCAAAGCCTTAGCCTCACCAGAGAATCTTCTGATAGTGTCACCCTCCAAGAGTCTCACAATGTATATGGTGAAGGCATCATTTTCCCTTTTGAAATTATGATTACTAACCTTAAGGGTAAACTAAGGACAATATGTGTAGATGGGCTTATCCTTCTTGCCTTCAATGAAAGTGAAGCCTAACCACTCATGAGATGCTGCCAAGGTGTACATGAGATAGGAGGTCATGTAGCAATTTTTAATCTCTTGAACCTTTGACAAGTTTTCATTCAGGTTTGCACAGATAATCTCGGCCCAATTTATATTTTACTTACCCTTGCAGATGATATTTATGAAAGGGCACATCCAAAAATGGAAGTGGGTGGTAGAGGTCATTTGCATAGTACGTGCGAGAAAAGTGATGAGATATTATAGTTCTTCATTGAAATAAACTCTAAACAATGCCTTGGAGATTTGGGACGCTCCCTTCTTAGGACACTTCAGCCATGATTTAGCTACTCAGACCTTGTATTTCTCACTGTCTTGATCAAACAGATTCTGAGCTTGAGCAAGAGCGAGAATAATGGAGTCTTCTATTTTTGGAATGTGTAGGGTAACATCGATACCAACAACATTTAATTTTGTAATCAATTCACCATGAACATTGGCAACCTCCTTGGTATCTGGGCTAAAACTATCCCCAAAGGTGAGAACAGTTTCGACACATTGAATAGAGATAGGGAAACCAATGGCATATGTGATTCCACTATCATTTATCATTTGGGACATGGGAGTAGGGTTGTCAATGCTAATTAGCCCCAAAAATCATCGAAATCCAAATGATGAACTTTGCTATCTCCAATATGGGGTACAAAGGTCTCTAAAGGGGGCAGATGCTTGTACCCTTAAAACTTGATCTTCATTTTGAAAGTGAATAGAGGATTCACCTTCAAAGAATGGATTCATGACAAGAATTGCAAAGCGATATAGGAAGGTGGACAAATGACTCAATTTACAAAAAATGTGGGCAAGAGATAACAAGAAAGTATTGTGACAAGTGCATAGATGGTTACACTTTTAAATAGCCATTCAGGAGAGAGAAGGTCACAAATGTACATTAAATACACCTTGCACCAACTCCAAAAGGTGAAATGGTGGAAAAGTGAAAAAAAATTCACTGGATGGTCCATGGGACATTGGGACATGAGGGATGCGAAGAGTTGATTCGGCCGATGTGTGTGATACGGGCCAAAAAAGCATGGGAAGTCCAAGGGACACAAAAATGTGAAGGATGCGACGAGCTTATTTGGCCAATGCGGGTGATGCGGGGAATCCGTTAACAAGAGGCCCAGGCGAACGTGGGATAGTTGGGCTGAAAAAGTTTGAAAAAGCTCACAGACAAGGACTTGCGGGAAAATAGGATGATCGGAAAACAAGAGGCCCGTTGGTACTTTGAACATGAGGGACAAAAATATTCGAAAGACCCACAAGTTACTAAAAATACCCCATGAAATGGAATTTTCACCATCTCTTCAAATTTTTACTTTACTAACACACTACTGAAAGGTGTAAACTCAAAATTTTCAAATATTTTGAATTTAAAAATATGGGAATTTTGAGAGGAAAACAGGATGACATGGATTCTAAAATATAATAAGATTAGTATGGTTCTAGATATGAGTCAGATAATTCTACATAGCCTCCTCTAGTGGTGTCTCTCATCTCGAATAAGATAATGTTGGATAGTGAGGTTTCATTTGAAGAGGTGAAATGGGTGTATTACAAAAGCAATAATAGAGCCCTGAAGACTTAGAACAAAGATGATAATACTTAATCTAATATTTTAAAACTAGTTATGTTAGATACCTCATTAGGTAAGTTGGAGGAGGTTCTAATGTTTAAAAATAAAGTTAATTTGAAGACCCAAAAGTCTAATTCCTAATTAAATCAAGATTCCATCAAGGTTCGAGATTTCTGGGAGAGAGAGAAATAAAACTATTACATGAAGGATACATTTGGGTGTATTAGCGATCAAGATGAGAGGTTACACATGGTGCTACCTAGAAGGGTTAAATGGTGACTGCTCATGGATTGTTGTTAGTTTGGAGGAAGGTTTTTTTTCCTCTTCGGTTGTCTTTTGAGGGCCTAGTTCTTTGTGGAGTTAAGTATGTTTAACTCTCTTTATGGTCATGTTTCTCCTTTTTTTCTATTGTTGGGTGTTCTCATGATGTTTATTTCAATGTAAGGCCCCTTAGAGCCATAATCTGATTTTTTTTTCCATATTTCATATATATATACACATATCTATATATACATACATATATATATATATATATATATACACATACATACATACATACAGACATACAGACATACATACATACATACATACATACATACATACATACATACATACATACATACATACATATATATACATGTGTGTGTGTGTGTGTGTGCGTGTGTATTTAGTTTTGTAATAATATGAACACTGTATCATTTTTAGTTTATTGTAAAATTAGTTATGAAGGCATATAGGATTAGTTATGAGTTTAAAATTATTCAACTAAGTGTTATAGTTGGATTTATGTCATTGAAAACAAAATGTAAAATTTCAATACAAAATTAACTCAAATAGTTTGTTTTTTTTTTCAAAATTTAGTTTGGAGAGAATAAAAAGGCATAAAATACTTAAATAACTCTTCACTTTATTTTTCCTTTTAAATTGAAAATTTCCAACAGTACAACAAGAATCAATATTCACTAATTCACACAATAATACCGTTACTTTAAATTGGATATATAATACAACTTTGATTAGTATTCATATTTGAGAGAACTTTATTTCAATTAGAACTCCACTTCAAGTCCTTCTTCCAACGATAAGAAGTAAATGTTAGTGCAAAATCACAGCACCCCCTAATGAGTTATGTATTTGCTTTTCTAAGGCAAGGTCATTTGGTGTGATTTTCATAACATTGGATCATTCCCCAAGCTATGGGACTTGAAAATGGGAATGATCCTCTAGAGAAGGTTGGTTCCTATTCCTCTATTTATGTGCCTGCAAAGAAACTTGCAGAGGATCTATTCTTAAACCTAATCAAAAATTTACCAAGGAGGCAGGGATCAAAGAAATATAGAAATTAAAAAACAAATCTACTCTACGAGGTGATGCACCAAAGGAATGATGGACACTTGTTTTGATGATAGACACAAACCAAATTAAATACATACAATAATGAAGCACAGATGACCAGATTAATGATGAAATACCAGATGAGAGAAAAGAAGACAATAAGGATCTAGAATCGATCACAAAACACATTTTATTGCTCTACCGATTGATACAATACATTAATAGATGGCCAAGAGGTGAGAAATCATATTACAGTTTTTTATGGAAGCTCTGAACTCCACGAGTCCCAAGTGCTAGAAGAGATGGAGAGCCTGTAAAAGACAAGAGAATGTACAATCCTTATAATGAGTCCCGAGCCTGCAATTTATATATCAGATACAGATGAGAGAAAGAGAGAGAAGGGGGAAAAATAGCTCCAAGCTCAACCACCACTATCTAATGAATCCTATGAAATCTGTCTCAAATTTGTCTTGATTGCACCAAACCATTATTCGATGCCTTGAAAGAGGAGGAAACAATGGAGTAGATTGAATCTGATTTGGTAGTTGGAAGAAAGAGATCTTGGATTGAAGGCCCGAAGTTGTTTCTCTGTTTTTCTCCCACCTAACCTCCCAAAAATTAAATTTTTAGACCTCCATGGCATAGACGAGATCAAGATATTTCCAACGGTGTCAGATTTACAATATTTTAAGCCCTGAGTTGAAATATATGCCCCTTCAAGGTTTGCATCGAGTCCATACAAATGGGTGGGAAAACCAGTTTGAATAACGGGCCCCTTCTTTAATATGGGACACATGGAAACTAGGTTTATAGGTTAAGAATTTATCTTTTCCTCCTTTCCCGCGAGAATCAAAAAATCAAGAAAATTCCCATATCCCTGCTGCTCCGCTTAGATACATGGCACCCTTTGGTTGGCTGGGGAGATGCAGTCTAATGTTTTCCTTTGTGCCCCATTGTCGAAAGGAAAATCTTCACCTTTTCCACTGACACCCCACTTTCATTTGACTTGGCTTCAAACGCTGAATTTTTCCCTTTGGCACAGTCGTGGCCCATTTTGAAACTTTTACACTTTTTGGGGTAAGGGGAAAAAAACTAACTTTTTTCCCAACACCCTACTTGACGTGGGACACATGGAAACACCGCGCTTGTTTGGAAACCCTTTTTTGGATTTAACTTTTAATTAGCACCATTTAGACACTTGGCAGCCTCTAGCAGCCTGGCTTATGCAATGAGTATTTAACCGACTCTGCCCCTTTTTTGATATGGACACGTGGCGGCCTCTCGCTTGCTTGAAAGCCCGATTCAATTTTTTTCCTTTGGAGGAGCATTGAGTTAAAACTTAGTAGCCTCCACAGGTCTGTGGATTTTTCAATGGTCCCTGTTACTTTTTATACTTTTGGCTAGGTAGCGAGCTCGTGCACATTTCAGTCTCCTCCTTGAGACCAACTCTTGGAGATGCGCCATTAAGACACTGTTATCACCGAATCACAGCACCCTTATGTTTCCATAAGTGCATATACTTGAACTTACGGTGTGATTGGATAACATGGGTACTATCTCCAAGTTGTGGGACTTGCTACTTGAGATAGACCTCCAGAGAAAGTTGGTTCTTGCTCCTAAGATACCTGCCACAATCTACTCTGATGCAGGGGAAAATAACTATTCTAATCTAAATTTCCAAGGGACCAGGGAGAGAGAATGCATAAAATGAAATCCTACACTAAAGTGGTGATACACCAGAAAAGGAGGGTGTGAGAGTAGTCTTCAAATGCGTGAAATACAGAAGCAAAGTGAACACTAGAAGAGGTGATGACAATTCTCCACAATCTAGAAAAATGCATTCACAAAAATATTTCAAACATACACAATGATAATGGATCCCTACAGGAGCATAATAATAGACACAATATTCTTGTAATCAAGGTTGAAGGGGCAAGAAGAATGCAAGAAAACACAGTAGGGGAAGATATATCCACAAACTTATATTTTATTGCTTCATGATATGCACAGTTTAATCTATTACAAGATAAGGGCCTAGATCACCATGCAAGGATTCCACAACAATGGCCTGTAACACATTAGCTTCACAAATAAATTTTTGCAGAGCTTTGCTACAAAAACTACCTCCTCTTACAATGAGCCCAACACTCCAATTTATAGAAAAATGAGAAGGGAAAGAGAAGGGAAAAATGGAAATCCCGAAATTTGTCCTTCAACCACTTGCAAGAGGCATTAAATGGAGTAAAATGATTATATATTACTTGTAAAAGGCTCCCCATACTATCCCATGTGCTGCAACAGAGAAAGAATGATGACCATGCCTTTTAATTGCACTCCCAACCACCAAATAAAACACTGTTATGAATCCAGCCACGTTTTCTTCAAAATCTCGATCAATCTCTCATAAAATTTGGAATTTATTGATTTCTATGAGTCGGGCTCAGAGCCACAATTCCAACGGTACCAATTTTATGCGATTTCGTTGAGAAATGCAAAAGTTATGGCCTTCTGAGTGCGGGCAGCTATTTTGGGTCTGGCAAGCGTTTTCTGTCATTTGACGAGAATGAGCATTAACTAACTGGAGCCGAATATGTTTCTTTTAATTAAATATATCTACCCTCATTAAAAAATTGCGTAGAGGACATCGTGCTCATTCCAGAAAGTCCAATTTTGTGAAAATCGGAGCTCGGAGTCAAAAGTTATGGCCGTTTGAAGTTTCACGGGTCAAACGTTGACTTTTCTTCTTTGCCTTCGGCTGCTTCGGCTTTTCGCGTCCCTCGCATCCTGCACATACTTTTGTCCCAACTGTCCTGGACAAAAATCTCCTGCTTTAGCTGATTCGGGCTTCCTTGTTCCTATTTCAGGTGAAGACACATGGCGAGATTCCATTTGTTGGCGGCTCTTTCGGCTTTCCGCGTCCCACACGTACTTTTGGCCCAACTGTCCAGGACGAAAGTCCCCTATTTCGGCCGAATCGGCTGGTTCACATCCGACACGTACTTTTGGCCCGGATGTCCCAAACTACGTGAAACAAGACTTAGATGATTTTTCTCTGCTTTCGGCTGATTCGGCTTTTCGCATCCCTCGCGTCCCGACGTCCCAACTGTCCCGCGGACCGCCTGGGACAAAATATTTAGCCGATTTTCTTTCTTTTTTGGCCCCAAGCTTGGTATGACAAACCTCAGTATGACCCAAACCCTTCAGACCCGAAATGCTTTAAAACAGTCCTGTAACCTTATTTTTTCCATTTTTTCTAACTCGTTGGGATTTCTTCTTAGATGGGAGAGTTAGAAAAATGTCGAGGGGACCCCGAAAACATGATTTTGGGCCTTGAATCAATCTACTTGCTCAGGACTGAATAATTTGATGCATGTTATCAAAATTACCTTGAGGGGTGAATTTTGGATAACAGACACTTGGCATTCTCCACATACACTTTTATACTTAGGAAATTTTGATGCCCACCTTGTCTGCCTTTTGACTATGCTTTGACCATTTTCTACGTGGAGGGCTGGTGCAAGTTTGATTCTCTACCCTAGATATCCTTTCCAATTTTGTGCCAAGCTGACACCTGGTACTTCCTTTTCGGTTGAATAATTTTCAATGCCACGCAATCTCTTTGGGGTTTTTGATGCATGGAATCCTGGCGTGAGTTTGGGCTCCCATTTTTTGGATTCACCTTTAAAGAAGTGCCATTAAGACACATGGCTTCTTCCACTTCCCCCTACATACTTAGTCATTTTTGGGCTTTCTCCTGAACCGTTTTGAGCCTGAGGACTTCAAATCTTTTCTGTTTCTTCCCCTTCTTGTTTATAATTTCTTTGCGGCATTGCCCCTTCTTCATCAGAGGCTCAATTTTTTTGTTAAGTCTTCCTTAAGCTTGAAAAATATATTTAAGACATGAAACGGCTTGACAAAGTCATTTTCTTCTTGCATATGGTTGTTTCTTCTCTCTCAGCCTCTACCACTCCATTTATGAGTCTTTCTGCTACATGTTCATAGGATATGAACATGATTTCTAAGGTTATTTATATATGGGATTGTTCCTAATCTAATATTCCACCCGGGGGGTGAAATAAGGATAACAATTTGGTGACTCACAAGGGTATTTACCTGATAGATGAAAAGACCAGTCACCTTGTCATATCCATTGGGAATGGAGTCGATAACATTGGTATGATGCTGATTCTACCTCTGATCCATGAGCCCGACTTGTACTCTCGGTCTTCATAAGAAATCTCGAGTCAAAGGTTTCTGAGAGTATAAAATTATTCCTACCCAAGGCTCCATCTGTCTCTTTGAATGGATTGCATAAGAGCAAAAAAACAACACCACAACTATATACAAAATTTAAAACATACATGTCCCAAGTAGAACATACAGAGCATGCAAATCATTTAGGAGAAAAGAAAGATAAACTACAACAAGACAATGTGCACAAACACTTAGAGGAAAAGAAACTAAGCTAATATGTAGAAGGTGGGAGCATTCCCTCTAATAGCAATGTTAAAGATAGATTCCATTCACTGGAATCTGCAACTCCTCACCATCTAATGTAGATAATTTAAATGCATTGCTAATTTTACATTTTGTGACCATATAAGGGCCACTCCAGATGGCATGGAACTTAGAATGTCTCCCTGGTTTTGCCTAGTTTGCATCCCATTTCAACACTAGGTCTCCTTCCTAAAAAGTCCTTTCTCTGGCCTTCTTGTCAAAGCATATTTTAATTAAGGCCCGATCCTTATCCATTGTTTGAAGTGCATGCTCTCTGGTTTCTTCTAATTCCATCAAATTTGTATACCTGGCCTCTATTGGTTTAAATTCAGACATCTCCAGTTGTCTCAGAAGTTCCAATGCTGGAAACTCTAGTGATATAGGCAACACTTCCTCTTTCCCATAGACAAGATTGAATGGGGAGCTTCCTCTAGATCTTTTAGTCATTGTCCTATCAGCCCATAAGGCTGATTTGAGCTTTGTGTGCTAGGCCCTATTGTTTTCATCAAGAGTTCTTCTGATGATCCTTAACATGTTCTTTTTTGTGGACTCAGCTTGACCATTACCTTAAGGATATTAGTTTGACGAAGTGCTTAGGTAAATCCCATTCTTGACAGCCCACTCTATGACCTTGGAACTTATGAATGCCAATGCATTTTCTGATATAGTGGTAGCTAGCACTCCAAACCTGGTCACTAACCCTTCATAGAAATCTTGTATGCTAGATTCATTCACCTCTTTAAGTGCCACTGCATTGGTCTACTTTGCAAATTAATTTTTTGCTGCTAAAATTCATTTGTGGCCTTGGCTTTGTTGGTCGTCAAATAGGACTTTTTAGAAGAGCAACACTCAGGGGACAAGAAGTCCCTCCTCTTTAATGGGAGAGGTTCCCTTATTCAGAAACGAACTTATTTACAAATGTACAGAACATTGTTTTATGGTCAAACTTGGATTTTACGAAAGTGTTTTCCACAAGGATCATCAATTACACAAGGACTGAGGAAAGGGAATAAGGAGATGAGCAGAATAGCAACATTCAGAATTATAGATAGCAGAATAATTCTTCGTGTATGGGAATCTTCAAAGAATTTAAGACAAGATCATTTGCATTGGCTGAATGAGATTAAATTTAAAGACACAAAGTTCTATAAATAACCTTCTTCAGATTTATTAATCAAGGACACAAAGTTCCTTCTTGGTTGTACAAGATCACTGTATTTGCAAAACTAAACAGTATGCAATCAGAGAGACTAATGAGTTAGGAACAAAATGATCTCCACAATATTAAAGGAAAACATAGAGATAACAAGAATTAGATAGACAAAGAATGGAAAGCCCTTTTGTATTGATTTCTTTAAGGTCTATTTACACTTTCAGCAAATATCCAAGTTCTTCCTCCATGTACATTTGTCAAATCGCTCGAAGCGGGGTCGAAGTGAGCTCCGCATGAAAGCACCGTATCAGCACACTTTACTGAGATTGGGAAACCACCGGCAAAAGCCAAACCGCTATCATGAATCGTTTGTGCTATTGGTGTAGGGTTTGCATCTGCCCATTCTTGCCCAAAAATCACCGAAGTCGAGATGTCAAGCTTCGCTGTCCCCAATATTGCTAACAGCAGACTCAAGCGGAGAAATTTGCTCCTGTCCCTGAAACTTGATCTTCATGTTGATAGTCTCGGAGCTGCAACCTAGACTCGGGAAGGAATTTGTGAAGGGAGGGGATATTTACATAGGTTTTCAAATTGCAAGGGTTCGAGCAAAGATAGCATGGAAGCAATGCGAAAAATGCAAAGGGGAAATGCTCGTTATATAGCCGCTTGGAGAGAGGAATGAATTTAATGTGCATTGAATACACAACCACCAATTTGAATAGCATCATACTCAGAGTGAGCGGGAAAGACTAAGTGTGAATGACACTTGGTACGCTTGGGACATGTGAGACGCGAATGCGCGAAACACGCGGCTCGGCCGATTCGGGCGAAACAGGGAGAGAATGCACAAATGCTTTTTGGAATGATTGGGACGAAAATGCATGGAGTACGTGGTTCGGGTGTTTCGGCCAAAATTGGAACAGCGGGCCCATTTGGACTTGGGAAATTTGGGACAAAAAGTTCCGGAGTACGCGGTTCGGGTGTTTCGGCTGAAATTGGAACAGCGGGCCCGTTTGGACTTGGGACATTCGGGACAAAAAGTTCCGAAGTACGCGGTTCGGGTGTTTCGGCCGAAATTGGAACAACTCGCACAAAAAGTTTTGGGACACTTGGGACAAAATTTTCCGACGGGCCCGAAAATGGGACAGCTTCGGGGATTTTGGCCGATCGAAGGAACAGAGTGCACTTTCGTACTTGGGACAGTTGGGACAAAAAGTTCCGACAGGCCCGAAAATCACACAAAATGACCCAAAACACAGATTTTTTCAATTTCATGACTTAGGCACTTCAAAGAAAAACACTTAAACTCAAAATTTTGAAATTTTACTCTTATCAGAGTGGGGGAATTTTGAGTGGACAACCGCTGGCTCCTTCTGGGGATGACTTGGCATAAATTCTCGGAATGAGACAAGGCAAGAACTTAGACAAATTCGGTGAAGCAGACCAGTGCCTTATCCATTGGGCAAAGGAGTCAAAAACAAACCAATACAGAGGGCAACACACACAACAACAGAAGGAAAACACACCAAAAGAAGAAAAGCAAAAACACTGTACAGAATATACAAAGGGACTCCCTAGTCACCTATGACTTGAACAACTTCAAATACTGCCCACTATAAGGAAGTGGGAGGGGAGAACCATCCATGTAATCAAGATAGAAAGAGTTCTTACCAGCAAAGTGTCTTATCTTGAAAGGTCCGAGCCATAGGGAATCAAATTTTCCATGGCTGCCACGAGGTTCATGTCTTTTGTCCCATAACAGCACGGTATCTCCAACTTCGAACTCTCTGAACTTAGCTTTCTTGTCAAACAGAACCTTTACCTTCTGCTGGTGAGCAGATATCCTATTAGCAACCTCCAATCTGTCCTCGTTCAGTTTGTGCAGGTACATGATTCTTTTATCCAGAGCATCACTGAAACTAGTATCCTCAATGGCCTTCATCAGGTGCAAGGCTGGCAGTTCCACTGTCACTGGAAATTGAGCTTCTACTCCATACACCACTTGAAAAGGGGACATTCCAATGGCTCTTTTGGGTGTGACCCTGTCTGCCCAAAGAGCATCATAAAGCTTCTTATGCCAGTTTCGCTGAGACTCATTGACCAACTTCCTTATGATAGTCACCAGATTTTTGTTGGTGGATTCTGCTTGTCCATTTCCCTGGGGATAATAATCTGAAGAATGAGCCAGAGAGATGCCATACCCGTAGCAGAAATCCATTATCTCAGTTGAGGAGAAGTTCGAAGCATTATCTGTTACAATCTTGTTAGGTACACCATACCTTACCAAGATGTTCTCTTTGATGAAGTTGCATACCACTTCAGAAGTAGTGCTCTTGACTGGAATAGCTTCCACCCACTTGGTGAAGTAGTCAGTGGCGGTTAGCACATGAGTGTGACCAGCACTAGAAACAGGGTTGAGTGCACCAATGAAGTCCAAACCCCACTGTTGGAATGGTTCCTCAATCACAACTGGCTTGAGAGGCAAAGAGGCCAATTTAGGTCTTCCTACAAAGGTCTGACAAGCCTCGCATTTATCCACCCACTTGGATGCATCTCTGAACAAGGAAGGCTAGTAATATCCTCCCCGGAGTATCTTGTGAGCTGTGACTGTTGATGAATAGTTCCCTCCACATGTCTGATCATGAAAAGCTGAGAGCAACTTTCTCTGTTGTTCCTTGTCCACACACTTCAGAAATCTCCTTACTTCTTCTTGTTGTCCTGAGGCTAGTTTTTCACACAACCCCTTACCATGGACCAGCTTAGTGACCTTGATATCAATGTTATACTCCATGACACGAGTGATCCATCCTACTCATTTTTCATTCAGATCCTTACTGAGAAGGAAATATTTAACTCTTGCATGGGAGACTAACCATTGGATCTTATTGTTCAAAACCAGATGCTTGAACCTTTTTAGTCCTCTGATCACTGCCAAAACTTGCTTTTCAATGAAATAATATCTTACTTCATAGTCTTCTAGAACTTGACTGAAAAATACAATTGGTTGCTCTGTGTCTTCTTTGTTCTACTGAAATAAGATTGCAGAGATAGCGTCACTACCACCAAATGCATACAGTATGAAGGATTTCGAGAAATTTGGATTCACAAGAGTTGCGACTTGTGATATAGCTTCTTTGTTAGCCAAAAAGCTTGCCCTTCCTTCAACTATCCATTTGACTGTTAAGATCTTATTCAACATCATTGTTATTGCCTTAACAAGGGTAGCAAAGTTTGGGACAAACCTTCGAACAAAATTGATCTTCCCTAAGAATATTTGAAGATATTTTTTGTGACTTGGCAATGGTAATGCTCTTATTGATTCAACTCTCTTTGGGTCAATTTCTAGACCCTCCTTAGAAACAATATGGCTTAAAATCCTTCCCTCATGGACCAAGCATATGCATTTTTTAGGGTAAAATGATACCCCAAATCTCCTACATCTTTAAAAAACTTTCCTTAGGTTAAAAAAGGTGGTCTGCTACATTTTTGGAGGACACAGTAATGTCATCTAGATAGATAAGCACTATTTTGTTGATTAGCCATTTGAATGCCATATCCATGGCCCTTTGAAAAGTGGCACTTACATTAGATAATCCAAATGGAATTTTTCTATAGGCATAGGTGCCCCATTTGGTGGTGAAAGTAGTTTTGAACTAATCATCTTCTTTCACCATGATCTGATTATATCCTAAGTAGCCATCTAAGAGAGATAATCTCTCTAACCCAGAAACCACTTGTAAGATCTGATCCATTGAATGGAGTGGGAAATGATCTTTGAGAGAATCTTTGTTCAAATCTCGAAAGTCTACACATAATCTAATTTCCCCTTTCTTTTTTCTAACTGGGACCAGATTAGCAACCCAACTTGAATGTTTGATTGGAAATATTATACTTGTCTCTATTAGCTTATTCAGATCCTTCTTCTTTAGAGGTTCAATATGTGGATTTACTGGTCTCTGATTTTCTTGATGGGCTTAGAAGCTAGATCTAGTTCAATTATGTGTTGTGCTAGCTTCATATTGAAACCTCTCAGGTCTTCATAACTCTAAGAAAATAAAACATGAAATTATTTTAAAAGTTGTATGAATTCATACCTTTTTTATATATTATCCATTTTACCAATTTGGAGTGCTTTGCCTTCTCCAACTGGGATTGACTCTGAATCTTCTCCTCTAATCCGTATGTTAGCCTTCTCTTTTTTAAACTGATCATTAGGATTGAAGATGAACTCCAATGTCACTAAGCCTTTGGGAAGCTTTTTTATATGTAGTTGTACTAGTTAATTCCCATATTGCTTCTATAGCCTTTTTTTATTATTAGCTAAGAATTAAGCTTCTTCTTGCAGAAAATTAATGATCTACTGATCATTCTCGAACACTTGCATGCATGTGTTGTTATCTGGAACTGCTGGCCTCACAACCACATGGATATGTGGTTGTTCTTTGTCTCTCTTTATGTTGTCTACCACATCAAATGTTTCTCTAATTACTACAAGTCTATCAGCAGCTTCATTCTCTTTCCTAGGTATGGACACAATGCTGAAGGATTTGAAATCCTCCATGAGATCCCATACTCTACTCTTATAGCTCTTGAGAAGGTCATTCTTGACAGCATTAAGTCCTTGGAATTGATTGGAAACTAGTTCATTGTCACAAAAAGTTGTAAATTCTTGATTCCCAGCCACCTTTCCCAATGAAGGCCATGGACTAAAGCCTCATATTCAATAGTGTTATTTAAGCAGGAAAACTGAAATATGAAAGCTGAATAATATTTCATTCTTTTGGGGGAACCAATCATAGCTCCTCCTCCAGCTCCTTGTCTACTCCTTCAGCCATCAAAGAATAATTTGCATACCTCATTGTCATCCTTATATTCTAGCTTAATTAGGGTAGGAAGAGGATGATTCTCTTCATGTAGATAGTATACACCTAGCTCAAATTCTTCCATCTCTTTATAAGGGTCAAAAGCATGTCTTTTGTTGGCCCATTCATCTAGAGTCAAGTCTAGGATGTGTCCTACCTTGGTATCTACTCCACAAGTATTTAGGAGGCCTTCTTTCTCAAAAGCTGAGCAGTTGGCATTGATTGGGCTAGGTACAAAAGATTCAATATGGTAATCAGGAATGGGCTAGGATCTGATTGTGGCCTTCACCCCATACCTTGTTCTAAAGAGAATATGTGACCAATCAACAAATATATAAGCTCCAATTTTGGTAGTGAAGTCCCTAGACAAACACAAAGCAAAATGTGGTGGCAAGTCTATGGCTGACACGTTATGTAAAACAATCACATTGGGGCAGGCATGTAAGGTGAGGCTTAAATCTTTGAGGATTCCAAGAGTTGTCACTGTTGTCCCATCTAATTGTACTACTCCCATAGAGATGACTTCATATTGGAGACCTACTTGATTAGCTATTTGGTTGGGCATTACAGAACTACTTGCCCCATAATCAATCATACAATTGTGTACCAACTTGTCCCCATTAATCAATGAAACATAAAAAGGGGGAGGTCTCACGTTCTTACCTTGTTGTTCTCTATGGTTCCTCCCAGTTTGAGATGAATTGGTAAACACCCTCTCTTGTTGATTAGGGGGTTGATTTGAGCTTCACCAATTTTGTATGTTAGTCTACAATATATCCTTCTTCCCTGGAATGACCAGTGACTCCCACAGTGAAATGCTCACACTTTTCCTCTTCATATTCTAGATGATATTGAATGAGCTATCCTTTTTCTTCCCCTTACTTGGCACATTATTTTCTTACACATGGGTTGACACAACTTGTGCCTGAGTGCATTTAGGAGGTGTATTTGATTGGCTCTGCATATTGAGAGTTACATCTGGAGCACTAGGACCCTGTGGAGTGACGGAAGATTAAGGATCACTTGAGTTCAGTGGTTGTCCCTCTCCAAAATTCCTCCTTTTGGACCAAGTATTGGTAGCCACACTTTGAGAAGGGAACTGATTCATTCCATAGAAGTCTTCAGCCTCTCAATTAATAAGCATAGTCTCTCCAAGAGGTTCACCTTGTAGAGCCTCTTGCTTCTAATCCCCCTCTTAGCTAGGTTCTTATGGCACCATACTGATTTACACCATCAAGGCCTTATTTAGAGTAACATTAAAACACATTTATTCTTTATGTTCTTGGTTGCATGGAAAAAACCAATCATATTCTTGTGCCATATTGTTCTATGCTGGAACCAATGCTCTTGATTTTAAAGTTATATTTGGCTCATATGACTTGAAAGGTCTAGCAGCTTGGGGATATCCTTGGTTCTGTCTCTGATTTGTGGTCTGAGATGGTGGCCTATTCTACTGATTCTGGGGTCTAGCTTGATACTGACCCTAAGACTAAGCCTGAGACTGATATGGCCTGGAATTCTAGGATTGTTGTCTTTTGATAATTACTAGCTCATTCCCCAAGTTATGAAGTTGTTTCATGACTTCTTGGAGTTTCTTAGTTGTGTTAGATGATGAAGTGGAAGCTTCAACTAAAGTCTGACTCCTGGGGGTGGGTATAGGAGATAATGTAGGCGTTTGGCTAGCATCTGGGCTTCCTAACTCAAGGTATAGAGGCATGGATGTTCTAGGAGTGATTTTACTAGCATGAATCAAATGGTTCCCAACCCCTATGGAAAGGATATAGAATGCATGTAAGGTTGTACCCCCCATTGACTGAATCATAAAAGAAATATCATAATTTAAAGCCCTAAGAAAGTATAAGAATGCACCTTCATTAGTGGGCTCTACTACTGTAGGAATTCTATCCCAGGTCTACTGGAATCTGAGGTTGATATCTATCAGCTGCTCATTTGGGGATCTCTTGATTGTTGTTAGTTGTTCTAAAAAATATAGGTTATCACCTTTCTCTCCAAACAGGTTGTGAAGAGTTGTGCATAGTTGATTCCAATTCTGGATAGAGCCTGCCTCAAGAATCCTGAACCATTGTGAAGCCTTCCCTTTAAGTGAAGAGATGAGTAGTTTCATTGCAATGTCCATCTCATGAATCTCGTGGATTATATAGACATTTGCAATATCTTGGACATGATCACTAAGAGAATTTTTATTTTCCCCAGTTAAATACGGGATACTTTTTAATGTTGTAATAGGAACAGGATTTTGTGTAATCAAGACGAGTGGACTAATGCCCTATGAAGTTAACATAAGGGTTTGGTTGAGCCATCCTGATTAGTCTAAGAATGTTAGGAATATCTATGTTGTAGTGTGAACATAGAATATTATGTAAGTGATTATATTATCTAGGATAATATAATATGTTTTGTAAATATTAATTACGTAATTATGAGTGGGTGAGTAAATATTGTTATGAGTTGTTGAGTAAACAAATCATTAACAATATTAGTTTTATGAGAAAACAAAATCTCACGTAAAATAGCATGGAGTTTTTTTAGGAGTTATGTGTGGAGATATTTATGGAGATTATATCTCCTTAAATATAGGAACAACATCTCCTTTTTAAATGGATGTAATACTTCCTATGAATGTAGCAATAATAAAGAGTAAGATTTTGAATTTTATTTATGCAATTATGATATTAATTTTCATTTGGTATCAGAGCAGGTTTGATGCAAGAAATTTCAGTGCTTTCATGATCAAATCCGTCTCAAATAATATATCATAGTTTTCGTTTCTGGATGTGGGTTTTTCTATAATTTACCGTACAGAATCATGTGCTGGTAAAGAAACTACAAAAAAAAATTCAGCAGAACCTAGTACATAGTTTGGAAGAAATACGGATTTTACTATGCAGCTATCAAATTAAGCACATCAATTCTTCTACTGAAAGTTTTCTCCAATTTTCAATAAGGTTGAATTGTTAATACAAGTTCTTGACTTGCTTGGAGGTTAAAAGGTATTCAATATAAAAATTTAAAGTACTTGATTCAATTTTGTATTTTTTTATCAGTATTGTACAAAATAATGGAGAAACTAAATCTGATTGAAAAGTTTGAAGGAATGATTTCTACATTATTAGAACAAAGCAGTCATGAAGAACATGAAGAAGTACTATATGTAGGAAACAAACCTAGCTCCTCATCTAAGAAGGAAAAACATAAACCAAAGAAGGTTCCTTCACATGGAAAAATAAAATGCTTTTATTGTAATGAGATTGAGCATGTAATACTGAACTGTAAAAAGAGAGCTCATGATCTTCTTGATGACAAGATAGATCAGAAAGCCCTTCTAGCTGAAGTAGAAATTGATTGAGAAGTCTACTCAACTGATGAAGAACTTTCATGCCCTGGTGATGAGGATTTCCTATGGTAGACTCTTTTCTTGTTGGAAGAAGGAGGCAATGGAGGAAGGAGGAAAATCAACGTCCTCTAGTCATTCACCAACGATGGGGTCGCAGACAGATGTGGTGATATATTATTTCAGTTATGTGGTGTGTTTATACACAAGGGGGTGAAACTAGTTTCATGTTTTGATTTTAATATGTTCACATAGACTAACAACAGTTCCTGAGTGTCTATTTGGTGTGGAAGAAGCAAACTGCTTGACTCAGCTTACAGGGGCAAATCATCTACGTACGGTCCTCTGACTATCGTACAGTCCTCTGACTGCTATACTTCATTGGAAGGTGATCAGTCGATGAAGATGTTCATACGACAAGGATGATCATTAGCTGCAAGATCCAGATAGCAAGATCCAGTAGCAATGGCTACTCTGACAAGTTTGATGTTTCCAAGAGCTCTTACCCCATGTTCACACTAAGGGGGCGAATGTTAGGAATATCTATGTTGTAGTGTGAACATAGAATATTATGTAAGTGATTATATTATCTAGGATAATATAATATGTGTTGTAATAATTAATTACATTATTGTAAATGTAATTATGAGTGGGTGAGTAAATATTGTTATGAGTTGTTGAGTAAACAAATCATTAACAATATTAGTTTTGTGAGAAAACAAAATCTCACGTAAAATAACATGGAGTTGTTTTAGGAGTTATGTGTGGAGATATTTATGGAGATTATATCTCCTTAAATATAGGAACAACATCTCCTATTTAAATGGATGTAATACTTCCTATGAATGTAGCAAGAATAAAGAGTAAGATTTTGAATTTTCTTTATGCAATTATGATATTAATTTTTCAAAGAAATCCTCTTGATTGAATGAACGGTCATCCGGGAGGAGGTGTTGATAAAGCTCTGCTTGGTGGAGATAGAGACCTCTAGGTTCTTCTTCCTCTTCCCCCTCTATCTTGGGATAAGTCTAGATAGACAAATAGTCCCACTTCTCTAGTTTTTGACCATGTTTGTATTCTTCTCATGAACTTTCTTGGACTGCTGAAACCAGTAGATTTGTTTCTTTTGGAGTTCCCAGATGTACACTTTTAAGACTTCTTAAAAGCTAGAATCACAGTAAGTGTACATCAATTCTTACTGTAATAAGATGGAGATTTATCTGTCCCACAAGGATTGCCAAAAATGTTATTGAAAAATCACAACACCCCCAAATGAGTTATGGATCTGCTTTTCTAAGGCAAGTTCATTTGGTGTGATTTGCATAACATTGGATCATTCCCCATGTTGTGGGACTTGCAAATGGGAATGATCCTCCAGAGAAGGCTGGTTCCTATTCCTTTGTTTAGGTGCCTATGTAGAAACTTGCAGAGGGTTTGTTCTTAAACGTAATCCAATATTTACTAAGGAGGCAGGGATAGAAGAAATACATAAATTAAAAAACAAATCTACTCTACGAGGTGATACACCAAAGGAATGATGGACACTTGTTTTGCTGATAGACACAAAACAAATAAAATGCATACAACAATCGAGCACAAATGACTAGATTAATGATGAAAGACCATATGAGAGAAAATAAGATAGAAAAGATCTATAATCGATCATAAAACATGTTTTATTGCTCTACAGATTGATACAATACATTAATAGATAGCCAAGAGGCAAGAAAGCGTATTACATTATTTTATGGAAGGTTTGAAATCCACGAGTCCCTTGTTAGAAGGGAAGGGGAGCTTGCAAAAGGCAATAGAATGTCCAACCCTTTACAATGAGTCCCGAGTCTATACTTATAGATCACATACAGAAGGAAGAAAGAGAGAGAAGAGGGAAAAAAACTCCAAGCTCAACCACCACTATCTAATGACTCACATGAAATCTGTCTCGAACCTGTCTTCACTGCACCAAACCATGATTTGACACCTTGAAAGAGGAGGAAATGGCAGAGAAGATCAAATCCAATATGGTAGTTGGAAGAAAGAGATCCTGCATTGAAGGCCCGAAGTTGTTTCTCTAATTTTCTCCCACCTAACCTCTGAAATATTAAAGTTTCAAACCTCCATGGTGTAGACAAGGTCGAGATATTTCCAACGGTGTCAGATTCACAATATTTTGACCCCTAAATTGTAACATATGCCCTTTAAAAATTTACATCAAGTCCGTACAAATGGGCGGGAAAACCAATTTGAATAACGGGCCCCTTCTTTAATATGGGACACGTGGCAGCTAGATTAGGGAGAAATTTAGTTTCCAGGTTTAAAATTTATCTTTTCCCCCCATTCCCATGAGAATCAAAAAATCCAAAAAATTCTCGCGGCTCCACTTCTCCACTTGGACACATGGCATCCTTCGGTTAGCTGGGGAGATGCGCTCTAACTTTTTATGTTTTAACCCTTTGTCAAAAGGAAAATCTTCACCTTTTCCTCTGACTCCCCGCTTTGGTTTGACCTAGATTCAAATGCTGACTTTTTCCCTTTGGCGGAGTAGTGGCCCATTTTGAAACTTGTACGATTTTTGGGTTAAGGGGAAAAAACCAACTTTTACACTAACGACCTGCTTAACGTGGGACATGTGGTGGAACCGCGCTTTGTTGAAAACCCTTTTCTATATTTAAATTTGAAATAGCACCATTTAGACACTTGGCATCCTCCGTCGACCTGGCCTATGCATTGACTATTCAATCGAGTCTCCCCCTTTTTTGATATGGACACGTCGCTGCCTCACGCTTGCTTAAAAGCTCGATTCAAAAATTATCCTTTGGAGGAGCATTGAGTTGATACTTAACAGCCTCTATAGGTCTGTTGACTTTCCAACGGTCCCTCTTACTTTTTACACTTTGGGCTCTGTGGTGAGCTCGCCCACATTTGGGTCTCTTCCTTGAGACCAACTCTTGGAGATGTGCCATTAAGACACTTGGCATTCTCCACTTACACTTTTATACTTAGCCCATTTTTATGCCTGCCTTGTCCTCTATAGTGCCCGCTTCCCTTCGACACCATTTTTGTTTTGTTGTTTTCGAGACTGGTTACTTCACTTATTGATTTATTATGGCTTCTTGATTTATCATGCTAGTAGATATCATAGACACTGGACTGTTATTGATTTGATCTTTATGTGATGCATATGGTCTACTGGTGGACATTTGATGATGATATTGGTATAGTTTTGACATGGTTATTTATCTTTAATTATGACATGTGATATATTTAATCATATTGGGTAGAACTTGATAATTGGATTAATGTGATAATCGTTTTGACATAAATGAAATGTGGAATAGAAATGTGCTAGAAAGTGTAAGTGATATCGTACTTGCATAGATGATAGTAAATCATGTGTCATTTATTTTAGATTATATTGTATATTTGGCATGAATGTTTTAATGCGGCCAACAGGCCGAAGGAGGTATTCTCTATTCTGCAGGTATATTATATTCACAACAATATTGGGGAGTGGAGACCAACCACATCGAAATTCGAGAAGAATCCAACTAAGGTCACCATGGCAACAAGTAATTGTGTGTGTGTTAGAATTATTTGGTTAGGGGAAAATTGTGACCTAGGGGTCATGTGTTGTTTTGTTTTAATTTTCCCTTTCTATTATGTTAGTATGTGTTTCTCTTAGTAAGTGAAATTTTACTTGTGTTATTATTCATATTCTTTGGATTGGTGTTTACCCCTTTATTAGTCATGGGTTGTAGTGGCTTAATTAAGTTAATTTGAAATTGTCCTAAACTAATTAAAGGATATGACCAAAAGGGAGTTCATTTATTAGGCTTGATTTACTTTGGATTTTGTGTGGATTGATGTGTGTTTGAGTACCCCACATGGGAAACTCGAATTTGGCCTTAGAGGCCAAATTTGAAAGCTTGTGGGACAAGTCAAACTTGTCCCACACCTCTTAAAACCTCATGCCAACCCTACCTATGGGTTGGAAGGCCAAATTTAGGGTATTTTAGGTGTTTTGGGGGGATAAAAAGGGTAAAATATTAATTGCACTTTCTTTCAAAAATTTAATTTTGTCCTTCGGGGGAGTGGGCTTAGATGTAGTGTGTAAGGTGCTTTCCTTTCTTTCAACCACTTATTAATGGTGCATTGGAATATGAGGTTGACCTAGTGATGTGGATTGGAGGGAAAAGGAGGTGGCATCCTACTTGGAGCCACATCATCCCTCCCTCTCTTTTCTCTATTTATTTGATCCTTTTGTTTGTTTTGGGGTTTGGAGGTTTCATTTTTAGTCTCTTGTATTTTGGAGAGGAGAGGATTTTGAAGGAGTTTGTGGATTTTTTTGGAGCTTGTGGATACTTGTGGGAATTTTGTTGGATCTTGTGGATGCTTGCTTGACCTTTGGAGGGATTTGAGACTTCATACTTGGAACAAGCTCTACCATGGAAAGGTAGGAGCTTCAACTTTGTTTGTATTATGTTTTCTTCTTTTGTTATATGAATGAGTATATCTGTTGTGTTGAATGTTGTTGTTTGAAATTCTTGTTGGGAATGGGTAGAATGCCTAAGTTGGGAGTGGGAGGAGACTATGGGGAGTTTATTTGAGGGAGGCATAAAAGATCATTTTCTTGAGGAGGGAGTTTGGGTTGGGTGCCCACCTAGTATGAGAAATGCTTACATTTTCTTCTTGTTCTTACTTTGGGGGAGCCATAAGAGTTGAGGGAGGCATAAGAGTGGATGGAGGGATAAGGGGTACTTGAGGGAGGCATAAGAGTTGTTAGGGGTAATGTGTTTGCATTGGAGGATTTTAGCTGGCACCCATTCCCATTGGGAGGCATAAGTGGCCTCCCCATAGGTCTTACTCTTATGGATTTCTTGATAAGCCCTGTGACTTGGTTGTTTTGATGGTTTCCCTCTTGTTGAGTTGTTGATTCTTTTTGTTTTGAAGGATTATGGAATGAATGTGAAATTTTATGTTAAGTTATGTGGAAGCTAGTAGTTGCCATGAGTTGGATTTTTCTCCCATTGTAATGTGGTTGGGGCTCGGGGGCCAATGGAGAAGATGGCTTCTCTTCTCCATTGGGTATCTTGGATGGGAGGAGAGCGTTTCCTCTCCCCTTATTTTGTTGTGAATAAAGCAAACTATTGGAGGAGCTACCTTGTTTATGTTTGTAGCATTGGAGCCTTGTTGATGACAATGTGAAACTACCTTGTATTTTTATCCACTTAGAGTGGAGGAAAGTGTAATATTGCTTTGTATTCTAGCTTCCATTATTGTAAAATGTTCCCACATTAAGTGGAAAATGTTGTAACAAGATGTTGAAGGAAATTTGTATTTATCTTCATTAGTAAGGTTGTAATGTGGATGGAATTGAAAGTTGAAGGAAAGACAATTTATTTATTCTCCTTTAACTTGGCTTGGAACCTCATATGAGTGTGTTGATCTTGTTGAATTGTTAGTAGTGCTTAATCTAAAACTTAATGGAAGTATTGTTGAAACCCTCTTGAGGAATGTTGGGAAATTTACTTTAAAAAAAAAATTATATTAAATTTGATTATGTTGCTTAAAAGAGATGTATTGAAAAGTGGGAATATTAGTGCATTATCTCTTCTTGTATTGTTGATGGAAAGACTTAAGTTTTAAATAGTTTTCAATACTCCAATGAAGTAATTTAAGTCCTAGCTCTATTATGTTTTTCCTCATCTAAGAACTTATTGTAAATCTAATTGCAAATTGTAAAAGGAAATGAAATCAAATCTACTTGAAATCCCGTTCAATGCCTATTAGATTGTGTAGAAAGGAATTTTAATGAAAAAGCTCTAACTTATCAAGTCCATTAACCACATGTCCTTAATGTTTAAGAAGGAAACTAATATTTTAAATATTACTCGTATTCAAGTAATACTAAAATTAATGAATTTATTATTATCAAGTTATATTAATATCAATATACTATCAATATTTCTTTTATATTAACAAAAGTATGCTAGTATAAACTATTGCCAAGTAGATAATATTAATTATATATATTAAACAAAACCTATGGCATGGCCGTAATAGGTCTGTAATAAAACCTACGCATGAGATGTTCATGCAAATGCAAAGAAGAATGTGCTTCATGAATATTCTGATATGAAACAGATCCACCTCTATGAGATTCTCTTCCATGAGTTGCAGCGTATGACAGGAAAATATCAATAGAAAATCCTTGTAATAAACTTCATCAGTCCTCGTAGCACTCTCACTGTTCCTTAATCGATTTTTGATAAAATATCTTATAGGCGAATCCTGAATTTGAGGATGCTTTCGATACTGAGAAGATAACAACGTGGTTGGACAACCTGCCTTTTGGAAGCGCCCCAAAGGCTTCTCCATGCTACGACTGCCTGCGGCTTGGCTATCTCCCTGTGCAGGCCGTGGCTGTGGATTCACGCTAAGGACACACCTCGCAGCGCCCAATTAAAGTGGAGGTAATATGCCTATTGCACTCGCCTATAGCTTCATCTTTAATCACCACACCAAACCTACGCGGCTAGGGCGGGTAAACTAGCAGGCCGACCACAACAGGTAAAAGATTTGCAAATCCAAGGTGAAATGAATGAGGATATGCGACCCAGCTGGAGTTTTTCGGCACGCAAGGGGAGGGAATTTTAATGTTATGGCAGGTGGCCATTAAAGCCACCACCCCCAACCAAAATTTCAAATTTATGTTTAAACATATAGATTTACATAATGTAATTTTTGCTAAAATATATATTTCATTTTTAATTTTGAAATTCAAATTCAATCCTTTTATACTAAATTAAAAATTAATAGATAATGATGAGTACCTAATCACCCCCCTTAATGTTCATTTGTAGAATTACGATCATGACACGAGAATAATTATTCACCGACACCTGCTCTTAATGTTTATTTAGAGGCAAGATTAAATGACTCATTGGATAATAACTGGCTCATGACATCAAGCTTTGACGACAATGCTAGTGCCAAGAAGAACATTAGGGAGGCTCTATATGACCTAACTAGACTCTATTTTTAGCATCCAGTCCTAGACACAATAACAAAGTGACCCGATTTAAATATATAGCAATTATAAACTGGTTCTCTTAAATCTTGATCTTCATGCAAAAAAAAATTTAGTCGTATTTTTCGGGTTATATGTTTGTGGAAGTAAGTTCCTTGAACTTCGTCATTTTTTTGTAGCATCACACTTGGTATCAGAGCTGTGGGTTCAAAGCTTGGACCCTTGGGCACACGTAGGAAACATGAAATATGAACATTTAACCTAGTGCAGAGTTGACTATATTAATATATAAAACCACAATGTTGATAATTATAGGAAACAACAAATTTAGAAAACTGGCACAAGACCTAGAACAATGAACTAGCTCTCTCCTTGATTTGTGTAGGAGGCGCGGATTGCGCGAGCGGTCTCTTCATATAGACCTAGATATACCACCGCCAGAGCAGGCTGTAGCAGCCATTCTACCTCAGATCTTGCAGACACTCCAGGATGTCAATGCCGCTATACGCAGAGAGCCCTTGGGAGGATGATTTGCAAGACATAGTTTGGAGCCATCAGTAGATTCCCAGGTATCCCCTCGACACAGCGAGGAGCATAGGGTAGAGAAATTCTGTGCGGAGTCAGCTAGGGCAGAGTCACCATAGAGAGGACATGGGGACATGATCTCAGGACATAGGGACAGGTCTTGGAGCCCTAGACAGAGGGAGGAACATATAGATAGACCTAGGATTCTTCATACATCAGCTGCAGACCATATCAGGGAGATCCTGAAGCTACGACCATCTCACTATTCAGGTGATACATGTGGTTTTCAGGCAGAGGCCTAGTTGGTGAGCTTGAGCGGATGCTTCAAGCTTTGCCCTTGTACTAGCAACACGAAAGCTCGTGTTGCAATCCATCTTCTGAAGGATGGAGCATGAGTCTAGTGGAGGACCGAGGAGCAGAAGCTCCATGTTGACTCGGAGATGATTACCTGGGAGTTGTTTGAGGAGTGTTTCAGGAGCAGGTATCTACCCAGGAGATTTATACAGCAGCAGATAGATGAGTTTCATGACCTCCGTCAGCAATGACACTAGTTGAGTATGAGAAATGATTTCTGGACCTACTCCAGTACGTCGACTATATGCAGGACGAGCAGGTACAGATTCACAGGTTCATCTGGGGCCTAAACTTGGATTTAGGTGGCGCAGTGCGTATTCACTGCCCATAGACATTAGCAGAGGCTGTGGAGAAGGCCTATATTGAAGAGGAGACACGGGGGAAGACGCAGCAGGCTAGAGACAGAGTTCGGAGCCGTATCCAGCTGATGTAGGATGGAAGGTCGAAGGGGTCAATTCCTCCTCCATGGGGTGGACAGAGTTCAGGGAAAGCTTCATTCAGGCCACCACAGCAGTAGCAGTAGTAGTAGACCCACCCACTTACTGACCTCCTCAGAGATTTTATGTGCAGAGAGGATGTAGTATGGGGCCTCCTCCTAGGGGTCCCATCAAGACACAGGGTACACCGAGAGCTCAGTCAACAGGAGCTCGTCAGCAGAAACCTCAACAGTCCATAGCTGGATCGTCAAGATCTGTAGCTCAGACATATAGGGTACCAGCTAGATTTGCTTCCCACTGGAGAGGACCAGGTAGTTTTTATGGTTGTGGTGTTGTGGGACATCATTGGAGAGATTTCCCACATAACCCTAACAAGGGTAAGACGCAGATCTCAGAGCCTACTATTGGAGATATGGCATGGAGTCATCGGATCTACGCAGCGGTCGAGAACCGCCAAGCTGAGCACCAGAGTACTATGATTGAGACGACAGGTAGTATTGGTGGTATTTCCACCTCTATATTATTTGATTCTGGTTCTTCTGATTCTTTTATTGCACCATCCTTTGTAGAGCATTGTAGGCTGGTGGCAGTTAGGCAGGGCCGTGGTTGGGACATTGAGATGGCTTCTGGAGCCAAAATTTCTGTAGACTCCTTAGTTAAGGAGTGTGTAGTGGATTTGGGACCATTCACCACTACTTCTGATCTTTCGATCCTTCCATTAGGATCTTATGGCATCATTTTGGGCATGGATTGGTTATCCGCTCACAGAGCTAGACTGGATTGTTACCATAAGACTATTGCTTGCATAGATGATCTGGGAGTAGAGTTAGTGATATCAGGAGTTAGGAGGGTCGTATCCATTCGCACCATCTCCGCTATGCAGCTTAAGCGGTGTGCGCGATGGGGTTATCAGTTGTTTGCTACTACGGTTAGTGATAGATCAGAGGATGATTCAAGAGGACCTTCCCTCGATGACCATCCCATCTTATCAGAATTTGCTAATGTGTTCCCAGGGGAGCTATCGGGGTTACCTCCCTCATGTGAGATTGACTTCCATATAGATCTAGTTCTGGGTGCAGAGCCTATCTCACGAGAACCCTATCAGATGACTACTCCTGAGTTATGTGAGCTCAAGTTGCAGCTTGAGGGCATTCTGGAGAAAGGCCTAATCCATCCTAGTGTATCCCCTTGGGGTGCACCAGTGATCTTCGTAAAGAAGAAGGATGGATCTCTTCGGTTGTGTATTGACTACTGTCAGCTGAATAAAGTAACGATCAAGAATCACTACCCCCTTCCACGCATTGATGATTTATTTGATCAGATGAAGGGGGCTACAATTTTCTCTAAGATAGATCTTAAGTCAGGGTACCATCAGCTTAGGATTACGGAGATAGATATTCATAAGACAGCATTCTGTACGAGATATGGCCACTACGAGTTCACAGTGGTACCTTTCAGTTTGACGAATGCCCCCGCAGTGTTTATGAGTTTGATGAATGGGGTATTCAGGACCTTCCTTGATTGTTTCATGCTCATCTTCCTTGATGACATTCTAATTTACTCACGCACATGTGAGGAGCATGAGGAGCACCTTCACCAGGTTCTTCAGTGTCTTCACGAACAACACCTTTACGGGAACTTGGAGAAGTGTGCGTTCTTTCAGCCTGAGGTGCAGTATTTGGGCCACATCATTTCTGGGGAAGGTATCGCAGTCGATCCTTCCAAGATTTGAGCCATCATGGACTGGCTAGCACCCACTAGTGTGACCGAGGTGCATAGCTTCATGGGTCTAACAGGGTATTACAGGAGGTATGTTCAGGATTTTTCTCGGATTGCGCACCCCATCACTTCCCTTTAGCGGAAAGGGAAGAATTTTTTATGGTCAGATAGATGTGAGCAGGCCTTCAGTACACTGAAGGAATGCCTCACGAGAGCACCTATTCTTGCAATGCCAGATCCTCAGGGTGAGTTCTACGTTTGCACAGATGCTTCCTTGGCAAGACTTGGAGGTGTGTTAATGCAGGAGGGTAGAGTCGTTTCCTTTGAGTCTTGCAAACTCAAAGATTATGAGCTCAATTATCCAACCCATGACCTTGAGCTTGCAGCAATGGTACATGCCTTAGTGCGGTGGAGACATTTTCTTCTTGGCCGAAGATTTACACTCAGGACTGATCACTTGAGTCTTCACTACCTCTTCACGCAACCCAATCTCAACGCTCGTCAGCGGCGTTGGATGGAGTTAATCTATAAGTATGACATGGAGATAGAGCATGTGAAAGGGAAGGAGAATGTGGTTGCAGATGCCTTGAGTAGGCGAAGACATGTGGCTATGGCCACCTTAGTGGCCACAGATTTGCGGAGTAGGATCTTCCAGCAGCTTCCTTAGGATAGTTTCTACCTTGCAGTCAGAGCAGAGATTGAGTCTCAGAGACCCCTTGAGGGGAGATATGATGGATTTTCATTAGAGGCAGATGGTCTTCTCAGACATAGAGTCCGGATTTATGTTCCTAGAGATGGAGGCTTGAGACAAGACATTTTGATAGAGGCCCATCGTGCACCTTATTTAGCCCATCCCGGGGTGAAGAAGATGCACGCCACCCTGAGACAGTTGTATTTTTGGAGGGGACTTTGGAGAGACGTGTCCTTGTTTGTGTCCCACTATTTAGAGTCCCAGAGGGTGAAGGCTGAGCATCAGCATCCAGCTGGCCTTCTCTATCCTCATGCCATACCGGAGTGGAAGTGGGACACCATTTCCATGGACTTCATCGTTGGGTTACCTACGTCGAGATACCATCACGACGCCATCATGGTCACGGTGGATAAATTGACGAAGCTAGCTCATTTTTCTCCAGTGAAGACCACCTATACAGCGAGTGCTGTGGTGCGAGTATACCTTGATGAGATTGTCAGATTACATGGGATTCTGCGGAAGATCATTTGCGACCGCAACCCTTTGTACACCTCCCATTTCTGGACCACCATGCAGTATGCCCTCGGGACGAGGATTAATTTCAGCATAGCTTATCACCCTGAGACAGATGGACAGACATAGAGGGTGAATCAGATTTTGGAGGATATGCTCAGGATGTACGTGATGGATCATCAGTCGAGATGGGAGGAGTATCTGTATTTGGTGGAGTTTGCCTAAAATAATAGTTTCCAGAGTTCTATAGGCATGGCTCCATTTCAGGCATTATATGGCAGAGAGTGTAGGACACCTCTTAGTCGGGACAGGATTGAGGACAGGTTTTCCCTTAGGCCAGCATTATTACAGGACATGGAGCAGTAGGTTACATTGATCAGGCAGAGATTGCAAGAGGCGCAGGACAGATAGAAAAATTATGCAGACCAGCATAAGACAGATCGCAGTTTTGAGGTGGGCATGAAGGTGTTTCTTCGTGTCAGACCGCATAAGAGCCCTATCTATTACAAAAAAGGTTCTAAGCTTGCTCCTAGGTTTTTGGGTCCCTTTGAGATCTTGGAGCGCCTCGGTCCCTTGGCCTATCGCTTAGCATTGCCACCTAGCTTATCTCACGTCCATGATGTCTTTCACATTTTTGTGCTTAGGAGATATATTTCTGATCCTTCTCATGTGCTAGATTGGACCACATTGCAGGTACAGGATAAGGGGTAGGTGATGGTGGAGCCCATACACATTATAGAGCACAGGACACTGGGCCTTCGTGGTAGAGAGATTGATCAGGTTCGGGTCCAATGGGACAGGTATGATGAGACTGCAGCTACTTGGGAGGATGCTACATTGCTACGAGGATAGTTTCCACACCTTTTCTAGTGACTTCCAGGAGAAATTCGAGTCTAAGGGGAGGAGGATGTAGTTCCCGCTTCCCTTCGACACCATTTTCATTTTGTTGTTTTCGAGACTGGTTACTTCACTTATGGATTTATTATGGCTTCTTGATTTAGCATGCTAGTAGATATCATAGACACTAGACTGTTATTGATTTGATCTTTATATGATGCATATGGTCTACTGGTGGACATTTGATGATGATATTGGTATATTTTTGACATGGTTATTTATCTTTAATTATGACATGTGATATATTTAATCATATAGGGTAGAACTTGATAATTGGATTAATGTGATAATCATTTTGACATAAATGAAATGTGGAATAGAAATGTGCTAGAAAGTGTAAGTGATATCGTACTTGCATAGATTATAGTAAATCATGTGTCGTTTATTTTAGATTATATTGTATATTTGGCATGAATGTTTTAATGCGGCCAACAAGGCCGAAGGAGGTATTCTCTGTTCTGCAGGTATATTATATTCACAACAATATTGGGGAGTGGAGACCAACCACATCGGAATTCGAGAAGAATCCAACTAAGGTCACCATGGCAACAAGTAATTGTGTGTGTGTTAGAATTATTTGGTTAGGGGAAAATTGTGACCTAGGGGTCATGTGTTGTTTTGTTTTAATTTTCCCTTTCTATTATGTTAGTATGTGTTTCTCTTAGTAAGTGAAATTTTACTTGTGTTATTATTCATATTCTTTGGATTGGTGTTTACCCCTTTATTAGCCATGGGTTGTAGTGGCTTAATTAAGCTAATTTGAAATTGTCCTAAACTAATTAAAGGATATGACCAAAAGGGAGTTCATTTATTAGGCTTGATTTACTTTGGATTTTGTGTGGATTGATGTGTGTTTGAGTTTTGAGTGTAGCACACTCTACCCCACATGGGAAACTCGAATTTGGCCTTAGAGGCCAAATTTGAAAGCTTGTGGGACAAGTCAAACTTGTCCCACACCTCTTAAAACCTCATGCCAACCCTACCTATGGGTTGGAAGGCCAAATTTAGGGTCTTTTAGGTGTTTTGGGGGGATAAAAAGGGTAAAATATTAATTGCACTTTCTTTCAAAAATTTAATTTTGTCCTTTGGGGGAGTGGGCTTAGATGGAGTGTGTAAGGTGCTTGCCTTTCTTTCAACCACTTATTAATGGTGCATTGGAATATGAGGTTGACCTAGTGATGTGGAGTGGAGGGAAAAGGAGGTGGCATCCTACTTGGAGCCACATCATCCCTCCCTCTCTTTTCTCTATTTATTTGATCCTTTTGTTTATTTTGGGTGTTGGAGGTTTCATTTTTAGTCTCTTGTATTTTGGAGAGGAGAGGATTTTAAAGGAGTTTGTGGATTTTTTTGGAGCTTGTGGATACTTGTGGGAATTTTTTTGGAGCTTGTGGATGCTTGCTTGATCTTTGGAGGGATTGAGACTTCATACTTGGAGTAAGCTCTACCATGGAAAGGTAGGAGCTTCACCTTGTTTGTATTATGTTTTTCTTTTTTGTTATATGAATGTATATTTATGTTGTGTTGAATGTTGTTGTTTGAAATGCTTGTTGGGAATGGGTAGAATGCCTAAGTTGGGAGTGGGAGGAGACTATGGGGAGTTTATTTGAGGGAGGCACAAGAGATCATTTTCTTGAGGAGGGAGTTTGGGTTGGGTGCCCACCTAGTATGAGAAATGCTTGCATTTTCTTCTTGTTCTTACTTTGGGGGAGCCATAAGAGTTGAGGGAGGCATAAGAGTGGATGGAGGGATAAGGGGTACTTGAGGGAGGCATAAGAGTTGTTAGGGGTAATGTGTTTGCATTGGAGGCTTTTAGGTGGCACCCATTCCCATTGGGAGGCATAAGTGGCCTCCCCATAGGTCTTACTCTTATGGCTTTCTTGATAAGCCTTGTGACTTGGTTGTTTTGATGGTTTCCCTCTTGTTGAGTTGTTGATTCCTTTTGTTTTGAAGGATTATGGAATGAATGTGAAATTTTATGTTAAGTTATGTGGAAGCTAGTAGTTGCCATGAGTTAGATTTTTCTCCCATTGTAATGTGGTTGGGGCTCGGGGGCCAATGGAGAGGATGGCTTCTCTTCTCCATTGGGTATCTTGGTTGGGAGGAGAGCATTGCCTCTCCCCTTATTTTGTTGTGAATCAAGCAAACTATTGGAGGAGCTACCTTGTTGATGTTTGTAGCATTGGAGCCTTGTTGATGACAATGTGAAACTACCTTGTATTTTTACCAACTTAGAGTGGAGGAAAGTGTAATATTGCTTTGTATTTTAGCTTCCATTATTGTAAAATGTTCCCACATTAACTGGAAAATGTTGTAACAAGATGTTGAAGGAAAGTTGTATTGATCTTCATTAGTAAGGTTGTAATGTGGATGGAATTGAAAGTTGAAGGAAAGACAATTTATTTATTCTCCTTTAACTTGGCTTGGAACCTCTTATGAATGTGCTGATCTTGTTGAAATGTTAGTAGTTCTTACTCTAAAACTTAATGGAATTATTGTTGAAACCCTCTTGAGGAATGTTGGAAAATTTACATTAAAATATGTATGTGTATATATATATATATATATATATATATATATATATATATATATATATATTAAATTTCATGTGGTTACTTAAAAGAGATGTATTGAAAAGTGGGAATATTAGTGCATTATCTCTTCTTGTATTGTTGATGGAAAGACTTAAGTTTTAAATAGTTTTCAATATGCCAATGAAGTAATTTAAGTCCTAGCTCTATTATGTTTTTCCTCATCTAAGAACTTATTGTAAATCTAATTGCAAATTGTAAAAGGAAATGAAATCAAATCTACTTGAAATCCCATTCAATGCCTATTAGATTGTGTAGAAAGGAATTTTAATGCAAAAGCTCTAACTTATCAAGTCCATTAACCACATGTCCTTAATGTTTAAGAAGGAAACTAATATTTTAAATATTACTCATATTAAAGTAATACTAAAATTAATGAATTTATTATTATCAAGTTATATTAATATCAATATACTATCAATATTTCTTTTATATTAACAAAAGTATGCTAGTATAAACTATTGCCAAGTAGATAATATTAATTATATATATTAAACAAAACCTATGCATGGCCGTAATAAGGCTGCTAATAAAACCTACGCATGAGAACGTTCATGTAATGCAAAGCAAGCTGTGCTCCATGAACATTCTGATATGAAACAGATCCACCTCTACGCTGAAACGATTCATATAATTGCAAAGCAGACTGTGCTTCATGAATATTCTGATATGAAACAGATCCACCTCTATGAGATTCTCTTCCACGAGTTACAGCGTATGACAGGAAAATCTCAATAGAAAATCCTTGTAATAAACTTCATCAGTCCTCCTCGTAGCACTCTCACTGTCCCTTAATCGATTTTGATAAAATATCTTATAGGCCAATCCCGAATTTGAGGATGCTTTCGATACTGAGCAGATAACAATGTGGTTGGACAACCTGCCTGTTGGAAGCGCCCCAAAGGCTTCTCCATGCTGCGACTGCCTGCAACCTGGCTGTCTCCCTTTGCAGGCCGTGGCTGTGGATTCACGCCAAGAACACACCTCGCAGCACCCAATGAAAGTGGAGGTAACCCCATACTGCTCCACTCGCCTGTAGCTTCATCTACAACCTCCCTAACAACTCGCGCGGCTAGGGCCGAGTGGAATGAGGAAAAACGCGCCTGCTCACTAGCCTGTAGCTTCATCTCAAACCACCATTTTCCAAATTCACGCGGCCAGGGCAAGTAAACTAGCATGCCTGACCACAACAGGTAAAAGATTTCATCATAATCCAAGGTGAAATGAATGAGGATATGTGACCAAAAGTCATTAATTAAGCTATGCTGAGTTATTTCGGCACGCAAGGGGAGGGAATTTTAATGTTATGGTAGGTGGCCATTAAAGCCACCCACCCCCAACCAAAATTTCAAATTTATGTTTAAACATATAGATTTACATAATGTAATTTTTGCTAAAATATATATTTCTTTTTTTAATTTTGAAATTCAAATTCAATCCTTTTATACTAAATTAAAAATTAATAGATAATGGTGAGTACCTAATCACCCCCCCCTTAATGTTCATTTGTAGAATTACGATCATGACATGAGAATAATTATTCACCGACACCTACTCTTAATGTTTATTTAGAGGCAAGATTAAATGACTCATTGGATAATAACTGGCTCATGACGTCAAGCTTTGACGACAATGCTAGTGCCAAGAAGAACATTAGGGAGGCTCTATGTGACCTAACTAGACTCTATTTTCAGCATCCAGTCCTAGACACAATAACAAAGTGACCCGATTTAAATATATAGCAATTATAAACTGGTTCTCTTAAATCTTGATCTTCATGCAAAAAAAAATTTAGTCGTATTTTTCGGGTTATATGTTTGTGGAAGTAAGTTCCTTGAACGTCGTCATTTTTTTGCGGCATCACATCCTCCTTTTGACTCTATTTTGACGATTTGCTATGTGGAGGGCTGGCACAATTTTGAGTCTTGACCATGGATTTCCTTTCTTGTTTTGCGCCAAGATAACACCCAACACTTCCTTTTTGGTTGAAGACTTTTTAATGCCCCACAATCTCTTTGGGGTTTTGGATGCATGGAGGCCTGACGCAAGTTTTGGCTCCCCTTTTTTGGATTCACGGAGAAGTACGGTTAAGACACGTGGCTCCTTCCTGAACTATTTTGAGCCTGAGGACTTCAGATCTTCACCATTTCTTCAACTTCTTGTTTCTGATTCCTCTGTGGCATTGTCCCTTCTTCATTAGAGGCTCAATTTCATTGTTAAGTCTTCGTGAAGCTTGCAAAATATATTTAAGACATGAAACAACTTGAAAAAGTCGTTTTATTCTCGCATAGGGTTGTTTCTTCTCTCTCAGCCTCTACCACTCCATTTATGAGTCACTCTACCACCTGTTTATAGGATCTGACCATGATTTTTGAGGTTATTTCTCTACGGGATCCTGGCCGATCCAATATTCTGCCCAGGGAGTGAAATATGGATAATAATAAAGTTTAACAAATACATTTTACAAGAACACAAATTACCACAAGGTGACAATACACCCATTTCTCAACAACCATAGTTCATTTTCTTACCATAGAATAGCTCTTATTTAATATCAATTTGAAAGAATACATTACAAGATTACAACTTTAAATTTTCTAATAATGGAATAACATTAGAAGTGAGATCTTTGTTTGGATCCAACATAGTATAACTCTTCCAATATTCAAGTTTTAACTTCTCTCATAATATCCAATTTGTATCACACTACAATGAATGGAAAGCAGGCGATTCTCACTGCCCAACTTATAATCCAATAAGAGAAGAAGTCATCCTCCTTATTTTCCCCTCAGGCAAAAAATTAGAAAACTAAGGAGTGTATTGCAACTTTAACGACTTCACAAAAATGGATTCCAAAAAACATACAATCCACAATTATACAACACAATCAAATTAACACAAACAAGCAATATTTAAAAGTTTTCCAACAAACACATAAGCTTGACAACAAGAAAAAAGGAGAAAGGAATATGGTAAACACCTCCTTTTACCTCCCAAGTGATATAGGTGTTCCACCCAAAATCCTCCATGTGCACAACACAAAACACTCAAATACATCTTTATCTATCCCCTTATAAATATGAAAAATATTTCCATGTTTACCTTTTCTCTCCCCATAGGTGGAACTCCTAATCACACTCCCTAAAAAAGGTGTGCCTCACAAATACCTTTTCCCTCCCCAATGGTATCATATTTCCATCTCCCACATCCTTGTTAAGGAAATATACCCAACCCCAATGTATCACATTCATAACACTTATACAAATACTCAAACGAGCACAAATTTGACATCTATATTAATAAATAAAATAATAACAATAAGTGGAGATCCTACTTTTCCATTAATCTACAAAAATCTTCAATCAACAAGCTTTCACTTGTTCAAAAAAATCAAAAACCTGACATAAAACTCCAAAAATCTCCAAGCATCCAACTCAAGACCCCATTCTAAAAGTGCGAGAGTAGAAAATAAAGACAAGTAACCCCAAATCCATCAAATTCACTCAATAAATAGAAAGGGAGGTCAGGATGATGAGGTGGCTAAATGTATGATGACATTTCATCATCCCTCCATTCCAACTCAACAATTCAACACACCATACCCAATGCAGTTAAATGAACAAGTAAGACTATGACATGCGCAAATGTACACTCCAACATATACTCCATACCTTTCAAGGAAATATTAACTGTGGTAAGTAGAAAGGTTATTCTAATTTCTCTTTTAAACTCAATAATGCATTAAGAAGGCTACAATTAACCCCATACTTCATAAGTATGGTTAGTGGATGACTTTGAGATGTAAGGGACAAGGTTAACTTATCCCACAAGTCTCAAAAAGTGTCCTGCAAGGAAAAATATGATATTGGGAAGGGAAGAAGAGTACACTCAACAAATTCAATTTAATTCATTCCACATCAAACAAAAATTAAGGACCATCTACCATCTTCACTATCCAATTGTCACATCTTACTTTTTTGCTTACAAATTAAGTTAATTTCGCTAATTAAACACTTTAAAAAGTGCTAAAAAAGTGACTATATTTACCAATTAATTAAATACATGCACCACAAAATAAAACAAACAAAATTAAAAGAAATGGAAGACATTAAATCCCATTTCCACAACATGAGGTCACCCCCCATTGGAAACCTCCTAGCCAATCATAACAATACACAACATATACATAAGACACAAGTTGTGAATTTGGACATGTTGCAAACACCCAACATTCTTCTAGGGTTGGTATCCTATCCCATTTCAATGTATAGTGATATAATTTTCCTGAAATCACAAATAAAAATACCTCTCTAGCCTCATGGACACATCAATAACATAAAAAAAAAACATATACATAGAAATCAATAGTCATCATCAAAATTAGAAATTCTATCATCTATCAACCATATTAAAATAATTCATTTCTACCATTTCACTAACATCCGTGAGATCAAAATACTATTCAGAACATAAAAACATAAGAAAATCATGATGAATATAATGTGTCAGTATAAAATCAGAATAATTTAAACTAGCATGTATAGAATCGTCCATCAATGTCATCTCACATATTATAATAAAAAATGTGAATCAAAACATATCAAAAATCTGAATGTCCATCTAGTCTATCATCTGCTAATCAAATTATAATAATCAAAATATCAAAGTCTCCAATCAACAGTAATAAAATCATAATGAAATAGTGTTGAAGAGAAGTGGGCGCTACACTTAGCTTGTTTGGTTCTTGAATTGTAGGTAGTCATACTTATAAAATGGATCCTATCATTTATGTTCATTTTCAGTAGAGATACAAGGTGTTATTCGTTCAGAGTAGCGACATCAATTCCTTGGTCCGTTTGACCCTAATTAATTTTGTGTACTAGTTATACGTTTGTCACATCCTCTAATCCCGCATTCATCATGAGACCCTTTTTCATCAGTGGGACTTTGAGACTATCTTATGGCCTTATCTTCTTGGTTATGAATTGTTCTATTGTGATGTATTTTCATGTGTACCACTTGCATTCATCTCAAAACTACATATTGGTTCCCATTTAACAAATTTTGATTACACATGTTCCATCTTTGTTCATTTCTAATTGTTGGAAATAAATATTGAAAAACTAGCTAGGTAATTTAGGATGTATTTGTTTGCTTAGTGATTGTCTTTGATCTGGTGTGAAAATCAGAAAATTATCTCTTATCTAATTATATTTCCTTACTATCTCTTTCCATTAACCTTGCGTTGGAGGTCGATCTTTCTCACGTGCTTCCATTTGTATCTCTCCCGTCAATGTTTTCTCTAGACATTTTATGCGTAATGTTCAAATAATTATTTAAATCATGTTTCTTTATCTACTCTATTTGGCCTTGTATATCTCCATGTTGATAATAATTAATATTATCTTAGGATGTTTGGAATTTGAGACCTCCAATCGAATTATAAATCCATCATGTAACAAAGAGGTTTTTTTATACGGGACTATGTAAGTTCTTACCTCCCTACATAAGTAGGTTTTTGCAATAAGGTTTTTCCTTATTTTTGGAAACCAACTCCCTAATGATTGTGGTTATTGAAAATTTGTGTAGTGCTTTTTTGGGATAACCTACTTAAATTTCTCATTTGGAAAGTTGTTTTTATCTACTTCTATAACACCCTTGGGATCCTTCTAATGTGTGAAATAGAGTATACTGATAAGACACTAGTAGTGGAACAATTTATGTCGTATCTACGTGATATTTTGGGTATTTTTATTTACCTAATGTGGGATGTGTTCAAACCATTTTCACCCTGCACCATCATCCCACATTCTTTAAATGATGTCCACTATGCCTAGAGATGTTTGTTTATTCCCTAGTTACTTTTTTAATATAGTTATTATGTTACTTTTGCCAAGATTTTGACTGTGTTTTTTGTGATGTCCCCGAATGGGATACTTTATAATTTTTACAAATGAGATTACACTACTATAGTTGTTGGTTTTATGAGGTGTTTTGTAGTTTTTTAAGTTAGAATGGAGATACCTGTGTTTCGTAGTCTTATAACTCAGGAAACTAGGGTTACACTAATTCGAATAACATCATATTCATAGAACCAAATTTCTTCATTATTATATCCACTCATGATTATATATAGTAGCTCAAGATGGTCTCCCATGTAATGCATTGCAAGACTATGTGAAACAATTGTTCAGATTTGGTCCTTTTGTACAATTTTCCCTTATAAAACTTCTTATTGGATTGTTGGGTGTTATGCCCTCAAAAATTTTAGTGAACGCTCTTCCAATTCATGATGAGGTGGGTCACTCCACCTAGTTTTTTTGAGAATTAAAGAAATCCCCATATATTTTTTCTACATCAAATAGGGAGAGGAATGTAAATCCATGTTCTTCCATCTTTCCTTGTACTATTAGGCTAGTGTGTTTTTTGAAATGATCCATTTCTTTTCCTGATCTAATTTTCTATTTATTGACACTTTCTCTCTTTTCTAGTACATCTCTCTTGTTTCTCGGTTGCTATTATATGAAAATGAGTTTTTGGTGAAGTTTTTTATTTTTTATACCCTTCGAGATTAATAAGTGACTATTTTTAAACCATTGATTGCTTGATTTAACTCCTTATTTTGTTTCATACCGTAGGGAATTCATTTTAAAACATATCTCATGCCTTTGATTTGTCACCCATACTACTAGCTGTATTTTTTTACTATCAAAATTCAAAACATGGATTTTAGTTTCTATTTATTTCTTCTTTATTATGCAAATTTCCCATATTTATTGAATTCATTCCATTTTATCCCCTTTTTTCTCCGCACCTTTCTCAATGGTGATCTTAATTGGATTCTTGTTATCTTACACATGTTGACACACACTAATTAATTACACAAACATCTAATAGAAAAATCGTAAAATTTTGAGCACTTCCTACTTTAAGACCTTTTCCTAAGAGCTTATTGTCTTATTTTATATGATGTACACATATGAATTATAAGATTTCATCCTCCATCCATTTATTCTTTCGGGAAACATATTTCCTTATAGATCTTGTAATATTAGGGTTCCCTATTTTGTTATGTGATGAAAAATATAAGGGCCTTTCCATCATATGCGTAATTTTCATGTCTGTGTTTTAAACCCACTTTAATACACACAAAAAATCTCTTTGGAACTCCTTGCTTCATAGGTTACAATTGTCTCATGATTTCTGGATCTATTTATTTGTTTCTCAATTCCATTGCATTTTTCCATGTATTCCTTCATTTTTTCCAATTGACTAGTATGATTTCGATCGATTATTTGTCTCCCAACCTCGTGACTATTGTATTCTAAAGACTTGGTACAATATATTCCATTGGCATGATTTGTCCAATTCTATAAACCAGTTGGAATGGTGTCTGTCTTGTAGTTTTATTTTAGTTCATTCCTTATGCCCATAGAACTATGGGTATTAAATCTTCCCAATCATCCCTTTTCACATTGCAGATATTTAAAAAAAAATCCACAAATTTATTTATAGATTTCACTTGTTTATTCACTTTCGGATTATGTTGTTATTTTGTGATTTTTAATAATAAATTATTTTGTGGTGATTTTAATATTATTATTAAAAAAAATTGTTCCCCTATCACTTGCTAATTTTTTAGACATCAAAATATAGATATTATGTTTTCCTAAAGAAATTACGTTTTCTCCCTTTCTTCATAATTTATTGTGGCTACAACTTCTAACCATTTTGTAGAATAATCCATTTCTCTAATTATATATATATATATCATTAATGGAAGGTAAATTTTCCCAAAGAAATATATTCCCCATTGTTTAAATGGTTGCATTACGAACTCAAGATTAAGTGAATTTGACCCTTATTATTTAGTTTTCCTACTTATTATAAAATGTCTTAGTGATTTTCCATATGATGTGCATATTCAAATAATGTTGGTCGTTGTAATCCTCTCTGTAATATTTTTTCCATAGTGATTTCCCTAAACATTTTCCTTTACCAATGTTTTCATGACCTTGTAGAAGTAATATTTATCTTCCATGTTCTATAACATCTCTGCACAATACTTCATACTTACCTAACTTGAACAAAAATCAATTGATGATAGTGTATGACAAGGACTTTGTAATCAACTATTTATTTTCTTTCTCTATATAGATCCATGGAAAAAATATGCTTTTTAGGAAATACAAAATTTGTTCTAGTTATTCCAGTATTTCAATAAAAAATATATATTTTCATATGGGCAATCTTCAGCTAGTTGTTCTTCAATTTTAATGGGACTCAAATGGTCTGCTCTTACATTTTATCTTCTCGGTTTCACAATTATTTTTAAATTATATTTTTGAAATAACATCAACTATATTGACATTCTACCTCCCAATAACAATTTTCTCACCAGATATCATAGTGCTTAGTGGTCTATAAATAATTCAAACGTCCATTTCTAACATATATATTCTAAAATTTCAGAGTATGAGAATCATAGCTAGAGATTCTTGTTTTATTGTTGTGTATTTTCTTTCTAGAGGTGATAAATTATTTCTTGTAATGTTGATTGGACGATGTGTACTACCTTCCCCGGGTTGAACTATAATTGTTGAAGTTGTGGTGCCTAATGCATCAACATTAAAATGAAATAGTTTTACAATCTAGAAATACAAGGATTGGCACAAAGAAATTGTATGTTCATTTTCCATTCTGAATTTTCACCCAGAAGTAATGTCTTCAACATTTTTTGTATAATTTTTTCGTATCCTTTATATCCTAGAAATGTGCCAATCTCTGAGGGTGTTCTTGGTGTATTAAGCCCAATTATAACAAATATTATTTCTTAATAAATAAAAAATCCTTCCTTGCATACTACTTATCTATGTAGTATTGCAAATGGTGTGAGTTAAAACTACTTTTTTTATAATTAATTGCAATGCATAAATATCGATGTATTTATAACATTAAGATCACCTTCGAAAGAAGAATGTACCCCAATAATCTTGGTATACTAATAGGAAATCATGAATTCACAGTAAGAAAAGCTCGAGACAAGGTTGCTAGTCCCTTTTAAGACCAAATAAAATGATCTTACATGCAAATTTTCCCCCATTCAGTTGTGAAAGCGGTTTTAGCTTTATCTTATTGAATAATTGGTATTTAATGGTATCCATTGAATCCATATGTGACCGAGTATACCTAATGTCCTGTTAGTTCTTCAAATATCTCATTGGTGAATGGAGTTGCGAAGGGGTCATTAACACATGCTTCATCTATAGTCGTATAGTCTCCACATATTCTAATTTCTCCCATTTCATGTATCTAACTTCTGAATACATTATTCTACTAGAAATATTAGACATGATTCAATCATTTGTTCCAATTAAAGTTTTACTTCAAGTGTTTCATTTTCATTTTCAATATATATGGCCTTTTATTTATATTTTTTTCTCATTCTTTCAATTCGATGCACATTTCCGCAATTGATAAGTCCACTGCTTTTATTTCATTACATTTCCTTTGTTGGTCTTCACCTTGGTAGCCTCCTTATTATGTTCCATATGGTCTTGGTGGTGCATTAAATTTTATTTTTTTCCCCTGATCTCTTCCATATTGTGCTTGGGGTGAAGGTATATTCCACCGATGTTATTTCTGAGGCGAGGGAGGTGCCCACCCCATATTGTTTTGCGGAGATCACAGAGCCCAAATTTGACTAGATTGAGGAGGTTGCAAGATCCATTGCGAGTTTGTTTGTAGTGAGGATGGTGCCCACTGCGTAATCGGAGTTGGTGACGTATCCATTTTCCTTTCTACAACAAATAATGTGTTTTAGATTCTATTTGAGATTTTACCATAAAAACATTTTTATTAATTTCCTCCTTTACATCCATGAATGTCAGACAATATTTTGTTTCAAGTGTCACGACTTTACAGAAAGAACATACAACATTTTGAGGGTTTGTTAGCTAATGTTGTAACAAGCGTCAACTGTTAATTTCATGTCTAATAATTTTAAACACATCGCAAAATTCGTTTTGGCCTCCATCTTTCATATTGTGGCAGTCACAGATTATGATGTCCTTCATCCCTGCAATCTGCACACCATATACTGAGTTTAGGCTTCTTTCCTTGCTATAGTTCCTTTAGTATCTAAATCACTACATGAATCATAGTTACCAAATACAGCCATTTTTTATAAATTTTCCGTATTTTTGTGTTTTCCCCAGCTCACTGTATGGAACTCTAAAATTTTCGGGATTTGATTGTTAAAAATTCATAAAAAGCTCAGGAAAAATGCAGCTGTAAATAATTACAAATTTAACAAATCTGTTAGCCAAAAACCTTGGAACTACCAGAATCCAGCCAACCTTATTGGAAGTTGTTATTTTTGTAATAGCCAGGACCATATTAATTAAAAGGCAGTTACAGACATAAAATATGTTATTTCCATCATTTTAGTTAATGCATATATGTTTTACGTTTAAGCTAGAAATCTTTGTAATTTCAATAATTTTTAATTTGTTGTATAGTTGTGTATTTCATTATAAAAATTATCATATTTTTTATATATACAAATTACCGTATTTTTTCTATGCACCGTTTTTTTTCCATATTTTGTGTCCACCATTTAACACTCTATGTATGAAAGTTGCTACTATGACATAAATATTTTGTTTTGTTTTTTAAAAAACCTAGTATTGTGTCCATAATATTCAATATTTTCCACTCTAATAGTATGTTGAATGGCTTATGTTTTGGCTGAAAGTTTCGTCTATACAACAATAAACCAGATTTTAACGTGTACTACTTCTACAAACAAATAAATGTTTATTAACTAATCAAATTTGAAATATACTTTACTCATCAGATCGAAGAACATGAGATTATATTTTGTGAATGTTTCTCCTCGTAAGTTTTTTAGTTCTTTCAAATCCTAAATTTTCTCCATAACACACTTATTTCTTTTGAGTTCTTTAGTTAAAACATTGGGGTCATCCTACAAATTCTTCATACTCAACTATCTTGACTAAATTAAATATTACAAGCCTCTTCCCTGGAGTGTGTTTCACATTTCTTGATATTATCATCGGTGACTTGTTTTTCACCGCAGTATACTTCATCGGTCAACAAGTAAATGTTATGGGTTGGTAGTTCCATCATACAGTTGTAGGATTGTAAATGGATCGGAGTAATGAGCCATTACAATTCCTACTCCCAACGGGCATCCGGGTTGACTTTGAACAAATGAAATACTCAAATTCTATCTTAACATTAAAGGTACATTTAAAGTTATGATTTATTACCACAAATACTTGTACTTACCATGCTAGATTCATGTTTTTATTCTTAACTATTTCAAATCTGAAAATTTGACCTTATATTTTTGGCTAATGGAAGTATTGTTACTATCTCCACTCCTCTCAAAATTTCCCCTTAATGAAACTCTTTGCAATGAAATACTATGTAATGAAAACTCTTCTTCTCTTGTGACTACTCCTACACCAATTCTAGATAGAAAATCATGCACTATAGACATTATTTAGTCTCGGTCTCATACTAATATTTATATGGTTTTTGAGTGAAGAAATAACTAATTAACCCCCGTCTTATGGCTATTTTACTTTGTATTTTGTCATCATTTTCAACCTTCATGACATATATGCCGAATCTATTTGTAGCATTTTCCTTCATTATATCCTTTACTAGGTGCATGAGCCAGTACTAGGGTGCCCACAAACTCCTTGATCCCAATCAGGGTGTCTTGATCTTTTTTTACACATTCTCACCAATTTTTGGGCACTTTCTAGCCGTTTGAACATTCTATCTTTTTGGTGATTGGCCTATTTAGTGTTAATTATGAAATTAGAACAAAAGAACCATATAAATACAAAGTTATGATTCTATAATGATGGACCAAGAACAAGTCAATACTATTATTCACCTAAAGTTACAACCAGTTAAGGAATCTAGAGCTCATTTTCATCCATCTAGCTTCATCACGAGGGACAAGGCAGGTTCATCTACATCACACAATCATAGAAGGGAAGTTTAATCTAATCCATCTAACATTATATTACATTGTCTACACATAGTTTCCTTTCACTACTTTCACAAAGTAAGACTGTAACAAGAGAAATCTAGGGCGTGATTGAACACACACATACATAGAGCTACATTAAGACTTAAATATAGTGCATAAATTAGTTAGTAAGTCCAAAATTGTTGACATTGAGGACAATATGACACCTTCATTTGTATTTGTATTTTATAGTATTTGATGCTTGTTTTGGGGTCTTGCAGATTTATTCTTCATCACTGATCATTGGTGACATTCGGCACTAAGCGGCGAGTTACACATGATAAACATAGAGGTTTTTGCATCATCATCCAACCCTATAAGTTTGGTTTCTTGACCTTCGGCACAGATCAGGGCACCAAAAAATTAGACAAGGGCACCCATAGGCGCCTTGATCCTCTCTCAGGTTCCCCAGTCATCCAAAATATCTGTGTCTTCTACACCTCCTATGTGGTCACGTCTACATTCTACTGATCTAGTTCAATCTATGACACAATCTTGATCAAGTAAGATCCTTCCAACCCTACTTGTTAATTAGGGTTTAACATTTTCATTCAATTAGTTACTTGGGTAACTTCCTATATTTATTTATTTTTATTTACTTTTTTTCCTAGTTTAGATTAACTTAACAAATAAAACATTTAGTTAATAATTTTATTGAAACTTACTTTCAAATCCACTTTCTATCTATGGTCTATTCTCCTTTCATCATGGCTCAAATTCATGATTATTTTTAGCGAAACTCATCTTAAGGCCATTGATGATCATATTGCTTAACATCCCTAAGATCTATATTAGTGTTTTATATGTTGCATGTGAGGAAGCTACTAATTTGGAAGATCTCATTACTTCCACCACCGTACCCACTACTATTTCTGTTCAATCACCCAATTATACTCTTCCACCTATTTCCACCATTCACGTTTCTATCACTACTCCTAATAATAACTTTACACCACCTTTAGTTTGTCATACGTGATAAGTTACATCCGTTCGTACTCAAGACTTATCTACTCTTTATCAACACCTTCAAGTTCAATTTCATAAGTGAAAACAAGTCACTTCTTATGTGTTTCCATCTTTAGATTCGACCTTGTTATTGCATACTCCATTCGTAACTACCATCTCCACTTATCTGCTTCTTTCCTAGTTTTGTCACCCCTAAGCTTCCAATTTTTAATGGGTGTGGTGACCCCAAGAACATCTTAGAGCATTTCTTGTCACTTGTCTTAATTTTACTGATGATCACGTTCTTCTAGATAAAATATTTCCCCATTCACTCAGTAAATTCATTTACACATTTGGTTGATTATTTTCGTACTTATTTTTTTTTCTATATCCTCTCAAAGATATCTTATGCTCAATTGGAAAAACTGGAACTTGGACCCAATGAACACCTAGAAAATTGTGTCTTGAGATATAAAAACAATCTAGCTAAGATGTCAAATGTACTAGTAGAATCTGAACTGTGGGATATGTTTATTCAGATTATTTTTCCACCAATTTAGGAAAGTGTTCTCTTTGAAACCTCTCATTTCTTTGATCATATTTTTCATACTCTTAAGCTTCATGATACAACTATCCTATCCATAGGAAAACTTAAGTATTAGGAGAAATCTTCCTTATCCACTTTGTTTTCAAAATAAGACACCATTCAAACCATCTAAAACTAAGACCGCCGAAGCTAAAGTTACTATCAATGTAGTCACTACTCCTAAAGAGTTTCAATGATCACTGCCTATGAAAGCATTTACTAACTTTCCTATGGCCCAACATCTCATATTGCAATAGCTTCTTGAGAGAAATCTTATCACGCTCCCTCCACCACTTGAATTAGATCCATCCTGACCAAAATGTAGGAATTAAGTAGAATTTTTTTGATGTGACTATCATAGATGTGTGGGGCATTCTACAAATTGATGTTTCAATCTATGCATAATCATTCAAGATCTCATGGATAAGAAGAATCTAGAATTTTTGAAACCCAGTGACTCTGCACCAGTCAATGCCAAGTGTAAACTCAAATTATTTTATAATCAATCCCAATCGTATGACAAGAAATCCTACGAATCTTCTGCTAAACATACATATCACGCAGTGCCTCTGTCTACATCATGTGCTCCTTATTTGTTAGTTGCACATACTTAGGCTTTTCCACTTATCATCACTTTCTCTAACCTTGATTATCATGTGAATTTCATAACTAATCACTTACATATTAAGGCATCTATTGGTTTGGTCCCCATCAGTAATAATAAGGAAGATCCATATTGGCCCATTAGTTCATATTCCATTCCATTTCTCAAGGTTATTGGTTACACTCTATCACAATTTGCACACCCTATTAATAAACCATATGGTGTCATCAAATTATATGTTATCGTTGGTCCCCTTACTATGCTTGTACATTTCATCGTTGCAAATATATTTCACTAGTGTGACATACTTCTTGGTCTCAACTGGATTCATCGGTCTCAATCTATCATCTCTATGAAAGAATTGAGACAAAAATTTAGTCACAAAAACTAGGTTATCTCTATTAACAGTGTTCCTCCATCTACTTCATGGTTTTGAACTCCTCGTATAGTATTTAACACACCACCGACATCATTTGGCACATTTAACCCTTTGTTACTCAAAGCACAATCTAATCCTAGTTCACCTACTCGTGCATTTTCTACATGACCTCACCACTCCGCTAGTCCTACATAAAGGTATAGGCCCATTCCTAGGATAGTTACTACACATCAATGTAGATAACCACCTCATTTTATTCCATGTGGGTGTATATCAGTGACACATTTTTCTTCGCTACAACCTTAATCATATATTCATCCATCACATGCAAATAGAATTCATACACCAACACAGTGTTTGTCTCATATACCGCCACTATTAGAGTAGGGTCATACACTTTCAGTACCACATGCATAGGATGGATGACTTTTATCCTTCATTGTCATTAGATAGTTCATTCATTTATGCACACTTAAGGGGATAACATATAACACATCCCTCACCATATTAGCATTAGCCCATCTATCATATTTACATTTTTATACATCAATCTTCTAGCTTAGACATAGTCATCACATGTTTTATCATCGTCATACCCAATGACACAATCTTGTGCGTATGTTCAAACTTGAATTTTGAGGGAATACCATACATGAACCCCAAACACTACACAATATTTACTACACACGATGTCTGTATATGCATCGTTCATCTTACATCACACATTTTATAATTAGTTTACATAATTTGGACATTTACACATCTACACATCATTCTTAATCATATATATGTCACACTTCTATTGTCTACAAGTCTCACATTACAAACTACTTATCATGCATATCACATAGCACACATATTTACATTCTTATATTATCTAAACATTTAGAATTACATTCTATACAGCACATATCACACACATTACACATCACATGTTCATCTATTATCCACACATAAACTACCTCATCTTCTACGTGTTGCACTCAATACCCTATGAAGCACTTTATTTCCTCGGTCTATACTTGACTGCTGAGGGTTTACCAATCAAATGGACCTTATCCTCATTACACATTACTCATTCATTGTTTCTTCATGTGACATTCCTAAGTTAGTGACATACGCTACAGGATAAATTATCACGTATTCCTTCACATTGTAGTGTTATACATTGTGAGGCTACATCACCACTCCTATTCATCTTGTATTCATATATGCTTTAGGCTACATCATCACTCGCTTGATAAACTTTTCTTGATATACACTTCAGTTATAAGGATCACACACACACATCATCTATAGGTATAATATCTTCACAACACATATACACATTCATCACAGTGGATTAGATGCAATACACACTTTTCAACCATTTCGTGATAGCATAATCTTATTTACGGTTCATTCTTAATTGATGAGGGGTAAAAATAAATGAACCTTACTACATACAAATCCATCCACTTGAGGGGAACATGGTTACATTAATCCATCTTTCATTCCATTCCATCCATCCACAACATATTGCATATCGTGGTCTCTTTTAATCTTTCTTGCATATGTTTGTTAAAAGTCACTTTATTACACATGCTATATAGATCTCTTGTATGTTATGTGTCTATACCATACAGACATGAACATTGATGCCTTTTCTTAGTTATGATAGCATATACACATATTTTAGGTGAATCATAGATGTTCACCTTCTACCTATACTACAGTGGTTGTTGGGGGTATTCACATTAGTCACTTCCTGGTGTTATTATTTCATTTTATACATAGCACTTTTCATCACTTTCTTATAAACACTTTTCACATATTGGTTATCTTTCTAACATGTTAACGGGTGTTTCATGTGTAGAACTTGTTATGAAGGGACATTTTCTTCCAGACTTGTTTTTTACATTGTCTATTACTGATTTTCCTTGTTTGCGAGATTTGTCCTATGTTTAGTGTGCAAAATTGTTTGTTATATACAACCTTTATGGCTTTACATTTCTTATCACGTAATGAGTGGTGTCCCATGTTTTCACCTCGCTTTGGTAGTCTACTTTATCTTCTTATCCGATTTCATTACTATATTTCTTTCCATCTTACAGATTACTTTCTACTTGCATGCTTATTTGTATGAAGATTTGCTTTTTCGGTAGCCACTTGTTTATGCGTGCCTTAGTTTCCAAAAATTACATTCCCTTCCCACTGTAGGGAATTTTTTACATTATTAGTCCCCTTTTGGGGCTGCATTCTCATATCAGTGACATCAAATGCACCCCAAAGAATGGGGGCATAATATCGGGTTTTACATACTACACAACTTTTGTACAATAGTTTAGTTCAGCCAGTTTCTACCCTTGGCAATGTGGGTTATACAGTGAGTGGGTTCACACCAGTCTAAAAAACCCATACATAAGAGATTTTATAGGACATGGTAGTCCTTAGAATTCTAGGGAGTAGTTAGAGGTTATAGGGTATAACAAAATTCCTCTCTACACTACTTTAGCTAGTGGCGTCAGATCACCCAAAAAACTAAGCAGTACAGAGATATTTTCACACATATCTATGGGAGAAATTACAAGTTAGAGAATACAATGCAATTATTCCCTATAGTTTTTCATCCTGTGGCATCAAATCACCCAAAAAACATAGGATATGATATCCTCTTTCTATGCCATTTTCTTTCATCATGGATCAAGTTCACATATTCCTTTTAAAATTTTGATACTTTCATTACTATATAGATGCATCTTTTACATGAATTTTTATATATATACATGCGTATTTGACTTCTTGATTATCTTATCCTTCCAATTATGACCATATGAGAAGCAAAAATTCAACAACAACAAAAAATAAAAAAATAGGGGGAACAACAAGAACATTTTGTAGTAGCACATACGATACTAACCATGCAATTACGTCACACACATCAGAAACTACACATGCATTTTCACCCCAGGTTCACTCTCATCACTTTTTTGTGCTTTAACATCTTTAGTTTCCACACTCCATCATAATTTTGTCACTCCATGCTTTGTATAGTCCTTAGGCATGGTTTCTATATCACTCTACATGGACATCAGGTAGGCTTCTTTACTTACTTTATGTTACAGATATTTCCACTCACCAACTTAAAGCGGATGAATATGTAGAAAAAAAATCATGCACTTTAGACATTATTTAGTCCTGGTCTTATACTACTATTCATATGGTTTTTTCTCTGAAGAAATTAATAGTAAACCCCCATCTTTTGGCCATTTTATTTTGTTTTCTTTCATCATTTCCAACCTTCACTGCATGTATGCCCAATCTCTTTTTAACATTTTCTATCATTCTAGCATTGATTGGGGTGCCCCAGCCAGTACTAGGGTGCCAACCATTACCCTGGTCCTAGTGGGGGTGCTATGATGCTTTTCAAACTTTCCCGCCGCTTTTTATGAAGTTTTTAGCTATCTAAACATTATATATTTTTGGTGGTCTTCCTCTTTGGGGTTAATTACAAAATTAAAACAAGAGATCCATATAAATACGAAGGTAAGAGTCCATAGTGAGGGACAAAGTTATATTTAATGCTACTATCATTCACCAAGAGTAGTATCCATATAAGGCATCTAGAGCTCATTTGCATCCATATAGCTTCACCACAAGGGACAAGGCTGGTTCATCTACATCACCAAAGCATAGGAGGGAATTTTATTATATTCCATCCACAATTCTATTACATTTTCTATATGTAGTTGTTACTCACTAATTTCAAAAAGTGTGTTTGGCACAAGAGAAACCTATGGAATTATTGCACACACACGCACATAGAACTACATCATGTCTAAAATGTATTATAACACTCAGTTAGTAAGTCCACCATTTTGGATTCTAAGGAGAGTCTAACCCCTTCATTTGTATTTTCTTTTTTAGGTTTTAATGTTTATTTTACAATATTGCAACTTTATTCTTCATCACTGATCACTCGTAACAATCAACTTAGAGCAATGAGTTACATTCAATAGACAATGAGGGTTTCACATCATCTGACCGTGCAAGTTTGGTTTCTTTACCTCCTGCATAGACCAGGGTGTAAAAACCACATTCTAGGGTGCCCACAATCACCCTGATCACATCCTAGGTTCCCCATTCCATCCAAACATCTCATATGTGTTTCTTTTAGAGATCTTGTGTGGTCGCATCTACATTCTTTTTATCCAATTCATCTTGTGAAATAGTACCAAACAGTTTTCAAATCAGTTAAGCTTCTTCTAACCCTAGTTTTTAATTAGGGTATCATATTTTCATTCACTTAGTTGCTTGGGTTGCTTCCTATATTAATTTATTGCATTTAGTTACTTTAATTTATTGTTGTTCTTAGTTTAGATTAACTTAATAAATCCACATTTTAGTTAATTAGCAACTTCTTCTGCACTCTCAACATTATTACTAATTTTGTTTTATATTTTTGTTTTAATCTTCTTTTAAATTGTTTTCAAATTTTGAACTGTGTGATATCAATTAACTGATCCAAGGTAACTAATTCCCTATTTGGCTATAAATATATCTATCCCAAAATAGGGATATTATCATCATCTATGGGCCTCTGAGAATTTGGTTACATTCTTTCCTCATATTGTATGCTTTCATGATTCTCGTAATACCAAAATTTACATGATGGCTTCTCTGGGTTAAACATCCATTTCTTATTAAATCTACACCTAATTATTTCTAATGGACTATCCTCCGTCTCCTTTTATTTTCTCTTGGTTTCTCCTTTAAATTTGGCTTCCAATTCATTGGTTTATTTTTTGGTTTCCCATTCAAGGTCCATGCTTCCCTATGTGCCATCTTAGGATCTTTAGTTATTTTCTTCGCTGATTCCTTTAGTCTCTAAAGGAGGCTTCATTCCCCTTCTGCAAATACTCTTCCTACCATACTCCTCGTCTAAGTTCATTTTTTCTTTCCCTCAGAATTATTACCACCTCCATGTCATTGTAAGTCTTATTTATCTCTACAACCTTTATAATCTATTTTTTTTCCCTTTTGATCCTGTTTGGGAGCTTCCATATTGTTCTTTATCTCAGACCCATTCCCCTTAATCTTTCTCTTCTAGGATTGCATTCCTTTGACACTTACCAAACTATTACATACTGCATATAATTGGAACTATAGCCTTTTTCATAATAAATAATTTTATAAAAATTAGTAATTTCATGAAAAAAAATTCCTCTTGGTCCAAATATAAAGTATGGTTCAGCAGAATCAAACAAGAAAATGTTTTGGAAAACAACTTCGGATACATACCCATCAATAATATTTTTCATCCAATGATCAACATCACTCATCCACAGAACATCCAAATTACATAATATTTCTTCTTTTTTCTTCATCTATTCATATTCCTCCTTGGATTTCTATCAAAAACATTAGAATTATAATCGAGATAACTTGGTGGCCAACTACTTTTGAAGCTTGTACTACAAATTCTTATAAATATATTATGAACTTATTATTTTATGTTATATTCATGTCATTGTCTCTTCATCTTCCACAAATTTATATTGCCCACACAGTTCACACAACCCAATTAGAAGGAAAGTGGCACATTTTGGTAACTTGCAGCAGCAATAGGTAGTGACACACCCTACAAATCCTTTTTAGAGATGTCAATTTCCCTGAATAATAAGAAAAGAACATTATTTGAGGTTCAGATGTGTTAAACCCCATGAATCATAGCATAACACTATGATCTAATAGATATTTGATAGTTCCATCAAGATAAAGGAAAATCGGTCAATAACCATCTAAAATGAGTATGATATGGGTATTAGTCAGTCTTGTACACTATGATAAATCTAAACCGCATACCTCCTCAATTTTTTGTAGACGAGTTAATTAATTTAAATCATTTATCTATACCTGAAGCAATTTTGGTTGTGTCTGAGATGAAAGGAAACAAACTTCCTGTCGTGTTTCTATTTGTTTTTCACAGAGGAAGAAAAATATTAAGAATTAGGAGATTCACAGTGTTTCACACTTCATTTCCATGTAGAATAATCTACCATCATCCTCCTCTACTCTGAAATATAATCTCCAACATAATATACCAGCCTCCTCTTCTCTAAAATAAACATCCCTATAATGGTTGTAGCTTCACTTAACTTTTCTATTATCATTCCAGTGCTCCTTATCGTGGTTACCAACCCATATGTACACCTCTCCAAATTTCATCCCCACGAATCCCTTAATTGAATTTAGCATTTATTTCAATTCATGGGTTAATGGAACAGAATTTTGCACCATGTGGGATGGTATAATATGTGATAATTACACTTCCCATGTTGGATCAGTGAGTTTAAGAGGTAAACTATAGGGAGGTTCCATATCTGACAATGTGTGCAACCTTCATTATCTCAACGCACTGGATTTGACTTACGAATTAAGAGGTATAATCTGAGTAGATTAATTGAAGAGCCTTTGAAATTTAAAGAGAACTCTTTTACATGCTTAATGACAAACACCTAGCAGAATGCTATCTCATGGAGTGTGTTAGTCATTGGATTGAGAAAAATATGGTTTTGTTTTTTAGGATTAAAAAACTTCCAAGTAAACGATATGGTAGATGCCAAAATAAATTAGTTTCATTTTCCTGGTGCCTCCTTACTAGTGTCTAAATAAAGCATTGGAGTAGCTAGAAGGACCATTTGTATGCATTGGTGTCAATTTTTGTTATTTAGAGGAAATGCTAAGTTCATATTATATCTCATCGTATGACTTCAGTGACATTATGGCCAATTTTTAGTTTTTTGGATCTCATCATGCTCAGTTTTGTAGTTTGTACTTCATGAATGTGGCAAGTTAGACAATTTTGGTGATTGTGGGGATTACAAGTTTGGTATCGAAAGGTATGGTTTTCCCCTTTATGCTTACACTAAATCTCGCCTCATCATTTCTAGTTTTCTTTAAATGTTGAATGATAGGGAATGTAATACCAACAATTGATAACAATATTACCTTGATGCAAAGTCTTAAAACATAAAAAAAATCTTGAAATTCATGTGCATTGAGCACCACACCCAAACGCACCACAAAACTGAAAATCATGAAATTACCCCTGGTGAGATGGAACACCTTAAGGAACCTTAACCTAGTCGTTTGAAATTATTTAACACACTTGCAAGTCATATTCATAATCCTGATTAGATTAATAATAACTTGTGTGAGGTGTTCATTTGAATAAAACAATATCAGTTTTCTCTTACGTTTTTTGTTTTGCTTGAGCAAAACTGAAATCCACTACGTCATGCCTCCAGGTTGTTGTTATCCAATTTTTTCCCTCAGGAAAAATTAGACAAACACAACCTTCCACACTGAGAAAAAGGAGGGATTTATTCAGTCATTGGAATTTTTGTTTCGAGGTTGATCAAATAGGTTCTAGTAGACCGAGCAAATTGTAGAGGAATTCGAGAAATGAAGAAACTGTGAAAATCTGAAATTTCTGATTTCGGAGGTAAAACCATTTAGAGGTAGGCTAGTGTGAAATTTAGGGATTGGGTGGAGATAATAACTTGAAGTCTAAAACCCCAAAGTCCAAAATTCAGACTTCAATATTTTGGTGGTTTAGAAGTTTCGGTTAGCATGAGCAGGTGAATAGTTGAAATATCATTGAAATCCTAAAATTCCAAAACCCAAAGTTTGAATTTTAGACTTTAGGATTTCAAAATTTTGGAGTTGGAAATAGAGTCAGAGGACCCCGAAGTCCCAAAAAACTAAACCTCGAAGTCCCAAAAACCCTAAAAAGGCAAAGGTCAAAAACCCGAAGTTTGTATTTCAAACTTCGAAGTTTCGGTATTTAGGAACCTTCAACCCCCAAATTCAAAAAATCACACCTCGAATTCCAAAACCTAAAGTCTGAATTTTAGACTTTGGCGTTTCAAAGTTTTGGAGGTTTCGTTGAGTCAAGCCAAATGAACAGTAACATCAACCTCCGAAGTCAAAATGCCCAAAGTCTAAAATTACAGACTTCAGAGATTGCAAGGCAATTTTGGAGTTTGAAAAGAGAAGATAAACTGCCTACATTTATTACAGAATGGCACCCCCATCTTCAGATGACCATAAATTTTTACTGGGAGCTTGGATTTGTAAAAAAAAATAGTTCACCTTGTTAGGGGGTGTTTCTATATTTCTCACCTACCTAAATGATGAAGGTAAGGGTTTCCTTTCTTTCCTAACAAGGCAAAGTACATGGAGGTATGTGTTTCATAGTGGCACCCATCATTGTTGTAGGTTAATTAATTACATTTTAGGGTGGTTTAAGAAATATTTTGAGTTTCTTTTGTCTCACCCTTCTCTTATTATTCCGATATATTGTAAGGAGGGTCATTTTTCTAATGTTGAATAATTTTGCTTTGCACTCTCCCTTCTTCTCTTGTCTGTAAGTGAATTTTTGGAGTTAAATCCTCCCATTCAAGTTGTATTGAATTTCTTTTCCTCTTTTCCATTGTAATGCACTATATAAAATCTTTGGAGCAATAATACAAGTTTGTGGATGAATTTCAACCTTCTCTCATGTTCATTGATTTCTTATGATCTCTCATTGGAATATTGGTTGTCTGTCCATGGTTATTATATTACATGTTTAATGGTGAGTAGATTCTCATTTTTGGATTTATCTATGGTGTATTTTCATCCCTCTTAATCTAATTGTGGTTTCCATCCCTACACAAAGTAGGTGTTCAACATTCCTTTTGATGCATCACCTTTGTTAGTTCAGGTTTTAGTTTTTACAGTATTCTTAACCCCATCTCCTTGGAAAGATATAGTATATTTTGGAATACATCCTCTACAATTTGGATGTGTTCATTAGAGTAGAGGAATAGAAACTGACCTTTATCTAAAGGTTTTTCCTGATTGCAAAGTCCCACACTTTGGGATAACTCCATGTTTGATGAATCACACTTACTGCCTCAACCATTAACTTACGAGAAATCAGCGGTGATGTGATTTCACCATAACAATTTCCAACAAGCTAATCATAAAATACTTTCACTCCTTCGAAAACACCTTCGGAAACTAATTTTTCAAGTGGGTTTTGTGACCGACTAGTCACTGTAACTTGATCTTTTCTCAACATAATTGACTTTTGTCAGTCACAAAGAATTATTTATATATGGGGGAGTAACTAGGAATCATAAAAATTTGTGATTGAGAACAGAATGAGTATATTTAAGACTCAATTTGTAAACATTTTTGATGTTTAGGTCAATTTCCTCAACTTGTCACTTTAGCTTGGATTACCTTCCCTTGTAACTTGATCTTTTCTCCACATAACTCAATTCCATCAGTCACAAGGAATACTTTTATATGTTGGGCTAATTAGGAATCACAAAACTTCATTATTGAACTTAGAATGAGATTATTTAAGACCCGGTTTGTAAGCCTTTTTGTTGTTTAGGTGAGTTTCCTCAACTTGTCACTTTAGCTCGGATCACCTTCTGCGAGTCTCATTGACTTCTAGCAATGTGTGTGACCTCTTATTACCATCCTTATGTCATGTACAATATTATTCGGTATTTTATTTGGTATGAGTGATTTTTTTAATTTATGGTGTTTTTCTCTTTCTACCCTCTTCTCTCTCTAGAAACAATTATGGAACTTTGGTTGATTTGAAAATATAAATAAATGGGGAAATGTAAATTAGTTTGAAATGATATTAAAATGGAAATTATATTCAAAGGTCACAATAATTTGAATGAAATATAAAGTTTTTCTTTACATTCTCTCTCTCTCTCTCTCTTTCTAGTATTAAAACGTTAAGTAAAAATGAAAGTGAAAGTGTGACTACATGAGAAACGAACTCTATCTTCTCCCCCCTGCCTCTTACTCTCTCTTTTATTTAAAATAAATAATTAGAAATAATGAACGTATGGATTTATGTTTGAGTGTAGGAGATTTCCATACTCGGTCCTATGACTGACACAATGTTGGTTGGACGTACCTGAACAAAAGGATTAGTAAAAATGACAATTATGTCTTTTATTAGCATGTTGTTTGAAATAAATTTATTTTTTGAGAATAATTCAATGATATTTTTATGAGTATAATGAAATATTTTCATTATTTCCATGATGAAAATGATAGTGTTACGTATTGGGAAAATGTACTATTTCATATGTAGTTGTACATTTTCCTATTTAATGAATGTTACTATTTGTTTTAATGGTAGATTCTGTTAAGTAAATTGAATTGATTGTGAAAGATTCCTTCATTTAGTGTCAAAATAAATATAGGAGGCTCAATATTTAACCTTGTCATTTAAAATGTTTATTATAGCCAAAATTTTTGGATATGATTGTGCCAATGAAAGAGTTAGCAACTAATTTAAAATGACATGTTTTGAACTATGTGTTAGTGTTGCAATGACATAGGAAATGACTTAATATAAAATTTAAAATATCAACTTACATTATGTGTGTTTTCATATTCAGCAGAAAGTGACCAAATAAACATATATCACAAAAACATTTACCTTTGTTGAATGTAATGAAGCTCTCTAGTAACCTCCATGTTCGGCTAGCTCCTAACATGTTTCACAGTCTTAAAGACATAGAGGTATTGTACATGTTTTTGTATTCTTTCCTAAAAACCTAGTTGAGAGTATTCACATAGGTATGAAAGTTTGTAATATTCCTTACTGCGAGGCATAACATCTTTTTAATGGCATACAAGATGACATGTTGAGATTGAAATATCATGGTTGTTTTTAGAGACTAAACAACGTTAGAAGTGGAATGTAATGAATAGTGGGTGGGACCACAAATATAGTTAGGTTGTGCATTATTTCACTATTAAGTTTTTAATTGTAAAGGAAAATTTGCAAATTTCCCTTGTTTGGGGAAAGTATCCTTGTGATGTCGATCTAATAATTTCAAGGGTAATGGAGATTACTTATAATATATTAAACATGAATTATGAAGTGAAGTTGACATGATTTGATCCATGTGAGAATAAGTTAGTAAGAAATCATAGTTTCTCATTTAAGAATTAAACCTAAAATGTGAATATGATAGGATATTTGAAATTAACTATCAAGTGATATATTTTATTAGCAGTCAAACAAAGAAGCCATATCTTATAAAACCCTTTATAAGATAAATCCTAAATGAAAGTGAGAAAATATATTCATGGAATACCTTGAGTGGCATGAATTCCTTGCAAGACATGGACATTTGATTTCTCTAATTTTATCTTGGGCTAAGGTGTAGAAATGCTCGAGCACTAATAAATGCAATTTATCGAGTAACCTCTCTTGATGTTATTGGACAAAGAGGATATGATGTACGATTATCAATGATTGTAAATATGTATTTAGAAAGATGTTGAATGCATTTTATACATTTTTTAGTTGAACCCCTTTTGTCCCTCTTAGATAAATGTGTCCCTTAGTATGTAGGAGTGGATTACCATGTGTTTTTCATATGGGGTAGTTTATTTACCATCCTTGAAAGCTTTTGAAGTTAAGAGATCATAAATCCTGTCTTAATGTTTTTGGTGAATGAAAAACTAATGCTTATTCACACAATGATTTAAATTATTCCTTGGAAGGAATTTGAAAAGCATATAGTTGTGGGTTTTCTTATTATATGCGTTAAATTCTTGATGGTTTAAGAGAAATTAAATAATTAGATAGGTGAAATGTCAAAAATCCTTGTACTCATGAATCCCTAAGTATAAATTATGTATCATTCAAATTTTAATTGTTCAAAATAATATCAATAGTGAGACCAAAGTACATTATAAGTGTAAATAGTACAAGAGTTAATGAGATTTTGTTTTAGAAATAACGTCATGCTTGAAGTACTTATAACTCAACTACATACTTTCGTCTTGTCAAAAATAAATATGAATTTCCCTTGGTGAGATCAAACTTTCCAGAAAATATCTATATATATATATATATATATATATATATATATATATATATATATAAAACTCTAGATAAAATTTCTTTATGTGGAAATGTTGAATGGATTCAAACAAGTTATTAAACTATATCAACTGTAACAGGAAAAATAGGATACTATGATGGAAGGATGTTTATGGGAAGATATATATTTAACATAAATCACCCTTTCAAACATCGAGTATATGTATCGAAAAGTATAACCTTAACACCTTGTTAGTTTCTTTTCGTAACTAGGATAAAATTTAATGTCCATTACACATATTTTTTGAAATAAACCTTAATTGTAAGAATGAATATTAGGAGGCTTGTAGGTGTTTAAAATGATTTACATTAACAAATGAGATGTATATATTTAATCAAAATTGAGAAAGGAATCAATAGTGCATTATCTTTTAAAGGATAATACTATGCAAAAATAAAGTATTTGCATTTTTAGAAAAAGAAAATTTTACACCCTTTCCAGTTTAATTCATTGGAAACATATAATGTATTATAATGGAAAACTAAATGTAATAAATATGTAAACCATAAAAAAAGGCCATGTTGTGGAGTATGCCTATCCTATGTGCCTTACCATAGTTGGGTCATTGTATTAGTTTACATCACTTGAGTAAGATATTGATGTGTACCATAATTTATCATGTTGTCTATGTGGGTTCATTATTTTGTAAGTGTCTTATGTGATGCTCACTGTTTCTATTTAAGCCACTATGGTTTAGTTTAGTGAGATTTTAAAGTAAAAAATATATATTCTTATAATGTTGGTTGTTGTATTTTGTGTGTCAAATATGTGGATGTTACATATGGTATATGAGCGGAGGTTCATGCTCTCGAACATCTGGCATAAATTGGAGTTGTGATGATCTTGCATGGTAGTGTTGTAGGTGGAAAGAGTAATGTGATATATATTATGATGTGAACAATTTTGTAATTGTTATGTTATGAACGCACACATGGTGCATGTGACTTAGTGCATATGTGTTATCCTGTTGATGTGCTTGTGATGACAGTAATCACTCTCCTTTTCATGGATTCAATGAGGAGTTCACGTGTGATGTTCTACCTTTTTATGTGTGAAAATAATGTTATTGTGGATTACAGAGTGTTGGAGTGTCTTGATATACTGTGATATGTAGGTGTTTTGATGTGTTGCATGAATAATTGTTATATAATGAATTGGATTGTATCATGATGTTGCCACCATGTTGTGATGAATCACGTACATCACCATGTTGTATTAAAATTGACTATATGATGTAATGTTACTCATTGTGCTCATCAGACGTATAATTTGTATATTATATGATGGTTAACATTGTGAATTAGGGTCATATGCTGATTGTATGACCCCTATTATATAATACTTGCACTTTGGGAGCTATACGTTGAAACATGATGTATTGTAACCCGTGAAAGTAATAAATTTTTTAAACCCAGTATATAAACCATGCGTCGGATGCTATGGTTGATGTGAATGAATCACAATTGTATTAGTAATGTAGTTATGTGTTATGTTTTGAACCTAAAACTAACCAACCCTAAGGGAAAACATTGGTAAAAATTATATGTTGGAAATTGGACATGAGTGCCATTGACCAATCACTCGAGCTGAGTATGAGATAGGAGGTGGAATCTTACATAAACTTAAAATCCAACTCTATTTTTTTGGTATGTATGGCACATTGCCCAATGGGCACCATATATACTGTGATTCATGGACACCTTAGTCTCAATAGATGTCAACTTGTAACTTTTTTTCTCTCCCTATATGGTTTTCGTATAGATGAACTATGTGTACCTTAGCATTGGAGTATCGTTGACTAGTCCCTTGAGCCGCATAAGTGATAGGCAATGGATTCTTACATATACTTAAAACTCACTTCTGTTCGGTTGGTATGCATGACTACCATGTATATTGTGTTTCGTGAACACCTTAGGATCTGTGAATGACAACCTATAAACCCCCCTCTTAGACTATGTTGAGACAATATTGAGTCTTGTGGGAGTATGGAGGGATGATTCGGGAAGAGAGGATGACAGTTATATTATTTTACATGTTATTTTGTGAGCTGAGGCTCGATATCTAAGTTATAGCAACTCGATGAGTACCACTTTGGTGGTTGCATAAGGCCACAGTTATTTTAATGTGCTATTTCTCTATACATTTTTTATTCATAAGTGGATCATTATCTCTATTTGTTAGAACCAGCAGTTGTCTTGATTGATTTGTTGATTTTTTGGGAATTTTATTTGGTTATAGCACTAACATGTAGATTATAGAACTAACTATGGCTATTTAGCCATTTAATTTTTTTATTTTTGAGTTTTATTTTCAAGTTTAATTTTTTTTTATATATAGCCTAGCCAAAGGCTTGGGAATTTTTCCACTTGGCATTTGAAATGGATTGTTATGCTTGTTCTAATGTCGTAATGTGTTGGAATAGGGTGATGGAATTCACCATGGAGTGGTTGGACCTATGGACCCACTTTGTTGTATTGGGGTACAGCCCGAGTGGGTCATAGTATCATGTAGTTTTTGAATTACAACCTACTCCACCACTTGGGTGGGGGTGACGGTGCTCTCTGTGCCCAGGGCCATAGGGTGACCCAACCTCATTAAATGGAGAAAGGAGATGGGACTTTATGGTTTAGTGACCTGATATTCTTGATGGGGCTCTATGCTTGAGTGAAACGATATGGAGAAATAAGGATATGGGGATCTATGGTTGAGTTACTCGATATGAAGACATCATGTGACGAGGCTCAATGGTTGAGTGACCTGACTTAGTTTTGGCACTAGATTATTTCGCTTTGGGAGGTATATGGAGTTGTTTTGTGATGATTTGGGAGGTATATGGAGTTGTTTTGTGATGATTTGGGAGGTATATGGAGTTATTTTTTGATGCTTTGGAAGATATATGGATATGTTTTGTGATGTTTTGTGATGTTTGGATTTGGTGTTACGAGTTATGTGTACTCCTTGTGTGTCTTGTTAGGCATCATTATGACTAAGGTTTGACACTCCCCTTGGTTATTATGTACTATTGGATGTTGAATTGGCACTGTGTCGGTACAGTCACCAGCTTTGGGTCATGTGATACAGGTTGTATATGTATCAACATGATGATTCATTGATTATTAGTCACATGTGTGTGTTAGATCCATGCCTGTGACAAAAAAAATAGAAATTATTAGTTAGTTGGACTACTTGTTGTCTTTCCATTGTGTAATTAGAGTTCTTACAATGCGATACAGTGATGAAAGTACGTAGTATTATGTCATGTGGATCATTAGTGTTGTGCTTGGGTTTTATGTTTCATCTTAATGTCAATTACTATTGGGCACCCATGAACATAACACTAAATAAATTCTAAAAATAAAATAAAAAATAATACGAATTTGAGATTAAGAAATAGTGTAAAATAAAAGACTAATTAAGTAATAAAGTAAAACATAACTAACTACCAATCTTCACACAACATTAAAATTTAAGATATTGCCTAAATTCATTTACTTCCTTGTGGTCGTGTTGTATTGAAAATTTGTTTTGTTAAAAAACATTTTTCACTATTGACATTCTTTCCTATGTATCCTTTGATTCTCATTTATGTGTCGCATGGAGGATGATCCTCTTATAAGGGAAGGAAGATGTAGTGCCCCCACAGTTCACGCAACCCAATTGGAAATAAAGGGGTCAATTTTGGAAACATGCAGCAGTAAATGGTAGTGACACATCCTACAACGAATTTTTATACATGTCAATTTCCTTGCATAATAGGACAAACACATTATTTGAGGTCTGGTGGCATTAAACCCCATGAAGCACAAGATAACATTATGATCTATCATATATTGGATAGTTCTAGCAAGTTAAAGGTAGATCGTTTAATAGCCATCTAAAATGAGTATGATATGGGTATTAATTAGTCTTGTATGCTAAGATAAATATAAAATGCATAAATCCTCATTTTTTGTAGACAATTTGATTGATTGAGACCAATTATTTGTGATTGAATCAATTTTGGTTATCTGGGTAATTGCAGCAAGTTGGGGGACAATTAAGTGGACATCAAATCCTTAATTTTACATCAAAAAAAGCAAAACATCAAATTTAGCGTTCCACAGACTTGAACCATGCCGAAAAGTCAAAAATATGTCATAAAAATGGTACCATCACATAGGGGAGACTATTAGCTTTGTATAAATATTGATTTTAAAGTGAATAGAATAGGATAAATATCATTTAATAATTATTTACTAATAGTAGGTCTCTAAGACACTTTTTCCCATGAATGCTTATGTCTACGTTTAAGACTGAAAATTTTGTTTCACTTGTCTGAATGTGATAAAAATTATACCATCCCAACCATGGTGAAATTATATACATGTTAAAAAAAACATTGATTTCAATATTTTTTGATGAAGTTATGGTGGGCAAATGGAAAGTTCTCTGTTTTCTTTATGTTTTCATACCACTTTCACAAAATAAAATGTATCCCAAGGTAGATAGCAGCATATAACTTCTCACCAAAGTAAAAAAAATATTATTCAATTTTTGGTCATCCAAATCACGGGGAAAGAGACTACAATCTTATAGGCATTTTAAAAAAAAAACCAATTCACTGAATTTTGAGTGTTTAATATAGCTGCACCTGTTCATTTCTTTTTTAAAGTAGTTTAGAAACTAGATTTCGGATGCTAAGATTCATAATGATATTATTTTTTCTAATTTTGTGTGTATGCATTGCTAATAATCCCTACAAGTTGATATTATGTTGTTATTTTCAATATGACGTCCACTTATGACCCCTTTTTTGTCCCCCAACTTGCTGCACTTACCCATCTATGAGAAGAAAGGAAACAAACTTCCTACCATGCTTCTATTTTTTGTTTGCAAAGGAAGAAAATATTAATAATTAGGAGATTTGAAGTGTTTTGCAATTCATTTCTGTGCAAAACACTCTACCATCCTTCTCCTCTTCTCTAAAATATAATCTCCACCATAATATACCATCCTCCTCTACTTTGAAAATAAATCCCTATAATGGTTGTAGCTCTAGTTAACTTTGCTATTATCATTCTAGTGCTCCTCATCGTGGTTACTAGCCCACATGTACACATCTCCAAATGTCATCCCCACAAATCCTAAACTCTTATTTTATTGAAATCCTCCTTGAATGAATCCAAAAAAAATCTCAGTTCATCGGTTAAAATGAATCCACCACTTGTCTCGGTTCATGGGTTAATGGAACAGACTATTGCACCATGTGGGATGGTATAATCTTTCATAATTACACTTCCCATGTTGAATCAGCGAGTCTAAGATGTGACTTGTAGGGAGTCTCCATATCTAATAGTGTGTGCAACCTTCATTATCTTGATGCGCTGGATTTGACTTACGGATTAAGAGGTACAATCCGAGTAGATTCATTTAAGAGCTTTGGAAATTTCAAGAGAAATGTTTTTTTCAGGATTAATGCCAATCACCTAGCAAAATTGCAGTCTTAGGGAGTGTGTTAGTTGGTGGATTGACCAAAAAATGGTCACATTTTTTAGGCTTTAAAAACTTCCAAGTAAAGGCTATTGCAAGATGCCAAAATAAACGAGTTTCATTTTTCTAGTACCTTCTTGGTTTTGTCTGAATAAAGCATTGGAGAAGATGAAAGGACCATTTGTATGCATTGGTGTCGGGTTTGGTTATTGGGAGGAAATACTAGGTTTGTATTATATCTTATCCTTTGAATTCAGTGACACTATGACCAACTGTCAGTTTTTTGGAGCTCTTCATGCTTCATCTCACAGTTTACACTTGGTGAATGTGGTAAGTTATGTGTTCTCATCAAATGTGAGGATCACAAGTTTGATGTGAAAAGGGTATGGTTTTCCCATTTTCGATTGTACTAAATATCATCTCATCATTTCAAGTTTTTTTAAAAAAATTAAATGTTGAATGATAGGGAATGTAATTCAAAAAATTGACAAAAATATTACCTTAACATGAACTCTTAAAACAATAAAAAAAAAACTCGAAAGTCATTCGCATGGAGCACCACACCCAAATGTACCACAAAACTAAAACTCGCTGAATGACCCCTGTTGAGATGGAACACATTAGGGAACCTTAACCAAGTTGATTCAAATTATTTAATTCACTTGCAAGTCATATTCTTAAACCCTTTTAGCTTAATAGTAAATTTTCTAATGTGTTTGTTTTAATAAAACACCATTAGTTTCGACTTATGTTTGTTGCTTGGCTTGAGTGAAACTAAAATCCACTACCTCATACCTCTAGGATGTCAGCAAGAGAATCATAAACTAATTTCATTCCAATAAAATTTCCTTCGGAAACTAATTTTGCAAGTGGGTTTTGGAACCCACTAGTCACTGTGTGTAAAGAGTTACTGATGAGATTATGATAACTTGCCCCGGAGTTGCACTTTTAACTTGATCTCTGCTCGACATAACTGACATTTGTTAGTAACAAGGAAATTTATATATATGGGGGAGTAATTAGGAATTAGAAAACTTCCGCATTGAACTTAGAATGAGAATATTTAAGAGCCAGTTTTTATGAATTTTTGCTATTTGGGTCAGCTTCCTCAACTTGTCACATTAACTCTAATCACCTTCTGTGAGTCTCGTTGACTTCTCGCGATCTATGTGACCCGATAATACCATCTTAGTGCCATGTAGAATATTATTCGGTATTTTGTTTGGTATTAATGATTTTTGAAATGTATGGTCTCTTTCTCTCTCTACCCTCTTCTCTCTCTAGAAACAATTATGAAACTTTGGTTGACTTGAAAACATAAATGAGTGGGGAAATTTAAATTGGTTTGTAATGAAATGAAAATGGAAATGAAAGGAAATGGTCATGATATTTTGAATGAAAGATAATGTCTCTTACCTTTATCTCTCTTGTTTAATCTCTCTCTCTCTCTCTCTCTCTCTCTCTCTCTCTCTTATTAAAACGTTATTTACAAATGATAGTTAAAGTGTAAATGCATGAGAAAATACCTCTATCAACTTCCTCCCCCTACCTTTCCCTCTCTCTTCTATTTAAAAAAATTGTTAGAAACGATGAACGTGTGGATTTATGCATGAGTGTAGGGGATTTCTATACTCTATCCTCGCACTGATGCAATGTTGGTTGTAGGTACGTCAACAAAAGGAGAAATAAAAATGTCATTTGTGTCTTTTATTAGCATGTTATTTGAAGGCAATGTATTTTTTTAGAACAATTCATTGATTATTTTATAAATAGAATGTATTTTTTTCATTATTTCCATGATTAAAATGATAGTTTTGCGTATTGAAAAATGTACTATTTTGTACGTAGTTGAACTTTTTCCTATTTAACAAATGTTACTCTTAGTTGTAATTACATATTCTGTTAAGTAAATATAGTTTATTTTATTATGTACTTTGGAAAAAGATGTCAAAGATTCCTTCTTTTAGTGTCAAAATAAAAATAGGAGGATGAAACTGGAACCTTGTCATTTAAAATGTTAATTATAGCCGAAAAGCTTGGATATGATTGTGCTAGTAAAATGTTTAGCAAGTAATTTAAAATGAATTGTTTTTACTTATGTGCTAGTGTTCCAATGACATATGAAATCACTTAATCTTAAAATAAAAATATCAACTTACATTGTGTGTGTTTTCATATTAAGCGGAAAGTGAAAATATACATATATAGCTCAAAATATTTAACTTTGTTGAATGTAATTACCCTCTCTAGTAAGTTCCATGTTAGGCTAGCTCCAAATATCTTTCGCAATCTTAGAGAAATAGAAGTATTATATGTGTTTGTGTATTCCTTCCTAGAAACCTAGTTGAGAGCATTCATATAGGTATGAAAGTGTGTAAGATTCCCAAGTGTGGGAAATAATATTGTTTTAAAGGCACATAAGATGACATGTTGAGCTTGAAATCTCATGGTTGTTTTTAGAGACTAAACAACGTTAGAACTAGAATGTAGTGAACAATGGGTGGGACCACAAAGATAGTTGGGTTGTGCATTATTTCACTATTATGTTTTTAAATGTAAAGGAAAATTTGTAACTTTCCCTGATTTGGAAAAGTACCCTTGTGATGTCGATCTAATCATTTCAAGGGTAATGGAGATTACTTATAACATATATTAAATATGAATTATGAAGTGAAGTGGACATGATTTGATCCACGTGAGAATAAGTTAATAAGAAAACATAGTTTCCCATTTAATTGTAAAGGAAATTTTGTAACTTTCCCTCATTTGGAAAATTAACCTTGTGATGCCGTTCTATTCATTTCAAAGGTTATGGAGATTTCTTGTAACATATTAAATATTTCTTATGAGGCGAAGTGGACATGATTTGATCCACTCGAGAACAAGTTAATAAGAAAACATATTTTCCCATTTAAGAATCAAATATTAAATGTGAATATGATAGGATATTTGAAATTAACTATCGAGTGATTTATTTTATTGGTAGTCAAATAAATGAACCAAATCTAATAGAACCCTTTATAATATAAATGTTAAACAAATCTAAGAAAATATATTCTTGGAATACCTCAAGTGGCATAAATACCTTGCAAGACATGGAAATTTTATTTCTCTAATTTTATCTTATGGTAAGGTCTAGAAACCCTTGAGCACTAATAAATACAATTTATCGAGTGACGTCTCTTGATGTTATTAGACAAAGGGGATATGATGTACAATTATCAATGATTGTAAATATTTCTCTAGAAGGTTGTTGAACACATAAAATTTTATAGCTTTTGCATTTGAATCCCTTTTGTCCCTTTAGATAAATGTGTCCTTTAGTATGAAGTAGTGTATTGCCATGTGTTTCTCATATAGGGTGGTTTATTCATTATCCCTGAATGTTGTTAAAGTTAGGAGGTCGCAAATCCTTTCTTAAGGTTTTTGGTGAAGGAAACACTAATTTTCATTCACACAATGATTTAAATTTCTCCATGGAATGCATTTGAGAAACATATATTTGTTAGGTTGTCTTGTTATATGTCTTTAATTCTTGATGGTTTAAGAGCAATGAAATAAGTAGATAGGTGCAATGTCAAAACTCCTTATACTCATGAATTCCTAAGTATAAACAACGTATCATTTGGATTTTAATTGTTCGAAAAAAATTTAATATTGACACCAAACTACGTTGTAAGTGTAAAGAGTACAAGAGTTAACGATTTTTTTTGGTTAGGAATAACGTCATGCTTGAAGTCCTTATAAGTACACTAGACACTTTCATGTTGTAAAAAATTAATATGATTTTCCCTTGTTGAGATCAAAGTTTCGAGAAAACAAAATATATATATATATAACTCTAGATAAAATTTCTTTATCTGGAAATCTTGAATGGATTCTAACAAGTTACTAAAATATATCAACTGTAATAGGAAAAATTGGGTACTATGATGAAATAATGTTTATGGGAAGAGAAATCTTGAATCTAAATATCGCTTTTATACTTTAACATATATCTCTTTACCTTATGATAGTTCCCCTTGTCTAGCAAAGGTAAAGTTTAAATATCAAATATATTTATTGAAAAGTAGAACCTTAACACCTTGTTAGTTCCTTTTTCATGACAAGGATAAAATTTAACGTAAATTAAACATATTTTTTGAAACAAACCTTTAATGTAAGATGTAATGTTAGGAGGCTCGTAGGTGTTTAAAATGAATTTCATTAACAAATGAGTTGTGAATAGTTAATCAAAATTGATAAAGGAATTAACATTGCATTCTCTGTTAAAGACTAATGCTATATAAAAATAAAATATTTGAAGTTTTAGAAAAAGGAAATTTTACCCTCTTGGGAATTTAATTCAGTGGAAACCTATAAGGTTATATAATGGAGAACTAAATGTAATAAATATGTAAACCATAAAAAATAAAGACCATGTTGTGGAGCATGCCTATCCTATGTGCCTTACCGTAGTTGGATCGTTGTCTTGGTTTACGCCATTTGAGGAAGAATCTGATGTGTACCCTAATTTATCAAATTGTCTATGTGGGTCCACACGTTTGTAAGTGTCTTATGTGATTTTGACTTTTTCTATTTGAGCCCTTATGGTGTCCTGTCATGAGCATTTGTAGTCAAACATAAATTATTCCGTTAATTTTGTTGTTGCATTTTATGTGTCAAATATGTTGGTGTTACAAAATTTCTGGTAGTCGAGCAATGTATGAGCATCATTATGAAATTCCTGGTTATGTATACTTAAGGATTTATCAAAAGTCTGCGACAGGTGGGGACAACATTGTCTATCGTACATACGCTACAATTCATCATAAGTTTGGCTCCTCGAACTCCGAAGCGTCAAAGCAATGAAAAGATGGACCGCTTTAGCTCCACATAATTTTGAAATATTAAAGAAAGCTTTTGTTAGAAAATATTCATGGTTAATACAGCTGATAAAACAAGTGGTGATTGGTAACTATAGGTGAATTTATTTGGGCATTATGGATTTTTTTATGTATTTTTAATAGCAAATTCAACTCCTCGGGTATCATTCGTGGAAGAAATCAGTTTATTATGGAATTTACGGGGATTGTTATGACACTGCTATTGACTCTCCCACAAAGGCTACTCAGATCTCCTTATTGAGAGGTGTTACTGAGCTTTGGAAGAAGGTAAGAAAACATCTGAACTCATACATTAGCCACCGATTTATTTCATGGTTTTCACAGTATTTTATATGTCCTTGTTTCCTAGTTATCTCAGTTTGTATATTTTTGATCAATGAAATATCTTCTTTAGAAAAAAATCCTCGGCTACCTTATCCATTACAAGCATACAAATGTCAGGAATAGGCTTCACAAGCCACTAGAAAATTCTCACCTGTATAATGTCAGTGTGATTTTATTACATGCTTTGCCATTCTTAAAAACCAGCTCAAGTGATTCAGAGTACTTTCCATATAATTAATAGAGGATTAGAAGAGCTGACAATTTGTTCTTGGGACTTTGGTCAGTGAGAACAAAGCATCTCTTTGTTGTTATAAAAAAAAATTGTTGTTTTGAAGTAGATTTCTATGATGTTGTATAACGCTTAACCCAACTAAATTATAGATTTATAAATGTTTGAAAATGGTGGATCATGAAAAATGTTATCGAGTATCTTCCTATGATGTGCAAAAACTGAATCTACACATTAAAATAGATTGAAAACCTTTTTTAAAATGGTGTATCCTCAATGTTGTATTTTACGGATGATCGATAGTTCGTACCCTAAATGATCTGTATGGAAAAAATGTTTACTATCGTGTCCATTTTACCCATTTGGAGGAACGCCGAAAAAAACTATGAAGGAGGTGCATAGTTTTGGTAAAACCATGGTTTCTTTCTTCAAGATATGTTATACTACCAACTTGAGGGAAATGCTAATATACACCTTTGTAAGTAAATAACATTCACATTTCTAGTAAATGAGAGAACAACGAGGCTATGATATGGTAAATGTTGCTGAAGCAAACGTTTTTAATCTTTTCAATTATTTAGATTTAGCTGATGTTGAACATCAGGTTGCATGCATGGAAAAAACTATTATAAGATATGAATCCGAAAATATATATAATGCATGGCTTGCAAATGTTTTTTTGATTAGATAACAAGGAGGTTACGAAAGAGCCTTCAAATCTTGTAGAAACCAGCACAAGATAAAACAATAATATTAACTAGAGACAACACAAAGAGACGGGAACAAAAAGACTCTATCCAACATCCCTAGTGTAAAAGATAACACACTCAACAATACCTCGGACAACCCACGAAGACCATTCCACCTACCAAAATATCTTTAGAGCTCTAGAGTAGCAAATATACTGCTAATAGTCAGCATAAAGGTAACTCAGAAACCACAACAATCATTAAGTTTTCTCATGATGCAAGGTCGTCGGTTTTTTTTCCTTTTCACTTTCTTCCTGGCTACCATACAATCAATGTTAGCTCCATTTAAAGATAGTAGAATAACCATTTCAAACTCCCTAGAGGGAGGCGTTACCCAAAGAAGAATAAATATTGATCCACTTTATCTGCCGTAGCCACTTGGACCGGAGACTCGAAACCGTTTCCTAATACTTCTCTCCAAAAAACTGTTAACCTTTAAAATTTACCTCTATAGGAAGGTGCTTTCAAAAAATTGTCAAATTCATTGAACCTACAGTAAGTTTTCTTGCCCGAAGGTGTCTTCAAAATTTCAAAAATTTCTAAAACTCCGAAGTCTGAATTTTCGGACTTCGAAGGTCTTCTTATTTCAGAATTTTTTGTCGATTAAAAAATAAAATTTTTGTTTAGAGTTCCGAACTGCGAAAACCCGAAGTTCCGAAATTTCAAACTTTGGACTTTCGGGTTTCAGAGTTCTCCTTGGAATTTTTTGTTATTTTCGTTCACAAGCTCGGAACTCTGAAACTTCGAAGTTCTGAAATTTTGGAACTTCAGAATTTCGGGTTTCGGAGTCGCATGTTACATTCGTGGATATTTTCATTCCCGACGTTCTGAAGTCTGAAACCCCATTTTTTTTGAAATTTCGGAACTTTAGCCTTTCAGAGTTTCGGAGGTTGGCTTTTCGGAGTTTCAGAGGTTGGATTTTCAAATTTTCGGGGGTTTCGACTTCAAAGCTTCCACAAAGCATTTAATTTCTAGCTACCCCCACACGTGTCAGCTTCTGAGTATTAATTCCAAGGTTCCCTCTATAAACATAAAATTTTACCTGTCAATTTCATTTAGTTTTTTTATCGAACACCTTGATTTTACCGCACTATTTTGTACTTTAAAGACATCTCTTTCAAGGTAATTTTTTAGGTTATTTCTTCTTTTTTGTTTATAATTATCAGGGATTTTTTATTTCTTTTTTTATCAATTCTTCTTTACTTTCTTGGCATGAAAGCTACTATCATCCACTTTTCATCTTTACCCATGTCATCTAATTATTTTCTCAACACTGCAACTTTCAATTCATGTAGGCATAAAGTCTCATTTAATCCAAGGATTGTACAACAAGTTTCTTTCAGATCTCTAGAATATGTAACTTTCGCTCTCTCGAAATTGTGTTTTTTAGCACTTTTCTGAGGTCTGCTTTTAAGAGTTTTAGAGGTTCACTTATCGGGGTTTCAAAACTGTGATGTCTTTGGAGTTTTGGAGGTCCACATTTCGAAGCTTTTTGGAGGTTCACTTTTTGGGGTTTTTGAATTGCAAGGGTTTCAAAGTTTTGAAGTTCTGAGTTTCGGAGGTCCGAGTTTCAGAGGTTAGAGTTAGCAGTGCTTTTGGAGCTCCACTTTTTGAAGGTCCACTTTTTAGAGGTTCACTTTTCGGGGTTTTGGAGCTGCGAATTTTTCAGACTTTCAGAGGTTTGTAAGTTGGATTTGAAGCGTTTCAGAGTTTCTATTTTTAGACTTTCAAACTTCTGTATTTCAAAATCTTTAAGGTTTCTTATAAATTTTTCAAAGATAAATCAGATTCCAAATTTTGAAGTCATGTCAACTTCTTCATCGAAGGGAAAGGGAAAAATGAAATACACAGTCTTAGGAGTTGTTCCTCACTCATGCCTATCTTCAGATTTGGGGAATATTGGAGATACTGATCTTGGACAAGTGGATATGCTAGACTTCTGGGAAAGATTAAAGGTCCCTAATAAGAAACCTTGGATGAAGGCCATATTCAATAGTGGAATTTCCCTCATTGTGGGTTTTCGTTCATTCATGCATTTCCCTAAGTTTACCTTGGTTGCAGTAGCTCACTTTGATTAGGATTCTGAATCAGTAAATGATGAAGAAGGCAAGGTCTAGATTAGGCTAGACATTGTTTTTTTCAAATATTTATTTAAACTTCCAGATGTTGAAGGATATGCAACAATTTCACCATAAGCCACAATTGAACATTGGGATAAAGATATTAAACCATGTACAAAGCTCATGATGAAGAGTTACTTGACTAAGAATGTCACCAAGCTTCCTCAAACATTGTTCTTCTTAGACTTCATCCGGGAAGTAAATGATCTTATTGTATTGTTGAGTAGATTTGTAGGTCTTGCTTCAGTGAGGGAATTTCAGGAATGGATGTTCCTTTCTATTGCTACTATAAAAAATAATAAGGAGTTCATATGATTGGGGGAACATATCAACATTTCAATTTATTTCCAATTGAGTAATTTCTTGACTTCTAAAAACTTCTTCATGACTTCCTTTTTTATGTTGCAACTGCCATGGGATAATTCAATGGTTTTAATACTAAAGGTGTTAGAAATGTGTCATAGATTTATTAATTTTATCCTCAAATTATAATGGAATAAGGAAACCAACATTGTTGTAGGGTCAATGATGCCTTTTTTGCTATCCTCCTTTATCGTTTTAATAAAAAAAATGTATAATCGAAGAATTTCTAACGAAGCTTTTAAAGAGGTAAGGGAATGGGGAACCATCTATCTTCAATTCCCAACATTCAAATACATCAGGATTCCAAGCTTTCTAGGTTCCCCTAGCAAATTACCAAGATGTTCTACTGATTAATGGGTCTTGCTAGAATTGATTCAAAAATTCTTTGATTACAATAAAATTCAAAATAAACGACATAAGGCGGGAGTTCAATTTCTTATTTCAATAGGAATGTATACCTATGTAATTATTTACAAGGAAAATAATGTGGATGGAGAAATATATAAAGTAACCTTGGGAACTTTCCATTTTAGAACTAACTTTGATTACTGGGGTAAGTTCATTGAAACAATATTCTCCAGTTATCACGTTCCTCAGTTGGAGGATATTTGAATTCACTTTCGAGATGAGATTATTATCATACAATGAGAATATGAGAGATGGACCTTGGATGAAGTTAAACAATTTGGTATTGTAGATATTCAGAAAGCAATGGAGGAGGATGATGAAGTATTGGATTAAATTTATAGGAACAATAATGTCACTAATCAACCTTTATCATGGATTGATTAGTACCGAGAAGGATATTGCAATACTAAGGAAAGTGCGGCACATTCTACAAATTACATATGATTCATATGATACTTTGAGAATTTCACCTGAAGGATTAGATCAATCTATAGGAGTAGAATCCCAACCAACACTGAGCCTCCTTACACCCATGTAAGGTAATATCTCTACCTAAAAGGCCAATATAACTCCATGAAAGATCTCATTTGTTGTTTGGAATTCCTATCTTTAAAAATTTCCAATTGCCAAGGTGGTGTCCTCTACATCACAAGTATTAAAAGTTGTTGAAGTTAGTAATTCTTTAGTTGTATCCGAATATTTACTACCCCTCCTTCAATACCATTGTAACCATCTTCATATCCACTTTCCCCATTATCATCCGCTCATCTACTCATCTATGCTTTTCCATCCCCATCAATAGCCCAATTATTTTCATCCCTTCATGTTCTCTCAGTAGGGGAAATGATTGGGTCTCCAATTTCCACTCTATTTTCTCAACAAATTTCATTTCCTTGAATTTCCACTTCCATTATTGTTGCATCCGCCCCCGAGGCTATTCTCACTTCCACCCCATCTATCATAACCACCTCCATTTTGTTATCAATTGATATTACCAGTCCCATTTTTTTTATCCAGTGCTCCAAGTGTCATACCTATAACGACCATAAAAATGACATTCTAGGAACACATTAAAACCTCAAACACTTAACCTGAAAGTTGTGACATTTTTTTTTTGTGTTTAAGCTAAGAGGTTATGAAAGTTTCAACCCTTATTGTGCATTAAATTAATTTTCACGAATAATATTTACTTTAGAAAGGATGGAACAGGTTTAGGTTAAATGGTTAAAAAAAATTAATTTATCTCTAAGGTCAAATAATTAACATTCAACTAGGAAGGTGTCATAATTTAATTTACTTGGTTAAATATTTTGTTTTCTCCTACTAAACTAAAATTCACACCCTATAAATTTATCTTATACTTAGTTACTTTATCCCCATTATTTAAATAACTTAAAAATACATTTTATTTATTTTCTTAAAACATACTAGGAACTTAATTAATGACTTTGCATACCAAGGTATTTAAATGGACCCATTCACCTATCTACACAGCTTTAAATTTATTTAAAACATCTATAATATACATTCCTACTAAAAAAATGTAGGGTTTATCCTCAACCATTGGATCAATTCAATTTTGGCAACTAGATCCTAGGGTTCAGAACTAACCCTAAAATCCTTACGAATTTATATTAAATCCTTTTTCTTTACCCTAGTCTCCTCATTTGGTCACTTTGTTTTTTGTTTAATTTGGACGTGGGAGAAAGGGAAGCCATGGGAGAAAGTAAGGAAGAAATAATGAGGAGTCTACACAATCAATCTTAGTTTAGACTAGATTGTAGATTTATAATTTTAATTTCTTTCATTCAATGATTGAAGGGGTTTCCTTTCCAAATCTGGTGTTATTACAAAATTGTTTGTATTTTGAGTTCTCTATTTGGGGTAAACCCTACCTCCATTAATATATATGAGATTTAGCACTTTAAAATATTCCATTTGAAGTTATTACTTGCTTTAAACAATGAATTTTTATTATCCTTTTCTTGTTAGAAGTTTCCTATGCAACTTTACAAGCTTAAAATTTAATTAGACAAAGTTAAAATTTACACAGGCACAGATCTATGTTTTTCTTCTGTAAGTGACAGAACCACCGCCCTACCTAGGTGATGATTCACAAACTTCCACCTTACCAGAGCAGTAGATATGAGACCGTTGTCGTGTTTGAGCATTGGTTATGAGACCGCCACTCTGCACTGGGTGGCAATCCTATTCCTAAAAAACAGAAACTTCAAATATGAAATTAAAAAAAAAAAGTTACTATGGTATTCTAAAGGTCATTCTGAACTTAATTTTTTGCACCTAAAGTTTCCATTTGTAATATTTAACTCATATATTCATTCCATAGTAAAATTACTCATTTTTATATAATTTTCTATTTTAATAATAACAACAACAACTACAAGATTTTTTTTTTTGTTCAACAATTTTTTTTTCAAGTCCAAAACTAAAAAGGAACTAAAACTACTTCTAATATTGTTATTTTTTTCCTTTCTAGAAAACAAACATTTCAACATAACAATACTCTTGAAATTTTGTGCCTCTTTCCATTTCCACTACAACTTATTTGTCCAAATAACTACTAACAACTTTATTTCACATTCAAGTTTTCCATGCATACACTATTAGCATCTTAAAAATTCTATATTTATTCTTTCTCATTTACAATAATACAACCTCAACAATAAAAATAAACTTTATTTTTTCTTGAGCATAACTCATTTCTTTTAATGTAGAGAAATTCTTTTCTCACAATACAAACTAAAACTAGTCTTTTAAACATGATTTACATTTTGGTTCACTCATTTTCATACTACTATTTGAGGAGGAATAAATTTATACAACTCTTCAATGAGCTTCCTTCAAATAATATTACAACTTACAATTCAACATTTCCTTTAAAAAAATACAATATTACAAGTCTTCCACCTTAAGTGGTAATAATAAGATGGTTTTCTTACAAGGAAAGATTTCCTTTGGACACCAATAAAATTTCAAAGTTTCACATCACTAATAAGAGTTCCACAATGCTTCACAAAAAAAGGGGAGAGGAAACACTCTCCACCCAACCAACAATCCAATGAGGATAAGTAGCCATCCTACTCATTAGCCCCCAAAGCCCAACCATATTGAAATAAAAGATGAATCCAAATCATGGAAAAAATACAAGATTCCACATCACAATACAAATATTTTACAACCATACCAAAAACATAATCAACACTACTAAAATCACAAGAAGGCAACTAAAAATATATATATAAGGCTTCAAAATTCAAAAGCCAAAGGAGTATGATATATGGGGAGGTCACTTATGCCTCCCAATGGGAAATATGTGCCCACCTTATAACCATGAAATATACATCTCATAACCCCTACACACTCTTAATCCTCCCTTAAGAACTTCTTATTCCTAACACATTCTCTTATGCCTCTCTACAATCTCTTATGTCTCCCTCATAAAAACAAAGTAAAAAATGCAATAATTTTCTTGTCAAAGGTGGGGCACCCAACCCAACTCCATCCAAAACATGAAATAAAATTTTATGCCCCCCCTACATGTAAGATCCCCATAGTCCCCCCTAAACCACACTTAGTAAATCTACCCAAGCACCCAACAAGCATACTAAAAAACACCAAAAACATACACATATACACAATATAAAAGGAAACATTTAACAAGAGTGTAGCTCTTACCTTTCCATGCTATACATTGATCTAAGAGTCACACACCAAGCTTCTTCAAGCCCAAGAAATCACTTAAAAAATCTCTTAAAAGATCCACAAGCAGTCTAAAATACTCCAACACCAAAATGGAAGAGAACAAAAGAAATCAAGTAACCCCCAAACAAGAAAAAGAACTTGAATAAATAGAAAAGGGAGAGAGGAGGGTGAGGTGGCTCCATGTAGGATTTCACATCACTCATCCTCAAATTCACCTCACAAGTCAAAACTCAACCCCAATGCACAATAAATTGGTGGGTGATAGGAAGGAAAAATTACTTACACACACAATCCAAGCCCACACCCCCTAAGGACAAACTTTAATTACATGAAATAAAGTATACTAAAATTTCACCTTTTTTTCTTCCCAAAACATATAACGGTGTCTATTTTTGACCCCCCAACCCATAGGTAAGGTTGGTATAGTAATTTAAGAGGTGTGGGATATGTTTGACTTGTCCCACAAGCCTTCAAAATTGGCCCTTAAGGCCAAATCCGAATTTCCATGAAGGTGTAGAGTGTACAACATTCAAGATCACAAGAAATCAACTTACAACACATAATCCAAGAGCCATCTAATCTAATAAATGAATTATTTTTACCCATCCAATATTTAGTTTAGTAAAAATATTAATTTACTAATCTAGTCACAAATCAAGTAATTAATAAAATGAGAATACATCACTATAAAATCACATGCAAAATTAAAAAAAGAAAATAAATTAAAGGAGTAACACACAAACCCCTTGGTCACAATTGGAGGTGATCTGCCCCATGGGAACCCCCTAACAACAATTCAAACACACAGACACAATAAAATGGATGTCACCAAGGTGACCCTTGTTGAATTTATCTAACATTCCAATGAGGTTGGTCTCCAATCCCCCCGGTGTTTATTGTGATAAGTTTACCTGCAAAACACATAATACCTCCTTCGTCCTCATGGCCACATCAAAACATCAAAAATAAAATTCCCAATATAAATCCAAAATCATCTGTATATGAATCAAATAATCATCTAGGCAAGTAACGATATCATTTAAAATTTCTAACAAGATCACGATCTTACATTTCATCAATATCAATAGGATCAAAAGATTTCTTTAATTGTTAAGGTCTACTCAAAATGATGAAAATATCACATGTCAGAATATATGTAACTATGTCAACAACATATCATCATCAATATAAAATGTCTCTAATAATCTACACGTAACATACTATGAATCAAAACCAACAATAGATCGAGTATCTGTATCATCTAACATCCTACTAAGTCAAAATGATACAATAATATCCATAAGTATAGTCAACAACTATCAAAATGAAAATTAAAAAGTGTCGAAGTCAACTGGGCACTACATCCCCCTCCCCTTAGAATCGACTTCCTCCTAGAAGTCACTTGAATAGGTGTGGAAACTTGACTCGTAACAATGTATCATCCTCCCATATAGCCAAAGTCTCATCATACCTATCCGACTGGACTCGAACCTGGTCAATATCTCTACCTCGAAGGCCTAAGGTCCCATGCTCTAAAATATGGATGGGATCCACCATCACCTAGAACCTAATCTTGCACCTTCAATGAGGTCCAATCTAACACATGAGAAGGGTTTTTAATATATCTTCTAATTACAAAAACATGAAACACATCGTGGATGCAAGACAAGCTAGGTGGCAATACCAGATGATAGGCCAAAGTTCCGATACACTCCAAGATCTCAAAGGGACCCACAAATCTAGGAGTGAGATTATAGCCTTTCTCATAACGGATAGGGCTCTTATGTAGAGTGAAACGAAAAAAAACCTTTGTGCCCAATTCATAACTATGATCTTTCCTATGTCAATCCAAATACATCTTCTGCCTGTACTGCACCTCCTACAATCTTTTCATGATCAAAACAACCTGCTACTCCATGTCTTGTAGTAAAGTTGGCCCAAGAGAAACCCTATCCTCTAACCTATCCCAACTAAGAGGTGTTTTGCACTCTCTACCATATAGTGCCTAAAAAGGATCCATGCCTATTGAACTCTAAAAACTATTATTGTAGGAAAAATCCACCAAGTACAAATAATCCTTCCATCTCGACTGATGATCCATGACGTACATCCTAAGCATGTCCTCAAAGATCTGATACAACTGCTCATTCTGTCCATCTATTTTAGGGTGATATGTTGTACTAAAATTGATCTTCATCCTGAGAGCATACTGCATCATAGTCGAGAAGTGAGAGTTCTACAAAGGAGTGCGGTCACAAATGATCTTCCATGGAATCTTGTGTAACCTAATAATCCCATCAAGATATACACGTGCCACTACATTAGCTATGTAGGTGGTCTTCATTGGAGAAAAATGAGCCACTTTCATCAATTTATGCACCATGAGCATGATGCCATTGTGGTGGTATCTCGACATTGGTAACCCATTAATTAAGTCTATGGAAATGGTGTCCCATTTCTATTATGGTATAGTGTGAGGAAAGAGAATGCCCGCTAGATGCTGATGCTCGGCCTTCACCATCTAACACTCTAAACAACATGAAAAAAATGAGCCACATCTCTCTGAATTCCTCTCCAATGGTACAATTGTCTCAACGTGGCATGTATCTTCTTAACCCCGGGATGGGCTGAATAAGGTGCATGATTAGCCTTTGTCAAAATGTCTTGTCTCAAGCCCTTCATCTATAGGAACATATATCCAACCTATGTGCTTGAGAAGGCCATCTGTATCTAATGAAAATTAATAAAAATTCCCCTCAAGGGGTCTCTGAGACTCATTATCTGCTCTGGCTACAAGGTAGAAACTGTCATGAGGAAGTTGCTGCAATATCCTGCTTCATAAATATATACCCATTGAATTAGCTAGAGCCACATGTCTCCATCTACCCAAGGTGTTGGAAAACATGTTCTCCTTCCCTTTCACATGCTCTATCTCCATATTGTACTCACAAAGAAACTCCATCCAACCTCGTTGATGAGCATTGAGATTGGGCTGCATGAAGAGGTGGTGAAGACTCAAGTGATCAGTCCTGAGTTTGAATCTATAGCCAAGAATAAAGTGTCTCCACCGCACCAAGGCATGAAAAACTACTGCAATATCAAGATCATGAGTTGGATATTTGAGCTCATAATATTTTAGTTTGTGAGACTCAAACGTAACTACTCTGCCCTCCTGCATCAACACACCTCCAAGTCCTACCAAAGAAGCATCTGTGAAAATGAAGAACCCACCTTGAGGATTTGGCTCTGCAAGAATAAGAACTTTTGTGAGGCATTCCTTTAATGTCCTGAAGGCATTCTCACATCTATTTATCCATATAAACTTCTTCCATTTCTTCTGAAGGGAAGTGATGGGGTGCGCAACCTAAGAAAAGTCTTGTACAAACATCCTGTAGTATCCTGCCAACCCCATGAAGCTACGCACCTCGGTCACACTAGTGGGTGTTGGCCAATCCATTAGAGCTCGAATCTTGGAAGGATTGACTGTGATACCTTCCCTAGAAATGATGTGGCCTAAATATTTCACCTCTGTCTGAAAGAACAAACACTTCTCCAAATTTCCATAAATTTGCTGCTCACAAAGACACTGAAGAACCTAACGAAGTTACCCCTCATGCTCCTCATGTGTACGTGACTATATGATAATTTTTTCAAGGAATATGAGCATGAAATGATCAAAAAATGTCCTGAATACCCCATTCATCAAGCTTATGAACACTATGGGGGCATTTGTCAGACAAAAAGGTGCCACTGTGAACTCGTAGTGGCCATATCTCATATGGAAGGCGGTCTTATGAATATCTACGTCTGTGATCCTCAACTGATGATACCATGACTTAACATCTATCTTGGAGAAAACTTTGTCCCCCTTCATCTGATCAAATAAATCATCAATGCACCGAAGGGGGTAACAATTATTGATCGTTACTTTATTCAGGATGTGGTAATCAATACACAACAACAAAGATCCATCCTTCTTCTTTAAAAAAATCACTGGTGCACCCCAAGGGGATACACTAGGATGCATTAGGCATTTCTCCATAAGGATCTCAAGTTAAAAATTGAGCTCATAGAGCTCAGGGGTAGTCATTCGATAAGGTGCTTGTGAGATAGGCTCTGCGCTAGGAACCAAATCTATGTGAAAATATATCTCACATGGGGGTGGTAACCCCGATAGATCTCTTGGAAAAACATCAGCAAACTCTCTCAAGATGTGATGGTCATCGAGGGATGCTCCACTAGAATCATCCTTAGATCTATCACTAACCATAACAACATACATCTGAAAACTTTGTCGCGCAAACCGCTTAAGCTGCATAGTGGATATGTTACAAATGGAAATAGGCCTCCTAACTCCTGTTATCATTGACTCAACTCCTAGATCATCTGTACATGAAATAGTCTTATGGTAACAATCCACTCTATCTCTATGTACAGAAAATAAGTCCATGCCCAAGATGACTCCATATGAACCCAAGGGAAGGATTCAAAGATCCGAGGTAGTGGTGAAGGGTGCCAAATCCATTACACACTCCTTAACTAAGGAGTCTATAGACATTTTTTCTCTAGAATCCATTTCAATGTCCCAACTAAGACCTTGTCAAACTTCCACCAACCAGCAACATTCTACTAAATATGGTGTAATAAATGAGTCAGATGAACTAGAATAAAACAATATAGAGGTAGGAATGCCACAAATAACATGTAGTATCTATCACGGTAATCTAGTGCTCAGCCTAGCGGTTCTCGACCCCTGCGTAGATCCAATGGCTTTGTCCCATGTTGCCAAGAGTAGGCTTCTTAAATCTGCACCTTACCCTTTCTACTAGGGTTATGTGGGCACTCTATCCAATGATGTCCAATAACACCACAACCATAAAATTTTCCTAGTCCTCTCTAGTGGGATGCAGCTCCAGCGGGTAGTCTAGAGGTCTACGCTATGGATCCTAACAATCTGGCTATGAACTACTAAGGCCTCTACTGAATGAGCTCTCGGTAGACCCTGTGTATTAATGGGACCCCTAGGAAGAGGCCCCACACTCTTCCCCCTCTATGCGTCGAGTCTCTGAGAAGGTATAAATGGTAGCCATGAGTATTGTTGCTTTTGTTGAGGTGGTTGTTATCATGGTCAAAATGAAGATTGTAATAAACACTGTCCACCATGAGGAGGAGGAGTTGACCCCCTCGACCTACTATCTTGCATCTGTTACATGTAGCTCTGGACTCTATCCCTAGACTGCTGCATCTTCCCATGTGTGTCCTCTGTAATATAGGCCTTTTCCATAGCCTCTGCTAGGGTCTGTGGGTAGTGAATGCGTACTGTACCACTCAGATGCAAATTCAGGCCCCTAATGAACCTATGAATTTGAACCTGCTCATCCTACATATAGTCAACATACTGGAGTAGGTACAGAAATTGACTCTCATACTTAGCTACATTCATAGATTCTTGATAGAGGTCGTAAACCTTGTTTATCCGCTGCTGAATAAACCTTCTTGATAAATACATGTTCCTGAACTGCTCCTTAAAGAGGTCCTAGGTAACTGTCTCTAAGTCAACATGGAGCTTCTACTACTCAGTCCTCCACAAGATACCTACTGCATCCCTTAGAAGATGGATCGTAACATGAGCTTTCATGTTGTTAGTACAAGGGCAGAGCTTGAAGCACCCGCTCCAACACATGATCTAGGCCTCTTCCTGAAAACCACCTATATCTCCAGAATAGTGAGATGGTTGTAGCTTCAAGATCTCCATGATATGCTCTGCATTTGATGAATAACAACCCCTAGGTCTCTCTACATGCTCCACCCTCTTCCTAGGGCTCCGTGATATGTCCATATGTCCTAAAATCCTTTCTCCATGTCCTCTCTGTGGTGACTATTCCCTAGCCTACTCCACGCGGAATTTCTCTGCCCTATGCTCCTTTCTATGTCTAGGATATACACGAGCCTCCACTGATGGCTCCATATCATTTCTATCAATTTTTCCTCCTAAGGACCCTCCGCGTATAACAACATTGACATCCTAAAGCGTCTGTAAAATATGAGGTAGAATGGCCATTACCGCCTGATCTAGAAGTGGCAAGTCTAGATCTATGTGTAAAGGACCACTTTTTTGGTCCGCGCCTCCTACACAGACCAAGATGAGATTTAGTTCATCATTCTAGGTTTTATTCCAATTTTCTATGTTTCCTATATTATACAATTATCAGACAATGTGGTTTTCTAAGTCTATATATATATATATATATATATATATATATATATATATATATATATCCACTAGGTTAAATGTTCATGTCTTTTGCTTTTTAGGTGTGCCTAAGGATCCAACCTTTGAACCCATGGCTATGATACTAAATATAATGCCCACAAAAATGACGTTTTAGGAACACATTAAAACCTCAAACACTTAACCTGAAAGTTGCGAAATTTTTTTTGTTGTGTTTAAGCTATCAAGTTACAAGGGTGTCGACCCTTAGTGTGCATTAAATTAATTTTCGCCAATAATATTTACTTTACAAAAGATGGAACAAGTCTAGGTTAAATGGTTAAAAATTCTTAATTTATCTCTAAGGTCAAATAATTAACATTCAAGTAGGGAGGTGTCATAATTTAATTTACTTGGTTAAATATTTTTTTCTCCTCCTTAACTAACATCCACATCCTATTATTTAATCGCATACTTGGTTACTTTAGCCCCATTATCTTAATAGCTTAAAATTCCATTTTATTTATTTTCTTAAAACATACTAGGAACCTAATAAAAGACTTTGCACACCAAGTTATTTAAATGGCCCCATTCACCTATCTACACATAGCTTTAAATTTATTTAAAACATCTATAATATACATTCCTACCAAAAAAATTTAGGGTTGATCCTCAACCCTTGGATCAATTCAATTATCACCCTAGATACTAGGGTTTAGAAATAACCCTTAAATCCTTATGAATTTATATTAAATCCTTTACCTTTACCCTAGTCTCCTCATTTGGTCACTTTTGTTTTCTTTAATTTGTAGGTGGGAGAAAGGGAAGCCATGGGAGCAAGGAAGGAAAAACTATGGAAGATTCTAAATAATCAAGCTTAGTTTAGACTAGATTGTAGATTTATAATTGTAATTTCTTTCATTCAAGGATTGAAGGGGTTTCCTTTCCAAATCTGGTGTTAATACAAAACTGTTTGTATTTTGAGTTCAATATTTGGGGTAAACCCTACCTCCATTAATATATATGAGATTTAGCACTTTTAAATTTTCCATTCAAATTTTTTACTTGCTTTAAACAATGAATTTTAATCATTCTTTTCTTGCTCGAAGTTTCCTATACAACTTTACAACCTTAAAATTTAATTAGACCAAGTTAAAATTTACACAAGCACGGATCTGTGTTTTTCCCACGTAAGTGACCGAACCACCACAAAGAGTAGGACAAAGGTCCTGGGACCGCTGCCCTATCTGGGTGACAATTCAAAAATTGCCGCCTTACCAGAGTGGTAGTTCTGAGACCGCCGCCTTGCCTGAGCGGCGGTTACGAGACCACCACTCTGCATAGGGAGGCACTAATGTTCCTTAGAAACAAAACCTTCAAATCTAAGATTTTTCAAAAAATAAAAGTCACTAGGGTATTCTAAAGGTCATTCTAAACTTAATTTTATGCACCTAAAGTTTCCAATTGTAAGATTTAACTCATCTATTCATTGCATAGTAAAGTTACTCCTTTTTAATGCATTTTCTATTTTAATAATAACAACAACAACTACAAGATCATTTTCATTTTGTTCAACACATTTTCTTTCAAGTCCAAAAGTAAAAAGGAACTAAAACTATTTCTAATATTGTTATTGTTTTTCCTTACTTTACTATAACTTATTTGTCTAAATAACTAATAACAACTTTATTCCACATTCAAGTTTTCCATGCATACACTATTAGTATCTTACAACTTCTATATTTTTTCTTTCTCGTTTACAATAATACAACCTCAACAATCAAAATAAACTTTTTCTTTCTTTAAGCATAGCTCATTTCTTTTAATGCAGAGAACTTCTTTTCTCATAATACAAACTAAAATTAAGCTTTTAAACATGATTTACATTTTGGTTCACTCCTTTTCATACTACTATTTGAGGAGGAAGAAATTTACAAAACTCTTCAATGAGCTTCCTTCAAATAATATTACAACTTACAATACAACATTTGCTTTAACAAAAAATACGATATTACAAGTCTTCCACCTTAAGTGGGAATAAGAAGAAGGTTTTTTCACAAGGAAAGATTTCCTTTGGACACCAAAAAAAGTTCCAAGTTTCACATCACCAACTAGAGCTCAACCATGCTTCACAAAAATAAGGGGGGAGAGACAACACTCTCCACCCAACCAATAATCCAACGAGGAGAAGAAGCCATCCTCCTCATTGGCCCTCGAGCCCAAACTATATTGCAATGAAAGATGAATCCAACTCATGGCAATAATACAGGCTTCCAAATCACAATACAAAGATTTTACAACCATACCAAAGAAAATTAAAGACTACTACAATCACAAGAAGTCAACTAACAAAATATATACAGAGCTTCAAAATGTAAAAGCCAAAGGAGAAAGATATATGGGGAGGTCACTTAGGCCTCCCAAGGGGAAATAGGTTCACACCTTAAAACCCTCCAATATAAATCTCAAAACCCTACACACTCTTATGCCTCCCTCAAGAACCTGTTATGCCTACCACATTCTCTTATGCCTCCCTCATAAAAAAAAATTAAGAAATGCAACCATTTTCTTGTCCAAGGTGGGGCACCCAACCCAACTCCATCCAAAACATGAAATAAACTATTATGCCACCCTACATGTAAGATCCCCATAGTCCCCTCCTACACTACACTTAGGCAATCTACCCAAGCACCCAACAAGCATACCAAAACACACCAAAAAACATACACATATACACAATATAAAAGTAAACATTTACAAGAGTGTAACTCCTATCATTCCATGGTAGAGATTGATCCAAGAGTCACACACCAATATTCTTCAAGCCCAAGCAATCACCAAACAAGCTCCAAAAATATCCACAAGCACTCCAAAATCCTCCAACCCCAAAATGCAAGAGCACAAAAGAAATCAAGTAACCCCCAAACAATGAAAAGAACTTGAATAAATAGAAAAGGGAGAGAGGAGGGTGAGGTGGCTCCATGTCGGATGCCATATCACTCATTCTCAACTCCACCTCCCAAGTCAAACCTCAACCCCAATGCACAATAAATTTTTGGGTGAGAGGAATGACAAATTACTTACATACACAATACAAGCCCACACCCCTTAAGGACAAACTTTAATTACATGAAAGAAACTATGATAAAATTTTACCTTTTTGTCTTCCCAAAACACATAATGGGGTCTATTTTTGACCCCCAAACTCATAGATAGGGTTGGTATAGTAATTTAAGAGGTGTGGGAAAATTTTGAATGTCGCACAAGCCTCCAAAATTGGCCGTTAAGGCCAAATTCGAATTCCCATGAAGGGGTAGAGTGTACAACACTCAATATCACAAGCACTCAACTTACAACACATAATACAAGAGACATCTAATCTAATAAATGAATTCTTTTGACCCATCCAATATTTAGTTTAGTAAAAATATTAATTTACTAATCTAGACACAAATCAAGTAATTAATAAAATGAGAATATGTCACTATAAAATCACATACAAAATTAAATAAATGAAACTAAATAAAAGGAGTAACACACAAACCCCTTGGTCACAATTTAAGGTGATCTGCCCCATGGGAACCCCCTAACAACATTTCAAAAACAAACACACAAAAAAACACATGTTGCCATTGTGACCCTTGTTGAACTCATCTAGCATTCCAATGTGGTTTGTCCCCAATCCCCTCGTTGTCTATTGTGATAAGTTTACATGTAAAATACATAATACCTCATTCAGCCTCATTGCCACATCAAAACATATAAAATAAAATATACAATATAAATTGAAAATAATCTATATATGAATCAAATTATCATCTAGGAAAGTAACAATATCATTTACAATTTCTAATAACTTCTCAATCTTACATTTCATCAATATCAATAGGATCACAAGATTTGTTCAATTGTTAACATCTACTCAAAATGATGAAAATATCACATGTCATAATATATATAACTAGGTCAACATCATATCATAATCAATATAAAATGTCTCTAATAATCCACACACAACATATTATGAATCAAAACCAACAATAGACCGAGTATATCTATCATCTAACATCCTGCTAAGTCAAAATGATACAATAATATCCATAAGTATAGTCAATAGTATCAAAATCAAAACTAAAAATTGTCGAAGGAAAGTGGACACTACAATACCAGCCATGCCACTTTCATCTACATCTACTATACCTAAATGGCCATATCATCAAACCCTAAAGCATAAAAAAAAGGTTCCCCTTGTAAATGTGATACATCTGAGTGTGCTGAAACCTACTTAAAAGATAATGGCCAAACAGTGAAGGATCGTCTCTAACTTATCAATAAACCAATCAGGAGAAATATTCATGGAGGTAGCTACTCCCGTTGAAGGAAAAAGTAAAGAAACCATTACAACAATAAATTATCAAATCTATAGGTTTTAACTAAGAAATTCAACACATGAAGGTGCCAAACATGATGTTCAAGTGGCCCTTGGAATTTTTTTTGAGAAGTATGAAAAAGATAAATCTTCCAAAGAATAATTAAAGTTAAAGGTTGAACAACTTACTACTCTTTTAAGGAAAGTAACACAACCCACTCTAACTATTGATCTTTCAACTACAACTGCTCTGAAAATTTCTTTAGTTTTGGATGATATTTCATGTCATGAAATTGAGAAGATAGGTCTAAAGGGAAGATCAATAGATGAAAGGATATAATGCATGCTTCAGGAAGCTAATCCTTTGATCAAAATAGTTGTTGAATTTTATAATGATTTACAAACATAAAGAACTTCTATTTGTAGGATAGATGAAGTACTGTCTGAGGAAAATAATAATTTTAGTTTTAATTTGACTACATGGGGAGAGATTAGAGATGTGGACCTAGATTTACTCCTCAAAGATGGAGTAATTAATTATAGTTCTAAATTGTTTGAGTTTCAAAAGGACATGGAATTTAGATCCCAGGTATTCCAAGATTTGATCAAGAAATTGGACGATAAACGTGAGGAAATAATGGATGGTCTAAATGATACTTCAAGAGAATTTGATAGTATCAAATGTAATTTTTTTAATGACAATATTGATGCTCTTCCGGTTGACCAAATTAAATCAAATTTTAAAGATTTGGTGAAGAAATATGATGAAGTGACTAAAAATTTCAATATCAATTCAATTTACATGTTAGTGTCATGCCAATATTTCATAAGTCAACTGAAGAAAGTAGTAAATAACTTGAAAATGTTTCTAGCCAAATTTGAAAGGGAGATTGATACAACAGAGATGGTAAATCATTATGCATGCAGACTATAGGAGAAGGAATTATAGGGAATCATCAAATGTTTCATTGATTACAAGCACCAGATGGATATATGGGAAGAAGATTAGGGGAACACAAAACAAGAGAGAGATGTTGTAGGTATAAGCTAAGCTAGATAGCCATGATTGGGATAGTTTCAAGCTTTGAATTAGTCAAAGTTGCATTATTGACTTATTCAAACCTTTACAACAAATTTACTTATTTTATGGGAGCATGTTCCCTTGAACTTATTATACTCGATTTTTAATAACTTGTTAATTAAGGTTCAGATGTAATAGCTCAACCTATGAAAATTATAAATAGTTAGATGTATTAAGTTTATGGAGACTTTTTAGATGATTTTAAAATTTAATTTTTAAGCTTGGAATAATGATTCATATACTTTCTGTAACACACCAAAAATACCAACACAAGGACAACACAGTGAAATACAGGATAATTTTTTATTTTTTTTTGACAGAACAACATAGAATCCCAACCACATGACACTCTCATAGCTAGGGCGAGCCACAGTAAGAAATGATTGGAGGTTATTTATTTTGATAAGACTCCCTGTAGCTCATGACTTAAGCTTTCAGAAGGATTCAATACATGATCCGCACAAATTCATCTCACCAACTGAGTTAATTTCTTATACACTGTAGATTAGTTCACTTAAAGTCTTCTGCTGCTTACTAAATCTTATTATCTTCCACAAACTAACCATTGTTTTCCTTTAAGCTTGTTTAAGAGTTCACTCAAAAGAGGGTAGTGTTCGCTAGTTTAGCTAGGGGTATCAAAATGTTTACTTCACAAACGATGGTTTCATTTTGATCACTCATGGAATTATTTGATTTCAAATAGATCACCTTTAAATTTATTTGTTGAATATAAAATTATTATTTTTATTTAGCTTCTTTAAGGGTTAACCGACTCATTTTACTTATAAAATATTATCGCTAAGTCTTAGAAAGATTTAACTTAACAATTTATTCTCAAGATCAAAGTTTTACAATACTCATATCAATGTAAAGATTGAATGCCATTTCTCACAAGGATAATTTCAAGCTTAACTACACAAGAACAAGACACTTTATTTCACAATTACCAAACAATACAAGGCAAGAGGTCATATCAACTCTCTTTACAAGCAATGTTACACAATTTACAACACATTGGACATTTTTACAAGGAACTTCATAATGGTACAGATGAAACTTTTACAATCTTTTCTTCTAGTCTATTCGCATAATCCATCTGCACAAATATTAACTAGATTCAGTTCACTAGAACTGAGCATGTTAAGTCTATGCATTGAAATAATAAGCTAAAATTTAAAAATTGACATGAAAGGAATGTTCTACTTCATGAAATGATCAAAGCACAAACCACTAATCTAATTTTCACACGAGGTAAGGATCTACGCCAGCCAACAATGAGAGAGTCAAACATTCCAGCATGCAGTATCTCACAAAACAAAGAAACAATCCAAGAACTTGTGGGATAGGAACGAAAGGTCAATAGTATAGAGAATTTTGATCATGCAACCATATGGATTACGTGACTTAAATATAATATTCAAATCATCCATCTTAAAAGCGAAAGAAAAACTTGAGAGTCAAAGACATACTAGTTACGATCAAGACACGAAACAAAACATAGTTACCATGTCCTTCCAGGAGAATGTTTCATAGCAATAAAGGGATGCGTGACCCCGAAGGAAACATTCCATCGTTACAATCTAAACAAGAGGTCTACCGCCTCTTCCTTACAAGGTCTTTTAAAAGTAATAAACGTTAACAACTAGGATTCTCTCTAATTTCTTTGGTTTGCAACTAGGATTCTCTCTTCCTAGAGCTTTCTATTGCTAAAGGTTGTATCCTGAATCCCATTGACCTACTTTCAGGCATTGAGGAAAATAATGAGATTTCCTTCTTTCCTTCCTAATGTCTGATACCAGAATAGATTATTGAAGAAACCACAAGCCGCAAGCCTCATTAGGAAACGAGTAATAAACAAAATAGCTCACAAGTAAGCTACACTCTAGGTAGGCAAGCATGACAACTTTTAAATGGAAACCCTAAAAAAACTTCATTCGTAATCTTCATAAATAGCCTACATACTATTATCCAAGACAATATAGCACTATGTGTAAAATGTTGTACAATATCAACTCATTCCTGCAGGACTCTCACTTACGCAACAAATTACATTCAATAGGAAGGTAATCAAGGAGTAGTGTTACAACTAATAAAACAAGAGCCACTCTAGCTAAGGACCCAGATTTCAATATTTTTGATATTCCTTATCAATGATGATAAAACACCGCAAAAGAAATATACATGCATTTGTGTTTTATCCAGCGATAAGTCTACATTCAGTAGATCTGAAAGGTGATAACTATCTTATCAGCACAAGTAAGGGAACAATCCAAAGAGGAAAGAAGCATTCGAGTGGGGCAGAAGTACTAATGAAGGCAACCCCCCCCTAAGGAAGCAAAAAGCAAGAAGTATCGACTATCGAGTAGAAATCAGACCCAAGCATTTATGAGCTTCTATTGATTTGATATCGCTTAGGGTAGCCATAACCAAGCATTTTGAAACGTAACATTTATTTATTTATTTATTTATTTTATAGCTTCCATGTTTCATAAGAATGTCCCTTTCCCATTTCAGATGGTTTGATCCAAAACAAACAAAAGCAAGTAAAACTTTGTTCTCAGCCATATAATTATAACAGAGTAAAGATAACAACAATTTTCCCCTATGCAAACCAATTAGGAAAGGAACATCGATTCAGGAGAAGGAACAGGAAAAAAAAAAGAAACCAATGTACTCAAGGACAATCAATAAAATCAAACACAATATTCCATCTTAAGGCGTCATTTCGGGTAGTAGATCATTTATTTCATGAAGTTGAAAAAGGACAACAAAATATTTCAGGGGTTAGTCTTAACATGCCTCGTTTAGAACGCCATCTCCATATGTAAAATATTTGTCTCAAAGCTGGTGCTTGCCCTTAACCCAAATTGTTCTGCGAGCTCGAGCTAGCGCCACTTTCACGCGGTGAGAAACAGCTACAAACCAACCCCATGATTGAAGCTCGGACACGAGACATATTGATTACACCACGCTCCTGGCTCGGGTAGGCATCTACCGTGATGATCAATAAACCTTTTCCTTCATTAGATTGAGGACAGCATCAAACACTCGATGCAAACGTTTCAGCTGCAGCCTGTAAGGTGTGATTAGTCCAACATAAAACTTTATGCTTGCCAGTTTGGTGACTCGTCGAAGGAGCTCGCATACTAGAAAATCAAAAAGTGCTTCATAAATACTCTGATATGAAACAGATCCGCCCCTATGAGATTCTCTTCCATGAGTTACATCCTACAACAAGTAAGATCTCAATAGAGACTCTTTGCAAATACATTTCATCAGATCTACTGGTAACACCCTCACTGTCCAAGGTCAATTTTGAAGAACAACTCAGTACAAGATATGGATCTGAAAGAAAATATCCAGCTACCTTCATCTCCCAAGACATTTTCTCTAACATTGCATAGATCTCCTGTGCCCGTGGGTGTGATCTGTCTCCTTGAAGGAGAGTCAAAAATTTGAGGGTGTAAACGATGCTGAACAGATAACAACAAGGTTGGACCACCTGCTTGTTGGAGTGCTCAAACCGGCTTCTACTACTGCAACATGCCTGCTACCTAGCTAATTATTGTTGCAGGCAGTTGCTATGGATCCCGAACAAGAACACACTAGACAACACCGAATGAACGTGGAGGTAACACGCCTACCTCCCTATCTTGTAGCTTCATCCATAAGCACCATATCAAACCCATGGCCAGAACTAGGAACAGTAGTGAACACAATCTCAGCCTCATTGCAAAACTTGCCTCAGGGTTTGATCGAGCTTCTTCCATGCTAGATCCGCCACCTGGATAGAAGTGACTTCCCAAAAAGAAAGGGCAAGACAGCTCAATCTAAAACTTTATCTCGTTCTTCTACTACAGCTACGAGATTTTGCAACAGCCGATCATGGCTGTGGTCGCGTGCAACCAGAATAGAATGGACAGAACACATAAAATGGTCATCCCGCCAACACGTTGCCCTTGCAACACTCTCACTGTCACTTCGTCGATTTTGAGAACAACTTGAAGGGGAAAAACCCGAGTCTGGGGATGCAGTCGAACTGAACAAATAACAACATAGTGGCCAACCTACACATTAGAAGCTCTCAAGACAACTTCTGCTACAGCTGTAAGATTTTGCAACGACTGAACATGACCAAGGTTGCATGCATCCAGAACATCAGGATTAACACCGACGGTGCCTTGGGGATCACCCTGTAGCTCCCCAGATTAACTCCCTCTGGATGTGGGTCGCCAAGGCAATACAGGAGGGACATCATGAGATCGATCCTCACGCCTCTTGACTGTGTGTAGCAATTCCTCCATTGAACTGAGCTTTCGATCGATTGGAGCAGTCTTATTCTTCATTATTTAAGTTGATTCTCAGCTCAAAATGATTGACAGTGACCAGATTGGTAGAACTATATAAATAGAGGAAAGCCAGCTTGATTATTTCAAAAACTTACACTTCAATTCCCCTATTTATAACGTACGCCCAAAAAAAAATCACACTCATCTATTGTTCTCTTCCCTGTAGCTGCTGCAAATAGCCAGATACTTCCTCACGGCACTCTCATAGCAAAAGTTCAGTTCTACACTCCACGTTGGGATAGGCATAGGCTAGGAGTGAACTGGTCCTTGTTTAATGCATTTGGTGAGACTGTGACAGCTACTGAAGCGCCCCCTGCCAATCTGAACCGACTCTCACCCACCTGCCTTCAATTCTCTTAGAAAAACCATCCCATTCTTTCATTTGGTCAAGCAATTAATTACCTTCACCAAACTACTACGCCTTGCCAAGAAAGCACGTGAAAAATTTAGATATATATTATTCTCCACGTACAGACACCGAGTCAATGAAAACTATATCTTTCTAATACATGCAAGGAATGTGTAAAAGGAGCACGATCTTTTTGGCAGAACACAAGCTAACAATGTGGATGCATAGAATATAAAATGAGAACCATTTCCCTAAAAACACAATTTACTTTTCTCAATGTTGAACATCTAATCCCAATGCGCAGATCATAATAGATGACCATGAGATTCAAAAGAAAAAATTGGATAATTCCATCGACTCCAAAGGAAAATACACTGTACGAAGGTTCATGCATTGACCAGAGGCCATAAGGAATATTTATAATGGTTTTTGAATGGTTTGCTACCAAAAAAAATTCCAATCAAACTTGAATATCTAAAATGTATAGACGCCCGAGTTAACTGAAAATATTTTTTTTCTTTTATCCAACGAGGCACACATGTCGCCTTTTCTAATCTAAACACTCAATGCAATCTGAGAAATAAAACTCTGTAATACAAGGTAAAAGGGCAAGAGCAGATTTATGTAAAGAATAATATTGTTATATTTATTCATATTAAACATATGAGTCTCATACTATAACGTTTGTATCTCCTAAAAATAAGGAGATTAGTTTACCAAAGCATAGTTGATATTCATTTAATGGTAACGCTTTTTAGTTTGTATTTTTACACAAGGTGACCCATGAGAGATGTGGCTTAATAGGGGTTCAGACTAATGAAACTAACGTCTGAACTCATCAACCCTTGTCGATGGTTTAAAGTCCTTGGCTCGACAATGAATAGGAGCAGGATGGAAATGGCTTCAAGGAAAGTTACTAGCCCAATCAACCTCTGAAAATGGTTTACCGTCAAACGGGGCATTACATTCTCCTCCCCTTAAGAAAGCATCATCCTCGATGCGACATAACACAGAGGAAAAGAAAAAGCACGTAACCAACAACATGCAAAGGAGGAGTACACTTTATGGTTTAAATTTTAGTTAATTAAAGCAGGGTCACTAGGTAGCCTTAGGAACATTTGGTAGAAGTTTTAACTTTCAATGTTCTGTGAAGATTGGCAGTTCTTTCTTGTTTATCATTTCTTTAGTCTCTTTCCATCATCATTATTTCTAGTTTTAGTCTCTTTTAAAAAAAATGTATCATCATTGAAGAGTTTTGGTTTATTCTTTATTGTGGGTGCCCAACAAGAACTGCTAACACAACACCCTAATGATTCACAAGACACTACAAATTCACAAGTACACAAGTATATACTTCAAGATTATATTACACCACAAAAGGTTACACAATTACGGAATAGAATAGGCACACTCCACATAACATAGTACATGTCACACATCTATGGCTGACGTATAAAATACTCAAACAAAAGAGTACTACAATCCACCAGATATTTCCTCAATTTATATCAATGAAAGACTCACATAACACCAAACAAATGCTACAGGTACACAGTGTCCACAAGGGAATCAATGACATAACCACAACATCACAACACATATCCATCTGACATGAGTAACACATACATCAAAAGACCACTTACCAAACATCACAATAACTCAACATGTATCCTGAAACATCAACCATACAGACAAATATCATAAGCCTCCCTCAAGTCTCTTATGCCTCCCTCAAACTCTTATGCCTCCCTCAAACTCTTATGCCTCCCTCAAGTCTCTTATGCCTCCCTCAAGTCTCTTATGCCTCCCTCAAGGAGGCCGGTTGTCTCTCTGTGCCCAAGGCACATCGAGTTTGGACACTCCTAACCCAAGTGACATAATAACGCGTGGTTCAACAACCCGCTAGTTATATGTACCCCTTGGGGCGTACCCCCATACAACGAAGCGGGTCCATAGGTCCAACCAATCCATGGTGCATCCCATGACCCTATTCCACACATCACGACATTAGAACCAGCACAACAATCCAATCAAAGTGCCAAGTGGCAAAGTACAAGCCTTGGGAAAGGTGGTAAAAATTCCAAATTTAAAAGAAGACCCCAAATCAAGCTAAAATAAATGGCCAAATAGCCAAAGTTAGTATCGAAATCCCCATGTTAGTGCCACAAACCAAGGAAATGCCCAAAATTGTAAAGCATTGCAATCAAGAAAAGATGCTGGTCCTTGCAAAATAAAGTAAAAAGCTGAATTTACGAATAAAATCAACTTATAATAATGTCACATTATGATAACTGTGTGGCCTTATCTAGCCACCAAAGGGGTACTCAACGAGTTGCTGGCACTCGGAACATCGAGCCTCGGCTCGTAAAATATATATCAATCCCGCCACCCTTCGACAAGGCTAAACATAGTCATAGATACACTAAGGTTGCATACATACAACCACATAGGGAGAGAGGAAAGAGTCACATGTAGTCTACTAAACCGAGTTTTGACTCGAGTTATTGACCCATGGTACACCATTCCTCACTCTCAACATACACTTCTACCGATCTCCCTCAGGGTCGGTTAGTGTAAGGCTCACAACATAACATGTAACTACATTACTAACACCATGATGGTACACACATAGCTACCATAACGTCTCACGTATGGTAGGTATATGGGGTAGATTACAATCATACATTCACAGGGTGCAATACATCACTTTACCACATTCTGCACCCAAAGTGCAATCACAATACGATAGGGTTCATACACTCACCGTATGACCCTAATTCACGACATGAAGCACTACATATTACACAACTCATATATACGATGAACATAATAACATCACAACATAACAATAATTGCTTCATAACAAGGTAGTACACACATTTCTTCAAAACATGGTAAAAACATCATGATACAACTCATTTCCTTTAACATCAATCTAGTCATACAACACATTGATACACTTACATATCACAATATGTCACAATGTTCCAACACTATGTCACCCGCATTATAATTATTTTCACACATCACAACAATAATTCACACGTGAATTCTTCCTAGAATCCACAAGAAGGAGAGAGAATACTCTCATCCCCAACACATCAACATGATGACAAATACGCACTGAGTGACATACACATCACGTGCGTTCACAATATCACAATTACGACAATAATCACATCACGCTTAAAGCACATTACTCTTCCAATATAAATCATCATCATGCAACATCATCATCATCATCAGTATCATCATGTAACACCACCACCACCATGCAACATCACCATACAACACCAATCCGGCCCATAGGTTCGAGAGCATGAACCTACGCTCTGATACCAAAATGTAACACACCAAAAATACCAACACAAGGACAACACAGTGAAATACAGGATAATTTTTTTTATTTTTTTTGACAGAAAAACATAGAATCCCAACCACATGACACTCTCATAGCTAGGGCAAGCCACAGTAAGAAATGATTGGAGGTCATTTATTTTGATAAGACTCCCTGTAGCTCATGACTTAAGCTTTCAGAAGGATTCAATACATGATCCACACAAATTCATCTCACCAACTGAGTTAATTTCTTATACACTGTAGAGTAGTTCACTTAAAGTCTTCTCCTACTTACTAAATCTTATTATCTTCCACAAACTAACCATTGTTTTCCTTTAAGCTTGTTTAAGAGTTCACTCAAAAGGGGGTAGTGTTCGCTAGTTTAGCTAGGGGTATCAAAATGTTTACTTCACAAAGGATGGTTTCATTTTGATCACTCATGGAATTATTTGATTTCAAATAGATCACCTTTACATTTATTTGTTGAATATAAAATTATTATTTTTATTTAGCTTCTTTAAGGGTTAACCGACTCATTTTACTTTACTTATAAAATATTGTTGCTAAGTCTTAGAAAGATTTAACTTAACAATTTATTCTCAAGATCAAAGTTTTACAATACTCATATCAATGTAAAGATTGAATGCCATTTCTCACAAGGATAATTTCAAGCTTAACTACACAAGAACAAGACACTTTATTTCACCATTACCAAACAATACAAGGCAAGAGGTCATATCAACTCTCTTTACAAGCAATGTTACACAATTTACAACACATTGGACATTTTTAAAAGGAACTTCATAATGGTACAGATGAAACTTTTACACTCTTTTCTTCTAGTCTACTCGCATAATCCATCTGCACAAATATTAACTAGATTCAGTTCGCTAGAACTGAGCATGTTAAGTCTATGCATTGAAATAATAAGCTAAAATTTAAAAATTGACATGAAAGGAATGTTCTACTTCATGAAATGATCAAAGCACAAACCACTAATCTAATTTTCACACGAGGTAAGGATCTACGCCAGCCAACAATGAGAGATTCAAACATTCCAGCATGTAGTATCTCACAAAACAAAGAAACAATCCAAGAACTGATGGGATAGGAACGAAAGGTCAATAGTATAGAGAATTTTGATCATGCAACCATATGGATTACGTGACTTAAATCTAATATTAAAATCATCCATCTTAAAAGGGAAAGAAAAACTTGAGAGTCAAAGACATACTAGTTACGATCAAGACACAAAACAAAACATAGTTACCATGTCCTTCCAGGAGAATGTTTCATAGCAATAAAGGGATGCGTGACCCCGAAGGAAACATTCCATCGTTACAATCTAAACAAGAGGTCTACCACCTCTTCCTTACAAGGTCTTTTAAAAGTAATAAACGTTAACAACTAGGATTCTCTCTAATTTCTTTGGTTTGCAACTAGGATTCTCTCTTCCTAGAGCTTTCTATTGCTAAAGGTTGTATCCTGAATCCCATTGACCTACTTTCAGGCATTGAAGAAAATAATGAGATTTCCTTCTTTCCTTCCTAATGTATGATACTAGAATAGATTATTGAAGAAACCACAAGCCGCAAGCCTCATTAGGAAACGAGTAATAAACAAAATAGCTCACAAGTAAGCTACACTCTAGGTAGGCAAGCATGACAACTTTTAAATGGAAACCCTAAACAAAATTCATTCGTAATATTCATAAATAGCCTACATACTATTATCCAAGACAATATAGCACTATGTGTAAAATGTCGTACAATATCAATTCATTCCAGCAGGACTCTCACTTACGCAACAAATTACATTCAATAGGAAGGTAATCAAGGAGTAGTGTTACAACTAATAAAACAAGAGCCACTCTAGCTAAGGACCCAGATTTCCATATTTTTGATATTCCTTATCAATGATGATAAAACACCGCAAAAGAAATATACATGCATTTGTGTTTTATCCAGCGATAAGTCTACATTCACTAGATCTGAAAGGTGATAACTATCTTGTCAGCACAAGCAAGGGAACAAGCCAAAGAGGAAAGAAGAATTCTAGTGGGGCAGAAGTACTAATGAAGGCAACTCCCCCCTAAGGAAGCAAAAAGCAAGAAGTATTGACTATCGAGCAGAAATCAGACCCAAGCATTTATGAGCTTCTATTGATTTGATATCGCTTAGGGTAGCCATAACCAAGCATTTTGAAAGGTAACCTTTTTTTTTAATTTATTTATTTATTTTATAGCTTCCATGTTTCATAAGAATGTCCCTTTCCCATTTCAGATGGTTTGATCCAAAACAAACAAAAGCAAGTAAAACATTGTTCTCAACCATATAATTATAACAGAGTAAAGATAACAACAATTTTCCCCCATGAAAACCAATCAGGAAAGGAACATCGATTCAGGAGAAGGAACAGGAAAAAAAAAAGAAACCAATGTACTCAAGGACAATCGATAAAATCAAACACAATATTCCATCTTAAGGCGTCATTTCAGGTAGTAGATCATTTATTTCATGAAGTTGAAAAAGGACAGCAAAATATTTCAGGGGTTAGTCTTAACATGCCTCGTTTAGAATGCCATCTCCATATGTAAAAGATTTGTCTCAAAGCCACTGCTTGCCCATAACCCAAAGTTTTCTGCGAGCTCGAGCTAGCGCCACTTTCACGCGGTGAAAAACAGCTACAAACCAACCACATGATTGAAGCTCAGACACAAGACATATTGATTACACCATGCTCCTGGCTCGGGTAGGCATCTACTTTGATGATCAATAAACCTTTTCCTTCATTAGATTGAGGACAGCATCAAACACTCGGTGCAAACATTTCAGCTGTAGCCTGTAAGGTGTGATTAGTCCAACATAAAACTTTATGCCTGCCAATTTGGTGACTCGTCGAAGGAGCTCGCATACTAGAAAATCAACAAGTGCTTCATAAATACTCTGATATGAAACAAATCCACCCCTATGAGATTCTCTTCCATGAGTTACATCCTACGACAAGTAAGATCTCAATAGAGACTCTTTGCAAATACATTTCATCAGTTCTGCTGGTAACACCCTCACTGTCCAAGGTCAATTTTGAAGAACAACTCAGTACAAGATCTGGATCTAAAAGAAAATATCCTGCTACCTTCACCTCCCAAGACATTTTCTCCAACATTGCATAGATCTGCTGTGCCCGGGGGTGTGATCTGTCTCCTTGAAGGAGAGTCCCAAATTTGAGGGTGTAAACGATGCTGAACAGATAACAACAAGGTTGGACCACCTGCTTGTTGGAGTGCTTAAACCGGCTTCTACTACTGCAACATGCCTGCTACCTAGCTAATTATTATTGCAGGCAGTTGTTGTGGATCCCGAACAAGAACACACCAGACAGCACCCAAAGAACGTGGAGGTAACACGCCTACCTCCCTATCTTGTACCTTCATCCATAACCACCATATCAAACCCATGGCCAGAACTAGGAACAGTAGTGAACACAATCTCAGCCTCATTGCAAAACTTGCCTCAGGGTTTGATAGAGCTTCTTCCATGCTAGATACGCCACCTGGACAGAAGTGACTTACCAAAAAGAAAGGGCAAGATAGCTCAATCTAAAACTTTATCTCATTCTTCTACTACAGCTACGAGATTTTGCAACAGCTGATCATGGCTGTGGTCACGTGCAACCAGAACAGAATGGACAGAACACATAAAATGGTCATCCCGCCAACACGTTGCCCTTGAAACACTCTCACTGTCACTTCGTCGATTTTGAGAACAACTTGAAGGGGAAAAACCCGAGTCTGGGGATGCAGTCGAAATGAAGAGATAACAACATAGTGGACAACCTGCATGTTGGAAGTGCTCAAGACAGCTTCTGCTACAACTTCAAGATTTTGCAACGACTGAACATGACCAAGGTCGCGTGCATCTAGAACATCAGGATCAACACCGACGGTGCCTTGGGGATCACCCTACAGCTCCCCAGATTAACTCCCTCTGGATGTGGGTCACCAAGACAATGCAGAAGGGACGTCACGAGATCGATCCTCACGCCTCTTGACTGCGTGTAGCAATTCCTCCATTGAACTGAGCTTTCGATCAATTGGAGCAGTCTTATTCTTCATTATTTAAGCTAATTCTCAGCTCAAAATGATTGACAGTGACCAGATTGCTAGAACTATATAAATAGAGGAAAGCCAGCTTGATTTTTCCAAAAACTTACACTTCAATTCCCCTGTTTATAATGTATGCCCAAAAAAAAACTCACACTCATCTATTGTTCTCTTCCCTGTAGCTGCTGCAAATAGCCAGATACTTCCTCACGGAACTCTCATAGCAAAAGTTCAGTTCTACACTCCACGTTGGGATAGGCATAGGCTAGGAGTGAACTGGTCCTTGTTTAATGCATTTGGTGAGACTGTGACAGCTACTGAAGCGCCCCCTGCCAATCTGAACCGACTCTCACCCACCTGCCTTCAATTCTCTTAGAAAAACCGTCCCATTCTTTCATTTGGTCAAGCAATTAATTACCTTCACCAAACTACTACGCCTTGCCAAGAAAGCACGTGACAAATTTAGATATATATTATTCTCCACGTACAGACACAGAGTCAATGAAAACTATATCTTTCTAATACATGGAAGGAATGTGTAAAAGGAGCACGATATTTTTGGCAGAACACAAGCTAACAATGTGGATGCATAGAATATAAAATGAGAACCATTTCCCTAAAAACACAATTTCCTTTTCTCAATGTTGAACATCTAATCCCAATGCGTAGATCATAATCGATGACCATGAGATTCAAAATAAGAACTTGGATAATTCCATCGACTCCAAAGGAAAATACACTGTACGAAGGTTCATGCATTGACTAGAGGCCATAAGGAATATTTATAATGGTGTTTGAATGGTTTGCTACCAAAAAAAATTCCAATCAAACTTGAATATCTAAAATGTATAGACGCCCGAGTTAACTAAAAATGTTTTTTTTTTTAATTTTATTTTATCCAACGAGGCACACAAGTCCCCTTTTCTAATCTAAACACTCAATGCAATCTGAGAAATAAAACTCTGTAATACAAGGTAAAAGGGCAAGAACAGATTTATGTAAAGAATAATATTGTTATATTTATTCATATTAAACATATGAGTCTCATACTATAACGTTTGTATCTCCTAAAAATAAGGAGATTAGTTTACCGAAGCATATTTGATATTCATTTAATGGTAAAGCTTTTTAGTTTGTATTTTTACACAAGGTGACCCTTGAGAGATGTGGCTTAATAGGGGTTCAGACTAATGAAACTAATGTCTGAACTCATAAACCCTTGTCAATGGTTTAAAGTCCTTGGCTCGACAACGAATAGGAGCAGGATGGAAATGGCTTCAAGGAAAGTTACTAGCCCAATCAACCTCCGAAAAGGGTTTACCGCCAAACGGGGCATTACACTTTTAGCCTTTCAATTATATTAAGAACAATATTTTTTTTTGTGAAAAGTATGAGATATTGTGCTAATAAATGATCAATTTATATCTTGTTGATGTTCAGTTCCTTGATGTGATTGGTTAGTCTTCCTTTATCCTAGTTATCTTATTTCAATCTATGTGAAAAGTGATATAGTTACTTTGAATATCAATTGTGGAAAAGCTATTTCCTTTATGTCACAAAGTTGCATTGTTATTTATAGTCATGGATGGAGGAATTTCACAAGTCATGTGCATATCATATATTGTTGAGAGGATTTGATTGTTCATTTAAGTGGGTAAACTTCAATATATTTGGTGCATCACCTTATTTTTATTTAGTTTATCTCTGACTTAAATCCCATAATTTGAGTAGATTAGATTTATTTTCAAATGTTTTAGCCTTACATATTGATCTTAAATCAAGTGCTCCAAGTCTCAAAGGAAGTCGACCTTATCCAAAGGTTCATCCCAAGGAGATAAGGCCCCACATATTTGGGATGTTCAAAAGTTTCACAAGATCACTCCAAGATTCAACATGTGCACGATCCGTGTGACAACAGAAACCATAGTTGCACCAGATGAAACCATAACCGAAACTCTAACCATTTCTTTGATACTCCTTGATTCATTATGTTTCACACAAATATTAGTACTGTTAGTAGAAGGTTGTTTATCTTATTCTTCATTTTTAAAAACACCCAATTCAAATCAAGAATCTGATTAATGGTCTATATTAGTGTTCACCACCAAATGAAAAGCAAGGGCATCCTTCAACTGTGATACCCTTATATTAAGATTACATTTCATAATCCAATATTCTTAACCCATATTCCACAAATCAAAACATCACCTACATCTTAAGGGAAACCCTTTGAAATACAAGGAATGAACCCAAGTTCTTTCCTAAACCATGAGCTCAATTGAATTCAAAAGATCCCTTGACATATCCATGTACTCAAATATGTGGGTATATTCCATTGTTTTAGGAACAAAGGACATAAATATTCCTAAATCATTCCCAATGGACCCCAATTAATTATGGCCTGAAAAATTTTAGTAGGAAGTGGGGAAGTTTCTTCTAGATGGGATTGATAGAGAAAATTCTGTTAAGTAGATTGAAATATGGGAACCAAGATTTTACCATAAAATGTTGAGATTGATAAGCCCAATCTTTTTGATAGGATTATCCAATAAACTATACAATGCATATGCTATACTATAGTAAAATTTTCTCACAGATATTCATAATTAAATAATAAAATCATCTAGGAAATGAAGAATTATGTAGTCTATAGTGTCCATGAGAGGACCTTTGTTACTTCAATGCAAATTCAATACATCTACATCGATCCATTCATTCCATAAAGACTATGTCATTAAATATGTATCAATACTCCATGTTTTACATATATTGTTCAAACCTCCTAGAAAATTTTAAACCTACCTACCTCAAACACAAAAAGGTCCAACACTTAGAGGCACAATCAAAAACCAAGTAAAAGATTAGACCTCTCTAATTGAGTTTTTTTAAATGTAATTAAAGGTGTTAAATAGAACAAATACATTGTATATGCACTAAATATCATTCAAATGCAAAGCATTAATTGAAGTATTGATTCTTATTTTATGGTATGAATCCCTAGATTATTAAGAAATAGTGATTATTAAGTCAAAATATTGAAATTGGACAGCTCTTGTGTCGAATAAAATTTTTATTATTTGATTCTACATACAAACACATATTTAAAAATACACTTTTATTGGTTAAGGGATCATCCTCAGTCAAATCCATAACCCTTTAAAGTTAAGTCAAAAAATTGATACAATACTTGAAAAATGCATAATGTAAATACTTGAAAATAATTCTTATAGAAATTGATGTAAGGATACATTTAAAGTTTTATAAGTTAGTTCGGTGTTTGAAATCTAAAAAAAAAAAAAAAATGTTATCAAATACATTAGAATAATTATTTAAGAAAAAAAATTACACTTTTAACTAAAAGCATCATAAACATGAACCTAGACTACAATAATATAAATATGACATGGTAGAAGATCGAAGAAAAAAAAATTGTTACTGTTTTATTTAGTGTTTGCTGCCATAGTTCTTTTAAAGAAAAGCATAGTTATGAGGGTTGCACTACTATTGTATCTCTTTTAATCGAGATTGAAGAAGAGGAGAGTCATGAGTATGAAATTTATACTAGTGGTTGTTCCTAAAAGGAAAAATTCTACGCTGACAGGGTGTGGCAGAAGTGTTGTTTAATTAACTTTCAATTTTTTTTAAATATAATGTGTAAAGTATGAATTCAGTTTTTTCCCGTGGGTTAAGACATTGTACGGAAAAATATAGGGAAAATCAAAAGTGGTAAGTATTCTGAGTAATTTCTTTTTCATGGTGGTTTTTTTCTAGAGCTAATGGAAAACTGGGAGAATGTGGCAATTCAACTAGAAGTAAAAGATCAAAATATTATACACTAAATATGGAATTGTTTTTTTTACTATATAATATTTATTGTTATTTATAATTTGCATTCGTATGCTTTGATGAACCCCAAATGTCCAAATCTGCATCAGAGGTGTTTCATGCCCTAGGAAACTTAGCCAGTTACCTAGGGCACCAAATAAGGAGTGCCGTTAAATTTTGGAAAAAAAAAAAAAACTAATTTCAGCAGGTCGGCAACCTTTACCTCAGGTCGGCTTTACATTTTGGCAATGGAAGTTTGACTTTGAACTAGTGTGGATACATGTAACATCATATGGGATCCAGATATATTATATAAACCACAAAATCCACTTGAAACCTCCACCAAAATCCACGAATAAGGACCTGTCACCTAGATAGTGACACTGAGGAATCTAAGAATCTTCAATTGATAATCGCTATTTAATTAATTTACAATTGATTATTTCAATTTTCTTTGCTTTTACATATTTTCTAGGCTAAGCAGTGAATCTTCTAGCGAGGAGTGAGGGCCTATGTGCCTAGTAGCAACTAAGCAAAGTTTCACGCAGACGCCTGTACTGTGTACAAAAAAAGCTATATAAAATCATTTTATTTTTACTAAATTTGATGTTTTTTTTCTTTTTTTGATCCATGGAGAATCGATTTGACCAAGAATGAGACAAGCCTTGACATCCACCATATGGATTCATGCAAAAACCACTAAATTTTGTCTGAATGCAAAGATTTATCTTCTTTTATTATTGCCGATCCGTAAACTTCTACTTTGGAACTCTATGAATCACACAACTATGTTGTTCTACTTTCAAATTTGGAAAATGACATATTTTCTTGAAAATTAGAGCTTCATGATTGATTATCTAGTGCTATAGAAAGGAAAATTGTAGAGAAGGAAATAATTCAAACTTCAACACCAACAATTTTATCCTCGAAACCTCCAAGGAGGAAAGCCACTCGGGACGGGAAAATTCTCTTTCTTCCCACTTTTATTTGTATAACATAGACAATTATAGATTACAATAAGTATGAAAAGAAGAAACAGTGTAAAGCTTCCCTCTAATTACTTGCTTTCTCTATTTCTACACCTTGCTCCTACAGTTCCTTTCTAGCACTGAAGATCTTCCTCATTACTCTCACTAAACTCTTCTTCTCGATCTCTTTGGATCTTTGAATGTCTGATTCCTCTTCGAATCTCTACTCTCTTGCTCCTTCCATGTATTTATAGGCCTTCCCATGTCCTCTCATGTAATAGAGGATGTGAAGGGGCATGGAAGTGAAGAGACACAATTGGGTGGTTCAAATTCATGTCCATTTGTGCCATGTTCTTCTTTTCTATTCAAAAGTGCCAAGACCACCGCCTTGAGCAGACTTGTGGTCACAGGACTGCTTCCCTTCGTGGCAGCGGTTGTGAAACCACCACTCTGCACAAAGCAGCGGTTCCTTCCAAAACCTCTATATTCCTCAATTTATTTATTTTTCCTTCTTCTTCTTCTTGGTGCTGATGAAACTAATGAAGTGGTGTGTTTTTCTGGATCCCTATGGATCATACCTCCCCTAGTTAGGAGGATTTTTTGTCCCACAAAAGCTTAGTGCTGGAGTAGTAGAGGAATCAAGTTCCTCTCATGCTCATTCGAGTACCACTGGGTCCGCATTGGTGTCTTCTCTTTTCCAACTTGCCACAACTCCTGTGGATCTCTGGTTTCTAGTGCTACATCCTCCTCTGAGATGCCTCTAGTACAATCCTCTTTGGAAGGTAACTTCTCTATCTTTCCTTATTTTTCATGCATAGATGGCATTAGTGGATGTGAGCTCTTGCAACTCACCATCGCATGCATCTGCATGAGGTATGGCCCAAATTTTTCTTCTCTAACCTGCTCAAGTATGGTGAAGGTCCCATACTATAGTGGTTTAGTCCTTTCTTGTCTCTACCTCTTGAGATGGATTGGCTGAATCCTCTCCAAGTACACTACTGCTATAGTCACCACCATTCCTTGTATCTTCTCTTCTTCTTGCTACCCCACAGTTAGGTCTAGTGAATCCATAGGTAGATATGGTGACTGCAAAGCGAAAGTTTGTTTTTCTCCTTGAGTGAACAGTTCCTATGGTGTCTTCTTCTGTAAAAACTGACAAGTGCTATCCAAATTCTCCATCACTTGGTAAGAAATATCCACTCTCACATCCATTTTGTTTTTCTTCCAATGAAAGCAACAAAACTGATGATTTTCTTTAATAAGTCTTTCTGCTTGGTTGGCACTTACCATAGCCTTCTTTGATTTTCTTGTGTTCCTAGATGTTAAAACTAACTCCATCCTTTACCCATCCAAACAAGTTCTCCCTCCTTGTGAACACAACATCCCTGATATATAAGAAAGGACATCCGAAGACAACGTCAAATTCATCAAGTGGAATAATATCAGCCTCTAATACATCTATGTATTGGGTGTTTATCCCAAACTAAAACTTATACTTTCTTGTAATTTGTATTTCTACACCCTTCTTCACCCATCCTAGTGGGTATGGATGGGGATGTGCATAATTATCTAGACCAAGTTTTTTTACAACCACATCAGAAATAAGATTTGATTGAGAACCAGAATCTACTAAAGTATTTACCTTAGTCTTCTTGATTTAGAGTTGGATTTGAAATAGCTTACTCATCTCTTCTTCTTCTGCTTCCCCATACATATTAGTGGCCATGGATCCAAGCCTTTCATTTACATATGAATCATCCTCAATCTCCAGCTATGTTTTTGTCTTCACAATGGCCATGGATTTCTTGAAATCCTTGGTTCGGTGCTTTGGGTGTAATTTCAGATGTAACTTCCAACATGTGGCGTCAGTATCTCCATTTACATCACAATTTTTATAGAAATTCTTAGGATCTTTACAATTATGCAAAGCAGTAGTGGTATGTTTACCTTTCCATTTACCTCTGCTACTTGTCTTCCCCTTTTTTTGTCCTGTTGTTGTATTGACTGATCTCCCTTTGGGTCTATTTCTCCTTGCTTCTTCTCATCATCAATGTAGTATGCATGTACACAAGCTTCATTGAGATCCTTGGGCTTCATGGAGATTACCTTCCTCTAAAGGTGAGTGTGAAGTCCTCCCAAATACTTGGTCAGAATGTCGTCATCCTCTAAGTCCATATTAAGAAACATGGCTTGTCTCCAAAACTCCATAGTGTAGTCTTGCACGCTTTGACCACTGCACTGTATAAAGTAGCGCCACTTAATCATCATGTTAGTCTTATGGCCAATAGGATAGACGTTATCTCTAATCAATTCTTTAAAACCCTTCCAAGTACTGAAAATAGGACATTTCTTCTTCTCACAAGTTTCTAGATGGGTTTCCCACCAAAAGAGAGCATGACCTTCCATTTTGAGACGTCCAAAGGTGACCCTTTATGCCTCAATGACATTATGCACACTAAAATAGAATTGAAGATGTTTTATCCATTTATCCAATAATTCTACATTTACTTGTCCTTCAAAATTCTTTATTTCCACTTTTGTTTCAATTTTAAAAGGTGTATGTGCAAATTTTACCTTTTTGCTTACAATTGGTGTCTCTTAATGCTCTTCCCATTCTTCCTCTTAGTGGCTTTTTCCAATACCAAATTTTTTGGCTAGGGCTCAAACCACCGAGTCCATGGAATCTTGCTTAACCAAAGCTTTCTTTTCCAGATATGAAAGCTCTTCTTTTTTTCTATACATTTTATCCATCATGGTCTCTAGCATTTCGACTCTACGGACCAAGTTCTCTTCCTCCATTTGAGATCGAATTCTCTATTTCCACTTCTTCATAGAAATATCTGGCTCGCAACATAAAAATTCTTCACCTTTGGACCTTGTCACTATCATACAAAATGACAAGAAATATTTGAATACCACAGTCTTGGATATATAATCAGCTCTGATACCAAAATGATCCGTAAACTTCTACTTTGGAACTCTATGAATCACACAACTATGTTGTTCTACTTTCAACTTTGGAAAATGACATATTTGATTGAAAATTAGTGCTTCATGACTGACTATCTAGTGCTATAGAAAGAAAAATTGTAGAGAAGGAAATAATTCAAACTTCAACACCAACAATTTTATCCTGGAAACCTCCAAGGAGGAAAACCAGTCGGGAAGGGAAACTGCTCTTTCTTCCCACTTTTATTGGTCTAACATAGACAATTACCGATCGAAATAAGTATGAAAAGAAGCAATAGTGTAAAGCTTCCCTCCAATTACTTGCTTTCTCTATTTCTACACCTTGCTCCTACAGTTCCTTTCTAGCACTGAAGATCTTCCTCATTACTCTCACTAAACTCTGCTTCTCAATCTCTTTGGATCTTTGAATGTCTGATTTGTCTTCGAATCTCTACTCTCTTGCTCCTTCCATGTATTTATAGGCCTTCCCATGTCCTCTCATGTAATAGACGATGTGAAGGGGCATGGAAGTGAAGAGACATGGCTGGGTACTTCAAATTCACGTCTATTTGTGCTTTGTTCTTCTTTTCTGTTCAAAAGTTTTAGGACCGCTGCCCTAAGTATCCCGGTAGTCATAGGACTTCCGCCCTAGTTGGGAACTAGTTTTAGGACCATCACCCTTTAGGGTGGTGGTTCTAAAATCACCACTCTGCACAGAGTGGTAGTTTCTTCCAAAATCTCCATATTCCTCAATTTACTTATTTTTCCTACTTCTTCTTCTTGGCGCTGATGAAACTGATGAAGTGGTGTGTTTTTATAGATCCCTATGAATCAATTGCAGCTCCATCTACCTGTAAAATATTAACAACTATTCTAGATGATGCACAAATTAAAAATTACAATTCATCGAATCATTCACCAAATGAGAATCTTTAGTCAGTAACCGTATCACCGATAACCGATTCACTGAATCACTGATTCACCAAAGTTCCAAACCATAAAGGAAGTCCAAAGAAAAAATTAGTAGGGATGAATCATGAGGCATGTCAGTGATTGGAGCTCATGAAATCACCGCATCAGATCTTTCTCCAAAGCCTAAAGCTATGTAATCAAACCCTAACCTCATCTACTCTTACATTTGATGTTGCAGTAATTTTATTCTATATTGAATCAATTATATATTGCATTTTGATTTAATTATTCAAATGGACAAAACTAAACAATTAAGTGGTGCTCAATTTCGAAAAAGAGATAAACAAAAAATTGAGGAGGAAAAAAACCTTTTGAAAAAGATACCTAAAATAAATATATTTTTAAGCGCATCAAATGAAAATTTAATGTCAAATGTAGTTTTTAATGAAAATGAGAATTATTCTTTGATAAATGAGGTTAGTGACAAAAATAGACAACTAGAGACACATTCAATGGGAGATGAGAACACACAAGAAGAGGAGAAAACACAAGAAGAGGAGAACAATGAAAATACTATTGTTAAACCCATTATTAATAAACATTTCATTGTAGAACCCAATCATGTAAAATGGGTAATAGACAATGATACAATAGAGTATATAATTGTTAATACACCAAAATAAGATATGACCGTTGATTTTTCAAATTTAAAATGCCAATACTCAGATTGTTCTAGATATCTTTCTAAATATTTGTTTCAATGGAAAATTTTAAACAATGAATGAAAATTAAGAGAATGACTACTTTACTCAGAGTCAAAAGGAGTTTTTTATTGCATTCCTTGTCACATTTTTCAAACAAAATCAACTACATTTTGCAAAATTAGATTTAATGATTGGAAAAATGCATCGTCTAGTTTGAGAGAGCATGATGATTCCCAGAGTCCACAAAGGACTTAAATTTTTTGAGATTTTTCCTCCATGCCCGTAAAAGCAAAGGAAAAACAATCCACATGCCATCCAAGCTATCATTTCAAGTTTTGATTTTCAGAAAACTTGAATTATAATGTATGTTTCAAATAATCAAAAGATGTCCAATCTATGGTGAAGTGCAAAGTGGTCCCCATAGTGGGTGTTTTATGGGTATTATGATTATTTCTTTTACCCACAAAAAGAGAGTTAAATTTTTGTATGCTCCACAAGAAGATAGATAAAACAAGAAGACAAAGTGGCATGTTTAAAATAGGAAAGACTTTCCTTGCAAGAAATATTATTTACTCTTGCTTTCTTAAAAATAGATCAGTCAACTTCAGTTGACCAATTTTAATCAAGGATATTAAATGCCTATTTGTAATTGTATGCTCTATTTTTACTCAAGGATAAAAATAAGATGCATGGGTGAGTACAAGCCTTAGACTATTTTTAGGAAGAGGGGGAAATTTTTTTGCTACATATTGTGTGCTTTGGCAAAGCAAAATGGGGAACTTCTGGAGGAATTTTTAGTTATAGGAGTACTGAAGCAAATTTTTTCCAGTTTTACCTTCTGAGTGTGAAGAATTTATGCCTTACCAATTATTTGCAGTCTTTCATATTTTTCTATTATTCTTGTGAATGCAAATTCTCTTATTAATCATCTTACCCTGTTGCAAAATTTAGTAGTCTCTGCATGATATTAATGTGCATGTTTAGCTTAGCAGTATTGTTGTGATAATCTCCCTTAGTACATCCAAGTGTTTTGCCCTTAATATTCTGTAAAAGAACTGTTGGTTTGTGCACCAAAAAAATCCTTCACATATCAATTGTGCATGTACTCAGTCAAATCCCACATACAAATTTGGTGTATCACCTTATCTATAATTATTTTGCTGTCATATTTTACCCCCAAACCCCAGAATCAATTTAGGATACATCAACAAGGAACCGGACTTGATATCGGAGACTCACCTCCAAATAGGTATACCCATAGCCCTTAGGTGTTTCCATTGTATCTATGAAAGAGAAAGATCAAATTTTGCAAGCTTAGAAAACCTGCAGCCATCTCTCTATAGGGTGTACTTTTGAGAGATAACAAATTCTACACTTGCAAGTCAGTACCAAAATGAAGTAGAGTATTGGAAAAATGTTCTAAAGTAGATTGTTGCAACAGTGAAATTCCTTTCTACTAGAGGTATTTCCTTTCGTGGTGGTGATAATTTATTAGGATCTTCTAGAAATAGAATTTTTTAAGGGTGTTTAGAACTTATTGTAGAGTTTGACCCATTTTTGACAAATCACATTTCACAATATGGAAATGCAGGAAGAGGAGTTCCATCCTATTTATCTACGACAACATGTAATGAATTTATTGACCTTATGGCACAAAAATTTATTAAAAAAAAAGTTCAAGAACTGCACAATGCAAAATATTGTTCAATTATTGTTGACTCAACGCTTGATGTATGTCACACTGACCAGTTAGCATTTGTGGTAAGGTATGTTTCTCAAGAAGGAATTCCAGTTGAACAATTTTTAAAATACATTCCTTCGGTTGGACACAAATCATGTGATTTAGAAACTTTTGTACTAACAACACTAGATGACTATGACATCAATATCAAATATTGTGAGGGGCGGGCATATGATAATGCAAGTAACATGTCTAGAAAATACACAGGTCTACAAAATAGGATTAAAAATCACAACTGCATGGCTGAGTTTGTACCATGTTCAAGGCATTCCTTAAATCTTGTTTGATCTTTAGCTGCGTAATTTTGTACAACAATTATATATATTTTTTCACTACTTCAACTTATTTACACTTTCCTAAGTGCCTCAACTTATAGATGGGAAATTTTATTAATTTTTTTGGATGGAACCTGTCATGTTGTAAAATCCCTTTCTGAAACAAGATGGTCAGCTAGAGCTGATGCATTTAAAGAAATTTTCTTGGGATATAGTAAAATTCAAGATGTTTTCCTAAATATAGCACAAGACAAAAATCAAACAACTACCACCTGACATGAAACAAAGTGTATTCATGAAAAACTAGACAAGTTAGAAACTTGTGTGATGTGTTGTATTTGGCATAACATTCTTGAAAGAATGGATGCAACTAGAAAATATCTAAAAAGGGTAGACATTGACTTAACAGTGGTTGTGACTCAATATAATTCATTGATAGATTATATTCAAAATATTAGAGAGAATTTTGATACATATGAACAACATGCTAAAATCATCAGTGGAAAAGAAGAGTATGAAATTGATAATAAAAGAAAAGAAAAAGAAAAGTTCACTTTGATGAAACGAGAGATGTTGAAATTCCATAGTAGGAAGGGATCGTATGACGGTGGAGGTATTCTATGTTATTATAGATAACTTGATAAGGGAATTATCAAGAAGAAATGAAGCATATAGTGTGTTAAATGCTAGGTTTTGATTTATGAACAATTTAAATGATCTTGATAATGAGACAATATTGAAATTCTCTAATTCTTTAGTAAAAGTATATAACATAGACATGGAGACCTCCCTTGACATTGAATGCATCCATTTCAAGGCATTAGAAATATGTGATAACTTGACCAGTATATCATTAATGTCAAAATATTTAAGAAAAAGTGGACTAGACACCACGTTCCGCAATCTACATGTTGCAATGCGAATGTTTCTTTGCATTCCTATTGCAAATTGCAGTTCTGAGAGAGCATTTTCCACTCTAACAAGAGTAAAAAAAAATTAACGTCAATAATGGGTGAAACTAGATTAAATAGCCTTTGTATTTTGAAAATTGAACGTGACATCTCTACAACAATAAATTATGATGACATCATAAATAGTTTTGCTATGGCAAAGGAATGAAAAAATCATTTATACCTTTAATTTAATGTCCTAAAAGTTATACTATAATTGTTTAAAAAAACATGCACATGTGAGGTGAGTGCTTGGTCCTGGAGGGTGGGTGGGAGGGGGGACGTACTCTCCGAGTACTACCCAGGGCACTTCGAAACCTTAATTCTGCCCTGATCCACATACATTGCTAATAGTAATAATAATAAATAAGAGCATAATTAAATGTATGTAATGATTATACAAAATAACATCTTATCTCACTCAAATATATAGATATTTATTAAGCTGGATTATAAATTAGTTGCAGGAAAACGTAAGTACCCCGTGGGATAGAATTGATAAACATTAGTAATGATCTTCTTTATAAGGTGACAGTAAATGGATTTTCAATTTCTCAAGGAGAAATTCTATTCTGAAAGGTTGTTTGGTTGAGGGGATGTTGCGGTATACGTATATCTAACAACCTCATTATTAGTTATGTAAATATTACAAAGTAGCATGTAAGTAACGGTTATAGAAACAATAACATGCTAGTTCATGACTTTGATATGTGTCCCTCATAGTTACAAGTGATTTGAAAAGGAAATGGCCATTAGATATGTTTATGAAATTTTAGGATTGAAGAGCACCTGGGAAAATGTTAAGCATTGCATTCATGTTTTTAATTGTGAAAATTTCATTGATAATGAGAATGCACATGTATCTATAACATCTACTGACACATACAAATTTAATGGTAGTAAAATATCCTTTGGAATCCTATTTTGTTCAGTTTTCACCCTGCCATGTGTAAATATTTTTTGGTGTTCAAGGAAAAGACAATCGTATGATGGAATGTACACTAAAATCATGTCTAAGTTAATGGTTACGTGGCAGTGGTTAAGGAGATAGTTATTATCTACTGATTAGATCAAGATACCAAACTGTTAGATCAAGATAGATAAAATTATTATTCATAATAAATGAACTCGATACATTATCTGTATAGAATGGCGATAGGACCAACCTACTATTTCCAAAATCCACCTATCACCACCAACGTCGCCATAAATAAATATTATGGGAGAACCGTGATATATTATTGAATCATTATAGAGTTGGTTATTACTACCAATAATTTATGTTTAGGTTATGTCGATTCCATACACATTTGTACTAAGAAGCCACACTCAATCCTACGTGTATTTTCTGTGTGGTGTTTTGTTGTATTTTTTCCTTTCATTATGATTTTTCCTAGGTGGACTATATGCTATTGTAGACACCAAAGTTTTGGTATCGCTACCATTTTTCCCATGTTCACTTCTTTCACCATGATCCTATCTAGACCACCTTTAATTTAATTCATGTTCATATTTTAATTCTCATCTTTCCTATATATTGACCTATCGAACTTTGATTAACCTTCATTTAATCATTTTATAATCCTCCTCTCATTAGCTAATTACCTCTAATTAGCTTTCATTTCTCCTCCCTAAGTTGTTTATTATCCCTAACTACCTAGTTCCATATCCCTATAGCTTTTTCTAGCCTTTATTTAATCCATCTTTATCTCCCACCTACCCATGACACTTCCCTAGGAGATCCATAATGCACCTATATGCTTTAAAACATGCATCCTAATCCATGAAAGCCTCATATCTCGAATAAATAACCCATCCACCATCTAAAGAGATGATGGTTCCCCATAGTTCACTTGGCAGTGACCCGCACCTAGGTCGTACCATCAACCCTATAAAGTTGGTTTCACCCCCTTTCAAAACAAGGCATAATCAGAGTTGTCTTGTGTTGTGTGAATTTATCTTCAAGCTTGAGCATCATTTCAGCTATGTCAACCTTCTTGGAGTCCATTTGAGATTTCTTATTATTTCCATCTCTTGTGGTACTAACGTTGGGAAGTTTCATTCTTGCTTTGTGTCTTGCACGCTATCATTTCTTATTAATTCTATTATATTTCAGGTACTAACAGAATTTGTACCTTCAGATCTCTCCCTTTATAATAATGTTTGTCTTACAGTGTTTTCCATTCAACTCATCCATCCTTAGCATTGTCTTGTGCTTCCTAGGTCATTTTCACTCCACCTAGATCACCATCTAACCCAACCCTGTGTGATCACTCATTTTATCCTTCAAATAGTTTTCTTGCATCATTTTATTTCTTTGTTCTATTATCATACCTCAATTCTCATAGCTCTCATCCTACCTTTGATCATCAATGAAAAACTATTATGTTTATCTCCAGTCACTCCTAAATCAGCCTAGTTTTCATCGACACGAGGCCTATTTCCATCCAATCCATACAAATCTTTATTTTTTTTTACATCCTTTATGTTCCCTTTTGTTCATTATTCCTGATCTTCCTCTATAGGTTCCTGTCAGTATTCTCAAGCCTCTGTGATCATATTACCATTGACATTCAGATCCTGATAGATCTGCATTTCAAGTTGATGTCAAGAATCATATTCTCAAGTCATCAAGGTTAACTTGCATGTCTATATCCTAGCATCACCATCAACCTGACAGGAAAGAGTAAATTTTAATATATATAAATCTAACATCAATTATTTATTGTGTCTTACATTTTTAGGTTCTCACTTTTCATTTGCCTTAGATTCAACATATTATCTTGTTCATTATTATTGCTTTTATCATTTCTTATCAGACACGTGGGTTGACATCTACAAAGGAATTTAATGGTTCTTAGAATTCATGAACATTACAGTGGACCTTATACAAATGTTATACAATAATCTCTTAAAGGAGACTAAAAATTTATATGGAAATGAATAGGAGAAATAGAAGTTTTTCCTTAGAATCTATTGGGGCTAGTGGGCCCTATCAATATATATAGGGGACATGACATGGTAATCACATCCCTTATAGACTTATTGCATTGAGCCCACTATCATGTCATGGATCTAGTTTAGTGCTAATATAATTGGCTTGCAGGGAGTGCAGAGTACAGTAAAGGTTATAAATAACTAATTGCCTCCTTCATGGCTTCTGCATGTGATATTGGATCCTGCTACGCTGTGTATTGGTAATATTTTTTTTATTATTTTGATCGTGGTCTCCACCATGGTGACACCAATGTCTCTTATGGCTGCCACTCTCTCTACCATATCACCCATCTTCAATTGAGGGATTCTGTGTTCAAGTCTAACAAAGTTTAACAATACTCACCTGCAAAAGAGTATTCTATTTGAATATTTTATAATATTTGTATGAATCGTTATATTATTTTTTTAATCCATATTTGACTTTAAAAATTGAGATTCAAAGAAAGTGTGGATTCTCCATGTTTGTGTGGTGACAGGTGATGTAGGAGGTTGGCTATGCAGTAGCTTTTGCAGAGTAGGCCATCTAGTCTTAGCACCACTTAGGGTGAAGAATAATGTTTCTGAGCCTTCATGAGTGACCATATCTAAATTTCCATTTTCACAGTGTGCAGAATTAGAGCAGGTACCTCTTTGTTTGGTAGGTAGGCGTATGAGTTGATTTACTATTTCCTCATTTGGAAGTTCCAATAAGGTCCGTAGGTCCTTCAAAATTGTAGGTGAGTTGTCTTCAATGTTGTTCTTAGAAAATATAGATGAAAAATCATGAATTGTATGTCGTAGCATAAGGTTTAGTAGGAAATAACAGAGCCATGACAAGTTGGATTTTCTACAAAATTACAAGTTTGTGTTAAATGAGTGATTTCTATTATTTTTCTCAATAATAATTTTGTAAATTGTAATTTGAAATTTTGTTTTAATATTCTTATAAACTTTAATGATGTTTATGAATCTTGAAATTAATTCAACTAATACTATTTTTAATGAAATAATTAATATGTGAAAACACATGAAATTGATTAGTCCAATCTATTATTTGGAATTAAACAAAGGTCACACAAGTATGAGAATGCTACATATAGTAAACATGTGTAGCTCTTTACGAGGTACTCAACAAACAACTAATGGCTGAATATTGTGGGCCAACTTCAAGATATACAAGCAATGTTATCATGACACGAGTGTCCTGTAATCAGGGTTTCAATTCGACAGCCATCCATGCCAGTTAGAAGAGATTATGAAATCTCCGTCTCTGTCGATTCATTCATCGTCTATGTTTGAACCTTTACTGTTAAAAGAGGTACTGAAACATCCGCAGTTGCATCCATATTTCCCTACTATCCCGCCATATGGGAATTACATGAACTGTAAAGAGGCCATTTTCCTGATACTGTAGGTGTAGTTAACCACAACATCAATGGAAGGCTTACAACCGTTTGATGACGTCAATGAAAAATGTATTATCCAGGCTTTAGATCTATGATTCCCTTCAACCGCCTTGTTTTATTTGACGGACATCAATTTTTGTGGGAAAATCACACGACCCTTCTCTATTTCCCTGAGCTTTGAGTTCTCATTGTAATTCCATGAAGCCAATCGCTTAAGAATTGATTCTTCCACGCCATTTTTGTCGAGCTTCCTGTGTTTGAGAGGTAAATATTCGAGCTTCATTGGAGGAGGTTTTACTAACCCCAGGGTGTAAAATTGCTGCCATTTCAGAGACATTTTAGTGCCCGAGGGTGGAAGCATACGATTTGGTTTGGATTTAAATCTACTAAAGGGAGGGGCGGATTCACTAGAGCTATAAATTTTTCTCTGTGAACCTTCAGAATTACCCCTGCTGCAGTAAATCGACTGCAAGTGCTAGTCCAGCAATTCAGTTCTCCACGCCTTCATCTTCTCTTTCTACAGATGTCGATTTTCACAACAGAAATTTGATAGACAGTAAGAATTTTGTCAGTTGGGTTCACTCCGACATCTTTTGAGATCGAAAGGAAGGAGCCAGCCCCATCGGAACAGATCATCGGTTAGGAACGCCAGGAATGCCATGGAGCTGGTGCACCTCAGGTCAAAGTTAAAATACTCCTCGGGATCTGAACAACTAGTGTTCAAACCCTGTAACTTATTCTCCTGTTTTGCGTTGTCGTTGTGAATGGGCCGGTCAAAAAAGGATAGAGAAAGATAAGGGAAAATAAAATTGGTGGATCGAGTTATTGCCATGTCCGCCATGGATGATTGTTACAAAGCTGCGTCCGCAATACTGTTAAGTATTGCATTCGAGGGGAGGTGTTAGGGTGGAAAAGTAGTACGCTAGTAGTCTCTCAAGGGTAAAATGAAGCAGGTCAAATAGAAGCAACTCAGATATCGTAGGGACGAGGTAAAACCTGTTCAATCTGCACACCATTGTTGTAGAGATGTATCCGGAGGGTAGCCATGCCTCCCATTTAATTAGTTGATTGAATTTTCTTTTAAGGTTAATTTATGTAAGTTTTAGCTTGATAACAATTATCTAGTGGTCCCATGGGCTTGCCGCTCCTAAAATAATTCAACTGGTATTGTAGAGATATTTGAGGGATATTTTAGCATATTTATGGTCCCATGAAACTCTTAATTTTTTTGAATAGTAGTTGTTGAGTTGCCTTTCCCTCCATTAAAAACTCTCCCTCCAAAATTCTTCCCACCAATGAATTTTTAATGGCATGGAAATTTCCATTTGGCAAAAAAAACATTTAAGCAAGTTAGGGAAAGCTCTAGCCCCCCTTTTTTTCCACCCACTTCCTAAAAATCAGGGGCTCCGATTTTCCAGGGGCAGATTCCTTTTTATCCTGCAACAGAGTTTGTAAATTCTCATGGGACTTGCTGCAAAGTGAATTTTTGAGTAGTAGCCCCCTCTATGGGATCCCTCCCTTAGATAATATTGGTAGTCTAGTTTAACATATTTATTTCCAAATAAGAATCAAAATTTAAGTATTTGACATCTATAACTTTAATATCAACATCATTTTTAAAAATGATATCACCTCCAACAAGCATGTATATTCTTTTAATAGTCGCTTATATCCTTCTCTTCCATTTAGATGGGAAAACAAATTATTATGTACTTTTTATCAAAATATGATTATGATTAAAGAAGAATTTTATTTTATTTGATAACAACGTGAATCCAACTATAAGAGGTTGAAATACCTCCAAAACACACATAAAATAATTTATAAATAAAAACCAGAAGTTTAAAAATAGCTTTCTTCTCATTCTGGAATCTACACTAATATTTTAAATCATGACAATCCACCTTTTATTTTACGTATACTCTAAAAAACTAAAATGCTGAAAAACCCTAAAATGCCAAAAATTACCTACTAGCAAAACAACTCAAATGGTCCTAAAATTTGTGTGCCAAATTTGTAGTCATAAATTAAGGCTTGAACAAAATTTTGACTTATTCTAACAAGCACAAAAAAGGTTTGTAAATTTATAAGACCTAGTCAAAAATGGAAAACATGTTTGGAGCCTATTTTAGGCCACTAGATGAAGGAATTTGGGACAAAAAAATGTGCCCAAAAGGCAAGAACCTTGCAAGAAAATTTTACCCCAGCATAGTACTAGTGTATATATACCATCTTGAAAAATCTCAAGACCATCTGATGGTCTGATCAAAAGTTATGGTCTCTGCAAGTTATGCTCCTGCATAATTCTCCCCTTGTTGAAAAGAATTCAACTCCTATGAATTCAGTTTACGGAATTCATCTAATTTTGAATTGTCAATCTTCTTCAACTCCCACCAAAGAATCTAAGTTTTTTTTTTTGTTGTAAACCTTCCTATTGTACAAAATATATGTTTTAGCTCCCATGTCTAGTAGTGATTATCTTTTGGTCGAAGACACACATCACCCCTTCCTTTTTCTTCTCTAGCATTTGCTGCTCCAAGTTTATTTCTTCCTCCTCCAAAACATTTTCATCATGACTTAGAAACTTATATAAATCATAAACATTAAAAATTGGTGAGATAGAAAAGTTGTCAAGTAGCTCCACCTTGTAGGCATTATCACTCAGTTTCTTAAGAATCCTACATGACCCAATCTTCTTATACATGAGTTTATTATGTGCCTTTTAGAAATCTCTCCTTTCTAAGATTAACCTTAACCATATCTCCTTCTTAGAATATATTTACTCTCCTACTAGCATCTCTATCTGCTTTATATTTTACATTACTCACTTTAAGCTTTTCCCTCACTTCATCTTGCAGCTGTAGAATGTGTTCTACAAATACTACTACATTATCACAAGTTTTAACTTAACTGGCTAGCACAATCAGATCTAGGACCCCCCTTGGGATTCCTACCATATACAATCTGGAAAGGACACCTCCCTATTGACTTGTTTATCGAGCTATTACAGGAAAACTCAACTTGTGGTAAAACTAAGTCCCATTTTTTTTGGCTTTTCTCTGGCTATGCAACGTAGGAGATTTCCCAAGCTTACGTTCACTAATTTGGCCTTCCTATCAGTGCAGGGGTGATATGAACTACTAAAATATAGTTGTGTCCCCAGTTTCCTCCATAGAGTCTTAAAAAAGTGACTCAAAAACTTCATTTCCCGATCTGCAATGATCTTTATTAGAACTCCATGTAATCTAACCACTTCTGAAAAAATAAATCTGCAACTCTGGAAGCATCATTAGTTTTTTTACGAGAAATGAAGTATTTCATCTTAGATATTCTATCGACCAAAAAAAATATAGAATACTTTCGTCTCTGTGTGTTAGGAAGTCATAACATGAAATCCATACTCAAATGAACCCATGCCCTTGTAGGGACAGGTACTGGCATATAAAACAAAGTATTTTATGAATGGACCTTATCTTTTTTGCACACACTATATCTTGATACAATAATACTTGTGTCCCTCTTTACCTGTGGTAAATAATACTTTTCTCGAACAAGAATTTTTTTATTACTTATACGAAAGTGTCCAGCCAACCCCCCACTATGCAATTCTCTTATTATATTTCCTCTCATTGAACCAGAAAGGATGCAAAATTGTTTCCCCTGAACAAATAACCATCTTGCATCAAATAATCATAAGAACCACTACCTAATGTATGGTCCTTAAGTTTTCTCACAACATCACCAAAACCTGGATCACCTTCATACAATTCCTTAACTACCTCAAACACTAATACTTCATTTTTCATTGTTGTCAAAAGTGCTAGATGCCTACTCAAGGCATCAATAACTTGATTCTTCTCACCCAAGTTATTCTTTAAGACAAAAGTATATTCTTGTAAAAACTAAACCCATTTTGCATGCCTACTATTTATTTTCTTTTGTGTGTTTACATACCTCAAGGATTCATGGTCATTGAAGATTACAAATTCCTTTAATACCAAGTAATGCCTCAAGTTCCTTAATGCCTAAACAATAGCATAAAATTCCACATCATAAGTAGAATATTTCCTCTTGAATTCATTTATCTTTTCTCTGAAGATTACAATAGGTTATCCTTCTTGACTCATTACTTATCCAATCCCAACATGTGAGGCATCAAGTCAACCTTGAATACCTTGCTAAAATCTTGCAATACAAAAATATATGCTTCTGACACTTACTTATTTAACAATTCAAAACTATATGTTACTTCCTTGGTCTATACAAATTCCCTCCCTTTTGTACAATTTTTTACGGGTGCAACAATGCTATTAAAAATCATGATGAACTTCCTATAAAAATTTTCCAATCCATGAAAAGTATGAACCTCTATCACATTCCTTGGAATAGGCCATTCCAAAATCACCTTTACTTTTTCCTCATCCATCCTCACTCCATCCTTCGATAGAAGAAACCCCCCAAAAATAAGACTCTTCTAAAGAAATATACACTTCTTTAAGTTTGCATATAGACTCTCTTTATGTAACAAGTCTAACACCAATTTCATATGTAACAAGATTTCTTCCATTGTCTTACTGAATATCAAAATAGACAACAAAAAACTTACAATTGTATTCTAGGAGTTCTCTATTCATCATCCTCATTAATCTACTAGGTGCATTAGATAGCCCAAATGACATCACCATCCACTCATACAATCCTTCTTTTGGTTTGAAATTTGTTTTCCATTAATTCCCTTCATGGATCTAGATCTGGTAGTACCCATACCGCAGGTCAATCTTGTTAAAATATCAAACTCCTGCTAGCACATCCATCATTTCATCCACTATTGGAATTGATAACCCATACATAATTTTGATGTTATTTATGGCCCTGTTATCTACACACATTCTCTAGTCTCCATATTTTTTGGGAGTGAATAGCGTTGGATTTTTACATGGACTCATGCTTTCTCTCACTAATCCTTTCTGTATTATATTTCTCACTTTTATGTTCAAGTCTTCACTCTATGTATGACTCATCTGATAGGATGCCTAGTTTGGAAAGACCGATGTTGGGATCAAACCAATATGATGTTGAATATCTCGCTTTCGAGGTAACCCATCTAGTAGCTCATATGGTATGAAATATTGTTATTGTTTTAGTACCTTTTCCACAACAACAGGTATATTAAAGTACTCCATTTCCATATTCTTTGACATCAATGCATAACACTAGCCAACATCTTCTATTTCTATAACCAACTCTTTTGTAACCTTTAAGCCCTCACTCTTCTCTTCTGCCTTGAAGGTTAAGAAGACCACCTTTACACCATCCTTCGAAAAAGTATATGCATTTTTCCCTCCATCGTGTATAACCTTTCTATCATCTTTCCAAGACCTCCCTAGTAATATATGGCATACATCTATTGGGATAACATCACACCACACTTCATCCTTGTAGGTATTCCCAATCGATAACTTTATAAGACATATTTTATTTATGGTTACCTCATTCCCTTTCTTCAACCATGATATACGATAGGGATATGTGTGCTTCTCACATTTAAGATTGATTTTATCAACCATCATAGTTGAAACCATATTTTCACAACTACCACCATCAATAATAAGTTGGCATACCTTTACTCTAGAGGTGCGTCTTGTTAAAAATATATTTGTTCATAACAACGAATCACCACCAATAACATTTTGTTCATTCTCCTTCCTTGGGGTGATCATTTTCCTCTAGATCATGAGGGTTTCACCCAATTCTGAAACAACCTCCATTTATTCATCCTTTTCAGCTTCAACTAGATTTACTTGTGGTTTTTCTCCTTTCCATCTATCTTGTGTTGGATAGTGTGTTGGTGCTCGTTTTGATCTCGCACCATTTACCCTAATTTTCCTTTGATCTGCGTGTTGTGAAACATTTTGTCTCTCGATGTGGATGTTCTAAAGATTTTACCTCCATTTGAATGTCTCTGATTTGTCCCTGTTTTTTCCCTAATTTCTTTAAAATCCATGGGCTCTGCCATTTTTCCTCTTTTACCCCAACCATGGAAGCTAGAAAATGATCAATTTATATTTTTATGGCTTTGAAAATCCAAATCCATGGTCGATAGATTCTCAGAACCATGATTCACTTGGTTTTTTTTCAAAAAAAATCATCCTTAGCAAAAAAATCTGGTTCTAGGCATGAATGGTGAATTTCTGTGTTTTTTACGGTCAAGCATGTGTCTTTTTCCTATCAAATTTATTCCTCAGCATTCAGAAGTCATGTGGCTTCTTTTGGTTGGTCAGGGGATGGCTAAAAAATGCTTTTACTTATCACTTTCTGGTTTTTTGGCAAAAAAACAAATTTTGTCTCATAGTTCCGCTCATTTCTGATTGGTTCTTTTGGTACTTACGTGGCTTCTTTTAATTGGATGGGGCATGGAAAGTTTGTTTTTGAACTTTTTATTTTTGTATACTTTGACAAAAAAATTGAACCTACCCCGTGGCCTCACCAAACTTTGATTAAAGTGAATTTTAAATGGCAAGGAAAAATTCTTACTTTGACCCCATAGGAGGACATGTGGAAAAGTTAAAGGTGGAGATGTGGGCCTTCGAAGGCAAGTCGGATGTTTTCCCCTTTTGGCCAAATTGAGTAAAATTATAAAATGGAAGCTCGCCCTTGCTGAATCATTTTGATGCCTTAGAGTTTTTGAAGTTGCACCATAACGACACGTGGAGATCTCCGCCAGGTCTTCTTTTCTTAGAATTTTTAGAAACTTCTTAAAGTGCATGAGACACATGGTGATCCTGTGCTCATTCAAGGTCTAAAATTTTTGGGACCATCTTAAGATGCACCATTATGACACGTGGAAGTTTGAAAAGTCAAAGGGGCGGGGAAGTGGACCATCGGAGGTAATTTGGATTTTTTGCCTCTTGTCATCAAATGGATTAAAATATCAAAATGCCCTGCAAGCCTGATAAGAAGGAGGTCAAGTTTGGTTTTGAAAATGTTAAGAGGCGAGAAGGCGGGACATTGGGCGCAACTCAAACTTTTTTCTGCTTGATATGCAAAAGACTGAAATCATCAAAATGACCTGCGGGCCCGATAGAGAAAAGTCAAAACTTTCTCTAGTTAACGATGGTGGTGTGGAATTTTGGAGGAAAATTGGAAAATTTTAATTTTGTGAGAAAAAGAGTTAAAAATGCAAAAGGAAGCGTGGTTCTGCTAGGACCCACATTGGGACACGTGGCAGGCTGATTTTTCAAGAGCGGAAGTGTAGAGAAAAATGTGAAAATTTAACATTTTTCCAAAAGTTGTAAAAAGAAAAAGGGAACCTGCAGGACCATTTTAAAGTGGATCTCCCACATGGATGGTCCAAATTCAAAATAAAAATCAATGACAACTATGCATCTATATCTGGATTTTCTGCCATTTTCACTCCAGAGCTCCTGGAGATGTGAGTCTTCATGATTTGTCGATATTTCTTGCACGCCAAACAGGAAAGGGGAGTAAATATGATATATAAGTTTAGTGAGGAAGATCTAGGGATGTCTTTTTCCATTAAGATTAGATCTGACCTCTAGGCTCGATTTGATCTTCCATTTTTTTTTCTCGAGCATGTAAAGAACCAGATTTAATAGATTAGGGGTGGAAGTGGTTGGCAAGTAGAGGGAAAAGTGATCTTCTGGAAGGAGTTGAATGCAGGAGATATTCAAAGACATCCACCCCTTGAGCACCTGGCACTTTTTTACAGATCTGATTCTGGGAATCACGATCGGAATCATGGCGAGCATTAGTGCATTCAATGTTTGGATTTTTTAGGGGGAAAAGGTTGTGTTGTAAAATGTTATAAATAGGAAAGATTTTTTCATGAAAAGGGGTTGGAGGTCGTAGGTTCGAATGTTGGAGTGTTAGAGATCGGGAATGATTTTTCCAACAGAGAAACTTGATATAACCCGTACTTCTGAGAAATCATCTGAAGAAACCTGTTTATCTCCTTTGTGTTAAATTTCATCCTATCAAGGTGGTTGCGAGTGTACAGCCATCGACAATCTTTGAGATTATTCGAGAAACTTTCCCCTACTGATAAATTTAATCAAACTTGAGTTAACCTGTGTTATTTTTGGGCAAAATTTATGTTTTCTTCATTCTTGAATGTCTGCAAGTAGTTTTCTTGTTCTTTTTACAATCTTACATTGAAATCTCTATGAATCACACAAGATATTATCTTTGTGATAGTTTTGAGGCATTTGTAATTTCATTTATCAGAAGAGATTTCATTTGATAATGAAATAAAAAAAATTTAAAATCAATGTGACTCTTGGCATGACTATAAGATTGTTTGTTAGCCTTTGAGGGTATCTTAGGTGTGATGAAACAAAGGTTGATAATATTTAGTTAAGTTTTCCAATTTGAGCCTTCATTTTGGATCCTTGAATTTCGTGTGAAAGTCCGTATCTGGTCCTCCATTGAAGCACATATCCTAGTTAAAGGAACATCCTAGCTATCCTAAAGCATCTTGTTGTTTCAAAGTTCTCCATTTTTTAAAAATTTCTCAAGGATTTGGTATAATCAACTTTATCCTGCTTCAACTCCCACCAAAAATTCATTTAAAACAACCAATCATACCCATACTACCCTTGTTTGTCATGTGTGTATACAAATGCATAATTTTTACTATCAAAACATGTAGAAACAATCAGGGTTTCATGGTCTTTAATGGCCTAAACCTTTCTTAGAAAATATCTCCATTATCTAGAGTGACAACTCGTGAGAGTTAGGTTTTATTGCATTAATCATATTTTCTTCAAGGTCTTAATAACAATTTCACAAGGAAGGATATTTCCATCTCCTCCATAAAAATATGCTAAAAAAATGGTCCTCTCACCCTATTTGAAAGGCACAACCATAAAGTAGTGAGGATAGGTGAAATTGGGAGAATCAATTTGGGTACCAACATAGTGCAGACACTCAAAATATCTGTTCCCCTCTTCACCACATCCGTACCATGTATATTTCCTCTAGGGGATATTCAAGATCCGTCCTCCATTATAACCTCTTCCCCTCTGAAACCCCCTACCTCTTTGGTAGTTTGCATGGCTCTAACTAGAATCTTCATGCCCTTCTATGTTAGAGGATTCACCTTTTGTAGATTCAAATCTACCCCTGCCTCTCATTGGAGAAGATGATTTCCCTCTCTTCACACCTCTTATAAAATTATTCCTCTTTTTATTTTCTTCTTCCTTTAATCTGATTTGATAAGCATAATCTAGGATATGGATCCGGAGAATAATCATCTCATCTTATATTGTGTAACTCAACCCATTTATATACCATGTACCCTTCTGTTCTTCATACTCTCTCTATTCCACCTTGATTGAAAACTTGTAAAATTCATTGGTATACTCCTCAGTGATGAGATCCTTCTATATTAGGATTTGGAACCTTCGAAAGAGATTCTTACTATAATCTATAGGAAGAAATTTTTCTTTTAGCTTCTTTATCATTTTATTTCAATTTTGGATCTTTCCCTTTCCATTCATTTTTCTTTCATTTTGTAGGTGATCCCACCAGATCAATGCATGTCTGATGAACTTATTACATGCAAACTTAACCTTCTTCTCCTCTGAAAGGGTTTTCCACTTAAAAAAAATTCCATGAGATTCAACCAATCAATCAACTCCTTTGGTCATAACCCTCCACCATATTCGGGAACAATAATCTTGATGTCACCATTCTTTCCCTCTAAATCCTAGATCAATCTCTCCTCAAATGTTCTATCATTCAAGATTTATTCATATATCTAATTTTCTTCTTCATCTCCTCCTTCATTCATTAATGGAGGAAATTCTTTAGTATCACTATCTGGGTCTTCATCCCCATTTACATGTCTCGTTCTAAGGTGGGTAAGTTCTCCTGTGAGCTAAGAAACTCTTCTTTATAGCTCCTGCATATGCCTATTCATCTTTGCATAACCTCCCCTCCTACATCTAGTTATGATTATATAAAATAGATGCAAAATTTACATAGATAAATGTAATATGTTACCTTTACTATTTCCTTAAGATCAAAATTTGGCTATGATACCAATTGATGTGAACCCAGCTGCAAGAGGTTGAAATACCTCCAAAACACACATAAAAAGTTTTGAAAATAAAAACTAGAAGTTTAAAAATACATTTCTTCTCATTATGGAATCCAGACTAATATTTTACATCATTGCAATCCTCCTTTTATTTCATGTATACTCTAAAAACCCTAAAATGCTAAAAAATCCTAAAATGCAAAAAAAAACCCTAAAAAGCCAAAAATTACTTACCAGCAAAAAACAACTCCGATGGGACCTAAATTTTTTGTGCCAAATATTCCTTCATAAATTAAGGCTCATTCAAAATTTTGACTTATTTTAACTAGCACAACAAAAGTTATTAAAGGTATAAGACCTAGTCAAAAGTAAAAAACACATTCGGAGCAAATTTTTCACCACTAGATGAAGGAATATAGGACCGAAATTGTGCCAAAATGGACAAAACCTTGTAGGCTAAGCTGACCCTAGCATAGTACTAATGTATATCTACAACCTTGTAATCTTTCAAGATGATCCAATAGTCAGATTCAAATTTATGGTCTCTGTAAGTTATGCTCCCCAATCAGATAATTGATTATACATATGTCATTGAGCATATTTTTAATGCATGATGATAGTTTAATGATATTTTAACACTCAATTTATTAGTATCATAATTTAATTATGTATTTTTAAATATTAAAATAATACATCGTGAATACTAGTTGGCTTGACCATAATACGAAATGTTCATTTCTATTTCTTAACATTAGAAATGTGGGAACATGAATTTATAGATATTTATGATAAAACCAAGGACCATGGGTAGAGAAAAATCATAGATTTTTCCTTTATAATGCAAAAATTAGTGTATTTTGAAAGATATTGGATTGCAGGAACATGTTTTTCTTATCTTTCTCAATGGATTTATATAATTTAGGTTTGGATGCAAGTAAAGAATTATAAAACAAATTTTTTTCGCATAACAATTACATTGGATTTTTCATTTCAAAGAAACGTATTGAAGAAATTTATATTTTCATCAATAATTATTTTTAACCTATCTCAGATCTATTCATTTAGAAAAATTAACATCTTAATCAAAATATTAAATACATATTATTTAAGGCATTTTAATTATTTAATTACTTATATAATTTTGATAATATAAGTATGAAAACAAATTATTTTCAACAATATTACCTTTTCTCTTTTTCACTTTTTTCCATTTTTATTAAAATTATTAAAAAAACTTTGAAAAAAAAAAGATTAACATAATCCACTAAATAAAAACTTACACAAATGAAATATACAAATTATTTATAATATTTCACATTTCTCATATTTTCAACAATGGTTTCGAGAAATGTTATTTGCAATATTGTTAATTTTAAATTTTAAATGAGTGTTGAGCAAACAGGACAAGCAATAAGACCTACTAAAAATATATATGGTGTTAACCTAGGTTTACTTCCTAATCTATGATTTGAATGTTTACGTAGAATGGACAAATAATTACCAAAAAGTTCCATATCATGCACTAAAATGGTAAAGTTAATGTCAACGCATGGAACTAAATTTGGTTTGGTGGGCAACATTATTTATTTTATAAAGACGCAATTCCATCTTTACTGAAAACAAATTGTGAAACAAAGGGAGAATCGTTTCTTTAAATTCTTTTAGGCGATATAGCAACATTTTACTATCATGTGAAAAATGTTTTCGAAAAATCATTTATTACATATTTCGGGAATATTTGTAACATTTAGCTTTGTGTAAACATGTGTACTTTTGAAAAGTTTGCGATTTCCAATCCCATTTGCTACTTATGAAACCATGGTTCCCATTGTTCAACCAAGATTCTAATAAATTCAAAGTTAAGTGGATTTGGATTCGAATCCCGTATCTACACCTCTAATATTCACATGAAATTTTCTTAACCTCCATAGGTAACACCTTAGGAAAATGTTTTGCTATTGATCCAATGACAGAGGATTTTGAGAACACTACTTTTTCCTAAGTTTTATTTGATATGGACATACCTGTATATTTTTCAGCCACTATTAAACTCAGGGTGGAAGATATAATTTAGACAAAAATCTTAGACAATGAAGGATTTCCATTCAGATGTCGTACATGTTTATGTCTTTGTCATCTTTCTTTGGATTTTCATAGGTAGAGTAAACATGTTAGGTAGAATTTCTTAGTTGAATAACTTTAATCCTAGCCACATAGTTGTTAAGAAGGTGACATATAGTGATTAATATGTTAAGCTGGACTCCGATAAGGAATAAGAGCTTCTTCCTAGATAGAACGAATCAATACAACAATATCCTTAGTGTTTTATGGTTGTGGATGTTATGGAAAAGGGAACACGTTTTCAACCCATTGATTTATTAGAGAACCTAAATCCCAAAGATAATATCGAATTGATGATTCCAATCTATTGTGAAAATGTTAATCCTAATTTGGAAAAGTATTGAAAGGTTGTGGCTCAAAAAAAGAAAGGGAATAACATTCACCTTAATATGCACTTAAGATCCACTAGATCCACTTTGAGGAAGGCACCAACATGAGTTTTTCTTTATGTTTTTATCTTCTTGTGTTGTTGGTTTTGTATGTGTTGCTAGTATGAATGGGATTTTGTTGGTTTGGATGGGATGTTGTTTCTTTGTTTGTTTTTCTATGTTACTAGTAGATGGCACCTCAATTTTTCTTAAAAGTTTCATCTTTCTCTCTAATCTATGTATGGGTTAGGGTCCCCTTAACCTTATCTTATCCAAAATTTAATCCAAGGTGAATTCAATAACTTGCTTAATTTATTTATAGTTGGAGAGGAAGAAATGGTGAAAACAAGAAAATTGGACTCTGAAGGCACCCCTTTTCTTTTCTCTAACCTCCATATTCATGAAAAATTAAGGAGTTAGTGAAAATTTGTTAAAATTTTGGGAAAATGGGGAGAGGGGCCTTTTTTTATGTTTTGCATATTTTGGGGCTGAAGGTTGAACAATTATGGAAGGGGGTAGGGTTCTTCATACCTGACTTTGTTCTAAAATTCTAAGAAAACAATTATTTATGGTTAAATTGGGTTTCGGCAACCCATGTGATCCAAGTTCAATTGCGCCATGAGTTCCCCAAAATCTTGATTTTCCCAATTTGCAAAGGATTTGGGACAGGTCCAATGTATTGTGGATAAGGCAGAGTTGGATCTGAAATAATACTGTTACTTCTCATTTAAGATGATTTATCCATGTGGGTGTGTAGAATTAGGCTGACCACTACCCATTAAACAAATCAATATGTTTTTTAAAATCACTCTGGTATAAATTTAGGGCCAACATGTGGTCCTATGTACAACAGGGACATTAGTACACCGCAAACGTGAGATCACTGAAGTTTAAATAGGAAATGACATGCAGTGTATGGCTAAGTGAGATGACCAACCTTGCCCAGTCAGCAGTTGACATGCAAGGACAGAAGATCCCAAATCAATGACGCAGACTCAGAGAAAGTGAGGACATGTGTCTGAAATACTACAGGGTCGAAAATGAGCTCCCAGATCAAGGCGAAATGGTACCGCAAAAAGTGAATCATGCAGGTAAGTGGGTCCCGTTGAGAAACTAGGTGAGGCTTTCTTCCTTGTGCCAGGAAACTATCGAAAAACTTGTCATGTTTACCTGCATATCAATTAATCTTCAGCTGATGTGGAATGTTCTGAGCCATGTTTGAGCTTCTTTCTTTGGATCGTGAGATCTTTGTGGCCCATCCGCCCCTCAGGGTCTTTGTCTCACAGGCTCTGTAATGCATCTTGACTCAGAACTACTGATTTTCAACAAGGAACTGGAGTTTCCTTCAACAAATGTAGGGATCTCAACATCTTTTTTCTTCACATGTCTGCAGATCCAGTGGAAGATTTGATCTCTTCATTCTTTTAGGGTTATAAATTTTCCCACTGAGTGCACACTTAGAAACGATAAAAGTATAAGAACATCATATTCATTTTCAGGTTTTCACAATCAATTGGTTTAATTAGACTCATGAATTTTTCAGGCCAATGCACAACAATAAAGTATTTGCTTAAATTTCTCCAGACCTTATGGTTTTTATTTTGAAAAACATTGTTCATTTCCATTTCACGTTTGGAAAATGGTTGTAATTGAATTCAATAATCATGGGAAATCACTATTTCATTGCTCCAAGTTATGGGTTAACTTGAAACCACCATTTTGCAGGTAGCTTAAATCACCCAAAAATACTCATTGTAAAGTAATCATAAGGACCTATGACTATGCTTGAGAAATTTTATTTTGGGATTGTCGACCACTCTCAACTCTGAAGATGGTATCATGAGATTCCATAGAGGTTATAGTGATGGATCCATTGTAAGACATTAGAATAGATATTTTGCTCAAGTAGTATCACATAAAACCACGTGGGATGAAGTAGTTTTGCTTCACCGTCAATGTGTTATAGGCCAATGATAGTGAGGCACAATTCCTAGTGAAAAAGAAATAGTAGTTTTACTTAATATATTGAATTGTTCATACTAAATATTAGCATTAGATTCATATTATGCATGTAACATCACTATTTGTGTTCATTTAAAGTTTTCCATCCATATTCAACCTTATATCCAAATGAAATCTGTGAACTACTGGATATCTCTTGCAATGAAGCCACTTGTCATTATTAGCGTAAGGGTTATTGTTGTGAATCTATGTTCCTATACTGAGTGGATAATCCTCCCTATCACTCCTCTCAATAGATTGATTAGACTATGGCTTGGCATCACGAGGATATTATTCACAGATAGGCTATTATGTTGGTCATTCACTTCTTTTATTACGATCACCTCTATAGGATAGTTATCCTTCATTTGCATGATAGTTCTTCTCTCCCAACTCTCTAACGACCCAAAAATCACGACACATGAACAACACAGTGAAATACAGGATAACTTTTTTTTGAATTTCTTGACACATAGCATGACGCAACATGTCGTCACCAAGGATACAACTAACACTGTGAACAACTTGATACAAGGATGGCCATAAAGGCAACATGGAAATGTTCACACCTATCAAGGACAATTTACTTTTCTTTTTGACAAGACTACATAGAATTCCAATCACAGAACACACTTACAGTTAGGGCCAACCACAATGAGATATTCTTGAGGGTTATTTATTTTTAAAGGACATCTTGCAATTCTTAGCTTACATTTTCAAGGAGGCTCAAGATATGATTCATACAATTCATCTTACCGAGTTAAATTTATTCTTTTGACACAGAGTAATTATCTTTAAATCTTCTCTATTATGACCTTTATTTGCTTAATTCGTTTATCAACAAAAAGGAGTATTTAAATTCCACAAGACCATCTGCTCACCACTAATGCTACTAAGATTCGTTCTTGCCCACAAGACAACATGGTTTTAAGTTCAGCACACTTAAGAGAAGAGATACAAGGTGCCTTGGAAAAGGGTTAGAGGGAGAAGGTCGAGATGAAACATCTTTAGGACCTCATTAGTTATTGCCAGTATTTAATTGAAGCTAGGGCTCTTAACCAGAATTATCAACAACTTTACTTAGGCTTCGCTAAAGGTATTAACAAGGAGTAAAATAAATTTACTTTCCAAAAGCCTGAGAGATAGATTGTGTGGTTTCAAAATTGTTTTCTCATGTTTATTAAATCTTATTATCTTCCAGAACTAGCCATAGATTTCCTTTAAGTTTGTTTAAGAATTCCACCATGAAAGGGATAGTGTTCATTATTGTAGCTAGGGGTATCAAGTTATATAATGTTACTTGCAATGATAGTCCTGCCCTTGATTACTTAAAGAATTTCTTGCTCTCAAGTTGGTGACCCCTACGTTACTTTATTTGAATGCAACTTTTAATTTAACTTCCAGAAGTATTTAACAATCCCATGTTAGTTTACTTATGACACTTTATTACTAAGTCATGGCAAGGTTTAACTCAAAATTTATTCTCAAGGCGAAGTTGAAGCAACACTCATTTACGAGAACAAAACAAGATTACATCATTTCTCAAAATACTGATACTCCACAAGTCACTCAACAACAATAACCAAATTTTCTTATAATTTCAATGATGGTCAAAAAATACAAGGTTTCCAAAGTTCAGATGACAAGTCCACAATACTTTATACTAAGACATTAATCCTCTTTTAAACTTTCCACTGGACGTTAACAATAGTTGAACAACATAAAAGGTTTCGAGCAAAGGAACTTCTCAACTGAGGTTGATGACAAAAGTCTACAAATCTATCCCTCATCTACACGCAAAATCCATCTGCAGCAAATTTTCTACAAGAGTCAGTTCACGAGAACTGAGCAAGATAAGGCTACACAAAACCACCATAACTATTATCTAACAATACCACGAAAAGGAAGCACTTTATTACAAGAATTGGTTCAAACCTCTAAACACTATCAACACATCAAGTTATAATAAAGTCTCCATCATGCCAATCAAAGAAGGAGAAGACCTTGTACTTCAGTTAGGAGCAAAAGCAACGAAAGTAAGCAATCGTATGAGAATGGCCCTTGGCCCTATAAGGAGAAAACAAACAATCTAGCAAAAACAGAATTCCCATCAAGTAAGTAATTAAACAATAATTACAAGATTGAGATTTGATATATATACACCAACCATCTAGAAATTTATCAAAGGTACCAAACGCATAGACTAAAATAATATATTTCTAAAAGAACAAGTGTTGATCGGCCCAAGAAAGGGGAACCACGGGTTTCAATAATTAACACAAAAAAGTCATGTATAATTGAGTTTCAAACCGGAAATCAAATAGAGTATACACCCAACATAAGTTTTGAAACGAAGGCAAAGTATACTAGTTTTGACCATTAACTACAAAGATTTTCCAATCATCCAAGAAGGGTCAAAGTCTTACAAGCTAGTAGTAAACACGCGAGAGAAGAAGGGGGTTCCATCCAACAAGAGTATATAATAATGTCATCAACAAATTTTATAACACTAAAGATTTGCAAACCTCCACTACAATACTAATGTTTGGTTAATTTAAAATAAATTACCCATATCCCAAAACAACCATATTTTACGGCAACCCTTGGTAACACAGTCAACCGTCACACAAATAGATACAAACATAATTTCTAAGTGACATTATCAAAACAAAACCTTCCGCTATGAATTCATAAGATTACCAAATGAAAGCTGAGTTTTTCCCGAAGGTTAATCACATTTAAGGAAATTTCCATCACAAACTATTATGGTAATTACGTGCATAAAAACTGACCAATATTAATTAATAGCGTTAACATTACAAGGGAGAAAATAATGCAAGTTAGGAAAAATAGAAGAGCGCCATCAACAATAATTCTGAGAGGGGGATTAGACAAAAACTATTCCAGTGTCAACGAGGTACAGATTCGCACAAAGAACCTCGAGGTTAGTTGATCCGTAAGGCTAGTTATGGTTCTAGTTGCCAGGGATGGTCAAGGTACTTCCTGAGGATGGCCTTAAAAGTCTAGAAACAAGATGAAAGATAGTATAAGAGTCTACACCCGCGAGGTAGAAAACACACTGCACACAACCTTTTCATTCAAAAAGTTTAATACCGAAACTCAAGCTGGTTAGCCCCAAGCCTTGATCACACAATCCTACAACCTTTCTTTCTCGATGCCAAAAGGTTATCAAAGGGACTTGCGAAGGAGCTAACAAAATGTCAAAAGGCAACTTGGGTGCTAGGGAGGAGCTTCACAGTTATCGTAACTTACTTCCATGATATCGAAAATACTAGTTAATCAACATAACAACTTGCAACTCAATCGCAGAGAAGAATTAATACATAAACAAATAGACGAAGGTCTATCATTCGAGTAAGAGAAACATAACATTCAAAGGAGAGGGCACACGCATCCTTTCGACCCACATTCTGTCAACGATAAAAGCTAAAACAAGAAGACACAAGCAGAAAGGGGAAATCTCCCATCATGACATCCAACTGACAAATCAATGCAAGGAAAAGTGGTTCGATTTCACAATATTTTTAAATAAAATAACAGTGGAAAAGTGTAGAAGTATCTTGCCTATTTCTCTAGCTTCAACAAGTCGTACAGACTCCACATGGGCCAACATAAAACAATAGCATGAGACAAGGATGTGAGTACTGCTTCTGCCGATGTCAATGGGCCAAATGTGATAACTGGATCGACTGATGGGGCAGAAAAATTAACCGTTGAGTCATTTCACAAATCCACCTCACACCGCCTTATAGTGTCAGCTAGAATCCCATAATCTTCCCCATTTGGAAAAACAGCCAACACCCATGGGTGGGACTGATATAGAGATGTTGTACTATCACCATAACCCCAAGCATCAGTGTTCCAGGTAAAGACACGCTTGCCTGTTCGCTCAAGGGAACCATTACCTTCTCTAGTGCCATATAAAGAAGAGCCATGAGGGAGCTCAATGGTGACAACTTGTTGGCCATGCACGCACTCACAAGATGGAATATAATCTGGCACCCCCCGACATCCAATCTTAGGTTGGTAGAATAGATGAACATACTTCAGCTTGTAATAGAGGAGATATGTTGTACATAATGCCACTTGGGCTGCATGCATGTCTCAAAATATTTCGCTATTGACTTTACTAATAATTATTTTCATATTATTGTCAACTGCAAAGAAAGACAATTGAATCACCAAACAATTACATTGATGCTGCTGGTAAACATACTTCAATGATCTACCATTACTTTTGAGGACTAACTGTTCAGCCAAAGCTTTACTATGCCCATAGGGGTCAACATGATCCTCCAGAGAAAATATCGCAATGCTTCATTGCCATTAACAATCTCCTTTCCCACATATACAACATTATGTGTGCTTGTATATATAAGTCTCCTCACACCATACTTAACGCAGGCATCCAATACAAGGCAAGTCCCATGATTTGAAGCTCAAACACAAGACATAATGATTACATCACGCTCCTGGCTCTGAAAGGCATCCATTGTAGTGATAAATAAACCTTTTCCTCCTTCAAATTTGAGGACAGCATCAAACTCTTGGTGCAAATATTATAGCTATAGCTTGTAAGGTGTGATAATTCCAACAGAAACCTTTATGCCTGCAAACTTAGTGGCTCGTTGAAGAAGCTCATAATATTGTCTCTCATCTTGTAGTGATTGATAATCATGGCAGATAAAGATGGAGTTGGATTAAACAAGCTGCAGTTCACCACAAGAATCCCAATATCCTTGGGCCTCACTCTGCTTTTCTCAAATAGTTCATCCAAGGCACCAAACATCACCATCTTTGCTTCTGCACGGGCTTCTTTCATGGTTAGCCTAGGTGGAGAAGCCAAAATGGCTCCTAGAAAGTATGAGTGCTCACCTATGCCAGATATCTCAAAAATCTTCCTCTGGAACTCCAGGCTGTTATCATCAAAAGGCCCTAAATCTCTAGAATGAGACATGAAATAGTCTCTGGTAACCCTAAACTCATCAGAAGGCTTATAGCAGGAAAATTCCACCAAATATATGGCTCTTGGACTACATAAAAATAGACGCAGGCAATGCATCCAACCAAGCCAGGTAAATAGAGCAAGCTCACAACACAGTAGTCTTGATGCCACTGAGTTTGAAAAGCCAACAAAACTGAGCCAAAGTGTGACTGAAGCCACCGGAATCAAACACACGATGGAGACAGACACTCATCTACGGGGCAGAGTGGAAGAACTGAAAGGGCAAGGCAATTTGAGCTTCGTGAATATTCTGATAAAAAACAGATCCACCTTTATGAGATACTCGTCCATGAGTTACAACGTAAAACAAGCAAGAAATCAATAGAGAATCTTAGTAAATAAATTTCATCAGGTCTACTGGAAGCACTCTCACTGTCACATAGTCGATTTGATAAAAAAAATCTTGAAGGAAACTCCCAAATTTGAAGATGCATTGATACTGAACAGATAACAACAAAGCTGTACAACCTACTTGGTGGAGGCGCTCACAAGGCTTCGGCTATACTGCAACATGCCTGTTTCCTGGCTAAAAGCTATTACAGGCTATTGCTATGGATCCCCGACAAGAACACCCTTCGCAGCACCCAAAAATGTGGAGGTAACACGCCTTCCTCACCAGCTTGAAGCTCCATGCCCCTCCTCCACAAGGAAACAGTCTCCAAAGGAGCCCACGTGGCCAAGAAGAATGCTCGGGAAAAAACCAGACTAAAACCAACCAAAAGACTCCCCGAAACAGGGGTTTCCTTCTTCCAAGATGCGGCAGACAAAGCAAGAGGAAGTCAAAAAACAGCAGAGCTGGTCATAAAAGATGACAGGTCTGAAGTGGTTGAAAAGTTGCTAGAGGAGACAGGCGGCCAACTGCCCCCCACTTGGCATTCAAACCAAGGGAAAGACCAACACGCCTAGACTTTAATACTCCACCCTCCACGCCAAGAAGGAGATAAAGTATGCTGACGAGACAAGGTTGGTTGGGGCATTACAAAGTCCCTTGGAAATTTTAGGATAGAGATAGTTAGTAGCTTCATTTTAGTAGATTTAGTTTGCACTAGGATTAGGAAGAATATTCATCTTTTTCTGGAGGTCTATCTCAAGTCGCAAGTCCCACAATTTGGAGATAGTAACCATGTTACTCAGTCACACCATGAGCTTGAAAACACACACATTCGTGAAAATCGAAGGGTGTTGTGATTCGGCGAAAACATCTTCCTTTACACATAATCTAAAATAAAAACATCAAACATGTATATATGAGAAATAATGACGGATAAACCTTAATTTGTATTTTGAATTTTTTGTGAGTTCATTATCAAACATTATATATGAAAATAAAGAATGAGATTCATTCTAAAGTTTGATATATCCCTTACTCATGAGTATCTATAAAATTGTATTATAAATATGATATAATTATATTGAAAGGTATATCTAGACATATCTAAGCTATATATTTCATCACTTCTTATAAATATAATCATTCTTCCCATGTTTTAGCAAAAGGCTTCAAAAAGTTAGTAGTGATTGTTTTCTAAAAGAGAAAGTGATATATGATAGTAGAGTCAACATTGTGAATGATAATTTCTATATTGGATGTTTGTAATAAGTCATAACAACATTTGCATAAGAGATAATAGTAGAAATTTCTTGATAACTTGACATAAATAACACTCATGTACTTGAAAAATATAGTGTTGTGTAAAATTTTAGTAGTGAAAAACACAATACGAGATTTTGTGTTTGTATTAAGGCTCAATAATTTGTAATTTTTATCTTATTCTTTTTTGGGGTAATTGTTTCCCATGGATCCTACATCCTTTCAACGGATTTTCAATTCTCTACTAAGTGTTTAACTATTGGTTTAGAGGGAGACATCGGACGGAAATCCGTTATCATTTTCGTATCTGAATGTAGTAAAAAAATAGTGCTTGGCATGTTCATATATGTAAATAAAGTTTACGTAGTTAATCCATCATCAACTGAATTTTGAAATGTTTGTATAAGGTGTTGCAAGAATTCCACTTCTTTATAGACCCTCTTTTAAGGCGAAGAAAAACATATTCCTTTTTTATCATTGGAACAAAAACACGCTAAGGTGTCTTTTGTTTTAATATAATTGAAAAACCATAAAATTCAACCTATTTATGTATTTTGAGTTTGCTTGTATTAGGAAGAACATAATCAGTAATCTTGACCATATGTGCAAGTTTTGTGGGGAAAAGTTCCAGCCACGTGGAAGTCATTGGGAAGGTTATGACAGCTGGCGGGGATAATTTTAAAAATATTTACCTGTGCTTTCCTCTAGTTGGGTATGCTATCCCACGTTTTGGTGGGGAGGAGTGTCATGTTGAGCTGGGCTCTCCACCTAGTGGAAGGTCAATGGACTGTTTGATTGGAACTTTGCAGGTGATACTCGACTCTAGAGATGATGATTTGAAAGGATCGTTGGCCTCTGTGAATGATGATGTTGGTTGGACTCAAGTATAGCATAAGAAACATAATATTGTAGTGAATATTCATATTACACGGAGTTGTTTCTTAGCGGATTCAAATGGAAAGTCCTAATGTAAGATTTACGTTTTTTTGGTTCAAGTCTCCTTGATTGGTTCTGGAGTTAGTTTCCATTATCTTGGGTTTTCCTTCTTCAACCACTGGTCGAGGTCATTTCTTCTACTCCTCACTGCTTTATCTTTTTATCCTTTATGTCTCTTACGATGTATTCGATAATGTAAAGCCTCTGGGAGCCACAATCCCTGTCTTATTTTCTAATATAATAAAAAAAAAACCAGTAATCTAACATGTGTGAAGACAAGAATGATATTAGACATGCTTAAGGGTAATGATGCGCCAGAATTAGCAGGAACTTAACAAGGTCATAACTTGAGCTCCGGGTGTCCGTTTGAGTCTGTTTGTTTTTCAAACCACATGTTTCGATGAGACGAACACAGCGGAAACCATTCCTAGCCACTGGGGCAAGTTTTTGACATGTTTTCGGGCCCTAAATCTGCCATCTTGAGTCCAAAAATTAGGATTTAAGTTATAAATTGGTTTTTTCCTATTTTTGGGCATTAGTTAATTTTAGTCTATTAGTTACATTATGAGTTAGAAAGCTGGAAATTCATCTAATTTAGGGATGTAGAAGATGCATGGAAATTTTTGTGCCCGTAGGAATAAGCATGCGAACTTACTAAGAATAGCAAGTTCTAGTAAACTGCTAAAAATAGTAATTTCCGCCACCTAGAGTAGATTTATAAGAGTTAGCTAGAGTTTACTTGGCAACTCGAGTTGGGAGTTGTTTTCCTATTTAGGAAATATTGTAATTCATTATTCAATTACAAAGAAGGAGATCTATTTTCCTTTGGAGTTCATATTATTTGTAGTATATTTGGTTTGTTCATAATTTGGCTACATTATCTGGTATCAGAGATGGTTCGAAGTATCTTTTTAAAAAATAGCAGGAAGAGGAAGAGGAAGAGGAGGCGGTATTGCCTAGATGAATAGAAATATGCAAGATCTACAGAGACAAGTTGCTACACTTGCTAAAATGATAACCCATAGAGGAAATCGAGGTGGAGATGACACAGATGAAGAATAAGTTTGTGAAGGGGAGGAAATACAAGCACCACCATTAGCTTTTGAAGAAAGGATGCTTCGAGCATTAGAAGGAAAGAATGATGGGACAAGAGTTGATGTTTCAGAGTATGGTGGTAGTCTAAAACTAGAGGAGCTGATAGACTGGTTGACTAGCATGGGAAATTTTTTTGAGTGGAAGGCTATGTCAAAAGAAAAGAAGGTAAAATTTGCATGCACGAAATTGAACGGTCATGCTATGTTATGGTGAGATCACCTACAGAAAGAGTGGTCAAGAAAGGGGAAAGAAATAATTAGGACATGGAGTAAGATGGAGAAAAAGATGAAAGATAAATTTCTCCCTATGGATTATGCACAAACCCTTTACAGAAGGTTTCAGAATCTCAGACAAAACTTACAAATAGTGCAAGAATACACAAATGAGTTCTACAAGTTGTCCATTCATGTAGAGCATGAAGAAACTGAGGAAAAAATGGCTGCAAGGTATGTTAATGGATTAAAATTTTCCATTCAAGATGAGATAAGTATGCATAGGATTAAAAGCATGGAGGATTCCTATTAATTAGCCTTAAAGGCTGAGGAAAAACAAAATCATCAAAGTTTTAGGAGATCACCTCGAATGAATAGGGGGGCCTCATATTCCTTTTGGGGATGAGCTGGTTTCATCCAAGGTAGGGGAGAATCATCTCGTGGATTAGAAAAGTAAGAGGATACGAGACAAGATTTCCAGAATCAAGAAAGAGGCAGAGGATTTTCTAGGGGTAGAGGATATGCTGGCGATAGAGGATGGGAGGTTCCATGAGGACCATTTGTTTGTTATAGATGTGGTGAAGAAGGGCATCGGGATTTTGAATGCCCACATACTTATACACATGAAAAAATGAAAGGAGATGCTCCAAGAGTAAATCTTGTTGAAGCTGAACAAGTAGAAGATGAACAAGACCTGGAAATACCACCAAATGTTAGAGAAACTCTGATGATCAAGAGGACGATGATTGCTCCAAAGAAAGGAGGTCAAGGGGGATGCATGACTGTGTACAAATATTTTCAGAACAAGATGCACCTCAGGAGGAAAGGTATGTAATGTTATTATTGATGGTGGTAGTTGTGAGAACATGGTTTCAAATGAGATGGTTGATAAATTGGGTTTACATTTTGAGAAGACACCTAACCCTTATTGTATTGCATGGTTTAAGAAGGGTAATGAAGTTATTTTTTATAAGATAAGTTTAATAAGCTTTTCTATTGGGATCAATTATAAGGATGAGATTTTGTGTGATGTTATTTCTATGGATGCATGTCATATGCTGCTAGGAAGACCATGACAATTTGATAGAAAATTTATTCATGATGGGGGAAAGAATACTTATACTTTCTGGAAGGATGGAAAAAAAATAGTTTTGCTACCTCTTAAAGAAGAGCAGAAGGCTGAAAATATGCTTTCTACAAAGGAATTTGTTAAGGAGGCAAAGGCAACCAGTTTTTGTTATGCACTAGTTACAAATAAGAATGAACCTGTAAGTCCTCAAATACCAATAGAAACAACAGAATTAATAGAAGAATTGTAAAATGTTATTCCTGATGAGCTACAAGATGGATTACCACCCAAAAGAGATATTCAACACCATATTGATTTGATTCCATGGTCTTCACTCCCAAATCAAATGGCTTATATGATGAGCTCGACATTGCATGCAGAGTTGAATAGGAAAGTGGTAGAGCTCATGTGAAAGGGGGTCGTAAGGGAGAGAATGAGTTCATGTGCAACACCAGATTTATTAGCACCAAAGAAGGATGGAACATGGAGAATGTGCACGGATAGCAGAGAAATCAATAAAACTACAATCAAGTATCGGTTCCCAATACCTCACCTTGATGATATGATGGATGTGATTCCTGGAACTAAGTATTTCACCAAGATTGATCTTCGAAGTGGTTATCATCAAATTTGGATCAGAGAAGGAGATGAGTGGAAAATAGGATTCAAAACAGGAAATGGATTATATAAGTGGTTGGTGATGCCATTCGGGTTACCCAGTGCACCTAGTACATTTATGAGATTGATGAACACCATGCTACGGGAGTATAATGGTAAGTTTTTTGTGGTTTATTTTAAGGATATCTTGATCTTTAGTAAAACTAAAGAAGAACATTTGAGCCATTTAAGATTGGTATTTTAAGTGTTAAGGAAAGAGAAACTCTATGTAAATATGAAGAAGTGCACATTCATGCAAGAGAGTTTGGTATTCTTGGGTTTTATTATTTCAGCAGATGGGGTACAAATGGACTCAGAAAAGATAAAGGTAATTATTGAATGGACTACTCCATGGAGTATAATAGAGGTAAGAAGCTTTCATGGTCTAGCAACATTTTACAGAAAATTTATTAAAAATTTCAATAGTATTGTAGCACCTATAATAGATTGCACAAAAGGAAGGGAGTTTTTTTGGACAAAGGAAACTAAGGATAGTTTTCAATTCTTGAAGAAGAAGGTGATAGAGGCACCCATTTTAGCACTACCAGATTTTGATAAAGTGTTTGAGGTTGACTTTGATGCCTCACATGTGGGTATTGGAGCTATTCTAAGTCAAGGAGGAAAGCCAGTAGCTTTCTTTAGTGAGAAACTAAATGAGGTAAGAAAGAACTACTCTACTTATGATGTGGAATTTTATGCAATTGTACAAGCATTAAGGCATTGGAGGTATTACTTAGTGCCTAAGGAGTTTGTATTATTTACAAACCACATAGCCCTGAAGTATGTGAATACCCAAAAGAAGTTGAATAGTAGGCATGCAAAGTGGGTATCATTTTTGCAGGGTTATACTTTTTCTCTAAAACATAAATCTAGAAAATAGAATCAAGTTGCGAATGCATTGAGTAGGCGTATGACTTTGTTTACCACTATGGAAAATGAGGTGGTGGGTTTTGAAGCAATAAAGGGTTTGTATTCTTCTGATTCTGATTTCAAGGATATTGTTGAAAGACTAATTAGTCCATTGTTAGACAATGTAGGAGATGTCCTGGATGAGTATATTTTACAGGATGCCTACCTATTCAACTGACGCCAACTATGTATTCCAGTTGGGTCTATGAGAGATAATATAGTGAAAGAGTTGAATAGCAGAGGGATGGTTGGGAATTTTGGTAAAGATAAGATGATAGCCTTGGTAGCAGACAAATACTATTGGCCAAAGCTAAAAAGAGATGTGGTAAGATATGTGGAGAGATGTCAAATTTTCCAAGTCTTGAAAGGCCATGCACAGAATACAGGGTCGTATCTGCCATTTCCTGTTCCTAAAGGGTCATGGAAAAATCTAAGTATGAACTTTGTTTTGGGATTACCAAAAACACATCGAGGTAATGAATCAATTTTTGTGGTTGTTGATAGGTTTTATAAGATGGTTCATTTTATTGTCTGCAAGAAAACAAGTGATGCAACAGGCATAGCAGATTTGTTTTTCAGAGAAGTTGTTTGTTTGCATGGCATTCCAAAAATCATTACTGCATATAGGGACACAAGGTTCTTAAGTCACTTCTGGTGGACTTTATGGAAGAAATTTGGAAATTAACTACAGTTCAGTAGTGCCTATCATCTGTAGAATAATGGGAAAACAAAGGTGGTAAATCGGAGTTTGGGAAACCTGTTAAGGTGCATCATTGGGGAAAAGCCAAAACAATGGGACTTAGCATTACCACAAGCTGAGTTTGCATATAACAGTTCCATAAAAAGATCCATGGGAAAGTCTCCATTTCCAATAGAGTATAGGAGTAATCGAAATGGGGTGTTATATTTGGTATAGCTACCAGTTGATGGCAGATTCAGTGATGATGTAGAAGCATTTACCGAACATATACAACAATTGCAGGTAGAAGTACGGAAGAAGCTGCATAATAGTAATGATAAGTATAAGGAAATAGTAGATGTGCACAGACAGAGAAAGGTATTTACAGTTGGTGAGTTGGGTATGGTATATCTGTGGAAGGAAAGGTTTCCAAGAGGAACCTATAACAAGCTGAATTACAAGAAGATTGGTCCCTACAAAATCGTGAAAAAAATAAACGATAATGCTTATGAGGTAGAATTGCCAGGGTTTTTTTGATATTTCTCTAGTGTTTAATGTTTAAGATTTGTATTATTTTCATGGGGATGGTGCAGAAGGGGATGTTCTTGATATATTACTAGATTGGAGGCAGCGGGTTCTGATGAAGAAGAAAGAAGAAGTAGATCAGATTCTAGATAAGAAAACAACGGACACGCGACATGGGAAATACAACAAATATTTGGTACATTGGAAAGGACTGGAACAAGAGGACAATACTTGGGTCACAGAGTGGGAGATTAAGAAGTTGGATGTAGATAAATAAAAGCATTTTGAAGAAGACAGCTTACAGGAGCTGCATTTTTTTCAAGCAGGAGAGAATGATGCGCCATAATTAGCAGGAACTTGACAAGGTCATAACTTGAGCTCTGTGTGTCCATTTGAGTCTTTTTTTTCAAACCATGTGTTTTGATGAGTCAAACGCAGAGGAAACCATCCCTAGCCATTAATGCAAGTTTTTGACACGTTTTTTGGCCCTAAATCTGCCATCTTGAGTCCAAAAATTAGGATTTAAGTTAGATTTTGGTTTTTTCCTATTTTTGGGCATTAGTTAATTTTAGTCTATTAGTTACATTATGAGTTGTAAATTTGGAAATTCGTCTAATTTAGGTATGTAGAAGATACGTGGAAATTTCTGTGCCCATAGAAATAAGCAGGCGAACTTACTAAGAATAACAAGTTCTAGTAAACTACTAAAAACAGTAGTTTCCGCCACCTAGAGTAGATTTATCAGAGTTAGCTAGAGTTTACTTGGAAACTCAAGTTGGGAGTTGTTTTCCTATTTAGGAAACATTTTAATTCATTATTCAATAACATATAACAAGATCATTTTTCCTTTGGAGTTCATATTATTTGTAGTATATTTGGTTTGTTCATAATTTGGCTACATTAGTTGACACAATGTTGAGAACTTATAAATTTAGAAATAAAATTTTCCTTCTCATATTGCTATCTCCCTTTAGCATAAGAGTATGGAGATGTAAAATGGATTAGACACTACATTTTTCAAAAAACATGGAGAATGTGGTAGGCATGGAAGAGTTTTGTAAATTTATTTAGTACATACTAGTATACCTATCTTATAGAAATCTATATAAAATATGTCGAGTTATTGTGAAATATTAGATACTATATTAAATATATTGCAATTTATTAGACTTTGTAATATTATCGTTTATATATTTATTTTTTCTTATGTAATAAATTACATTTGTGTTTTATTTTTCTTCAATGTAATTATTTAAGTGCAATAAGTAAAATTACATTTGTATTTGTCTATATTTAAAAATATTAAGTGTGCCCCAATTTTTATTTCACGGGTTAAAAATAAAGTTAATTTAACATGCACAACATCAGACTCTTCCACTCTATATATACGTATGTAGATGCCTCTTAGCATAATCAAGTCTTACGTTTGATGATTTCAACTTTTTATGCTCTTTAGTAGAATTATTGAACAATTAAATGTGAAAATCATATATTCCGATTCCTTAGAATGGACCATATTCATTCTACAGACACACAAACTTTAAAAATTAAACAATGAACAAGTTTTTAACTCACTATTGTTGGTCCTACAGAAATGTGTGGGCACCAATAATGAATTTGTGGTCATGTATACACATGGATTTAACAAAAGTCTCCAACAGATGGAGACCAATGAAGATATTGCACTCAGTACAATGTAGAAGAAAATCTATGTATATTATATGTTTAAAAACATGGACATACCCATGGTGATGTATATCATGGAGCACTTCAACTCTACTTTAATATTGAAATATTCTGACCAATCAGTATACAAAAATATTCACTACTAAATGCCAAGCAATGATAGTTGATAAAAGAAGAGTTGAGTGGTGACTTTCTGTATTTAAACTATAGTTTGGATGATATTATGTGGAGAAGAGGAGAATATTAAGATCATGTGCTTGACATTTTGAAGGAAATAAGAAAGAACCTAAAGTCACATTATCAAACAAGTATAATTTTACATTTTCCTGTCTTAATATTATTATAAAGTCACATCATATTACATTGTTATATCTTTAGATACCACTTATGGAAAGTAAACTCAAGATTTACCTTATGCCAAATGTTTATTCATTATTATTTTCATTCTTATTGAGTTAATTTTTTTTAGTGATCCACTATGGGCATGTGACCGATAATAACCACTAATCAAACCATGGGACCCATCCTTCAATCCCTTAGCTGAAATTGTTAGTATCAGTACCACTTTGTTAAAACTCCCACACCCACCTCTCAATTTCTATTTGGATATGTGCTACTATCGAGAATAACCAAGATCATTCCTAGGAATAATTATATTGATCATGAAACTAAGAGTACAATGGAACCACCAAGATGCAATATTATACATATTGTAAACCAATAACAATATAACAAAAATTGTTGTGTTGGTTCAACATTTAACTAAAAAAACAAATAAAATAATAGATTACAGGAGTACTATTCCCACCAATAATAATAAAAATGCATAATATATTTTTAAAATATAACAAATCACAAATTAACCTGCATGAATAATCAAAAGTAGATTACTATGTTGAACAACAAACTCAGTAAGGTTTTCACCCAACTTTCCCCCTTAATCCTGCATGGTCTCAAGTGAATAGGAGATAAGTTCTCTATATTATTTTGAGTTTTCATGTAAAAGTGACTTCAGGAAGATATCTACGCATTGCTTATTTATTGGGAAAACCTAAAGCTAAATGTTGTGTTGTATAACATGTTCGTGAATGAAATGAACGTGTACCTCAATGTCTATTATCCTATCATGAAACACTCTATTACAAATAAGTTTTGGATAACTTTCATTTTCATAACACAAGATGGTAGGTATATTTTTTGGTACTCCAAGTCCTTAAAGTATAAGATGTAACAATATCACTTCATAGAAAGATCCTCTTATAGTGTGATATTCAACTTCTGCAAAAGATCGAGAAAAAAAGATTTGTTTCTTACTTTTCCACTATATTCTACTAGATCCAAAAATGAATGCATATCCACAATATGATTGTCTATCATCAATTTTACCGGCATGACCTAAGTATGAATATCCTTTCATGAACAGATCATTCTTCATGTAATCTAGGAAAAAATTCCTAGTTCCTCTTATATTCCTAAAAATGTGTTTTTTGTTTTCCAATAACATATCCTTGGTTCTTGAATGAACCTTAAAAAATAGCTAACAACATAAAATGTATTTGACCTACTAGAAGTCAAGTAAATGAGACTACCAATAAATTATAGATATAGATTTAAATTTACCTTTTGTGACAGATCTATATGAGAAAATTGAATTCTTGTCTCCATAGATGTGGCAATCAAATTAAAGTCCATTATCTAAAAATTCCTAAACATAGTGTTGGCATTTTTTAGAATTAGATGATTAAAAGGGGAATCTAGTTCTACCAGAATTTCAAGCAAAGAGATTAGTCCATCAGCCCCAAAGTTGTTTTGTTGAATGATTGAATAAGATCTTTTCTCATTTCATCATTCATATTCACTAAACTACTAGTAATGACTAAATCATCCACATAAAAAAAACAATCGAAAATTTCTTATTTTCTGTTTGATGTAGATATTGGGGTCATAAACATTCCTCTATAATCCATGATGAATGAAATTCTCATAAATCTTGATGTACCAAGCCCAGGGATCCTATTTAATACCATAGAAATATTTCATTTCTCTACATACCTTTTGTTCTTTCCCACTTGTATGAAAAGACCTTTTAGTTGATTCATGTATACCTCTTCTTACAAAATTATTGAGAAGGGAAATTTTCATGTCCATTTGGTGGATTCACTAGCCAAATTATGTAATTAGAGTAACAATAGTTTTAATAGTTTTTATCTTAGTTGTGGGAGGAACAAATTATTCATAATCAATGCATTAATTTTGAGCATACCTCTTCGTTACTAATATCACATTGTACTTATAAATAGTGCCATATGCTTTGCACATTGTTTTGAAAATCCTTCTGCATCCAATGGGCTTATTTCCTTGTAGATGTTCCACAAGATGTAATGTCTTATTTTCATCACAAACTGAGACTAACATCCATGACATCTTTCCATGGTTTTTATTATAGGGATTTTTTTACCATAAAGGGTCAAAATTTTTTACAGCTTTACTCACTAAGTTAAAACATAACTTATCATGAACCTTGTTTTGATTCCATGGTACGCCAGTGGATGTTTCTGGGAGACTATCTAATTTGGAATATCATATCAAATTTGTATACCATTTCAACATACATTGAGTAGTTATTATGGGTGGTGGTCTTGTCATATCATCATCATCATTCCCATCATCACTATCTTCATTAGAGGGAACATCCTATTTTTTTCATAACAAGGTTGATTTGATTATTAAGTAAGCATATGGAAGGGTCCTCTTCTTATTTCTTCTAAAAATTCAACATTCCTTCTTGTCTACACATTTATAGTTTCTAGATCCATCTATATATAACTAAGAGTTTCTTCAACATACCATGAGAATATGTGATTATTATATTTCATGTAAAGATGTGTTCTCTTCTTCTTAGGAATGTACATAGTTTATATGGATTCAAAAACTATGTTATTTGAAATAAAAGGATTCCACCCTAACCATACTTATTATGGTGTTATCCTATCAAGAGCAATAGTGGAAACTTTATTCAGTAGGTATATTGTTGTTTTTGTTACTTTGTCCTAGTATGTCTTCATTAGTCATGAATAATCTACCCTACATCGCACCATTTCCATGATAATAGGATTTCTCCTATCTACAAAACCTTTTTTCTATAGTTTATGTGGATGAAGAATTATAAGATGAATTACATGAGTTTCTAAGAAGGATTTTAAGTAATTATTCATATATTCCCCTCGATTTGAGTAGATTTTTTTATTCTACACCCAGAATCATTTTTAAAATGTACCTTTGAAATTCTTGAAATAGTTAAAATCTTCATCTTTACTATGAAGACAATAAATCCACATTTTAAATGAAAAAACATAAAAAAGAACATAAAATACTTAAAACAAGCATGACAATGTCTCATGGGTTTACAAATAATTTTATGCATGTGATGAAGCTTACTTAGATCCCAAACAACACTTATGTGGAATGGTATTTGAATTTTTTTCCTGCCAAAAAATGTTGGAAGTTTTCTGTATCCTTCTTAAAAGGTGGAAGTCCTTTCACCATATAATATTGGTGGAGTGTGAAAAAATATCTAAAACTTATGTGGCCAAGTATTTCATGCCACAATTGTACTAAGGAGATGTATTTTTCCACAAGTTCTTTATTATCCCTTTGTACAAAATAAATATGGAACATATATCCCATATTAGAAGATCTTGAAAAAAAAAATTCAGGTTCTACTTTCATCTCTAATTAAACACAATTTCTTACAAAATATACATTCAAAACCAATCTCCACACTATGATCTAAAAGATGACAAATTGATAGTAGATTCTTTATAAAACTAGGGACATGGAAAACATTTGTTACGTTATAATTATCTGTACCAATGGGTAAAGAAACATTCAGAATACCTTGGAGACTATAGGAGCTATCATCACCTAGTGAAACAAGGTTTTTGGTGGGTGTGTCACCCAATGTGAAGAACCAGTCCATACACCCATTCATGTGCTAGGTGGATCCAACGTTAACGTACCAAATATAATTTTGATATGTGGATTATTAATTTGTTTCGGTAGAATACAAGAAGACTCAATTTATCTTAATTTTCTTCATAATCAACAACATTGCCTTGTTGTAAGGGATTCTTGTTCCAGTTCACCTTTTTCTACCTTTGTTTAATTTTTTTCTCCCTAATGATATTGTTTTTTACTTGGCTTCTTGTCACTCGATGATATGTTATCGAACATATTATACTAACAATTGCTTAATTTAGAGCGTTTCTTGTAAAAAATAAAGTATTTTTAATTTCTTTTTTCCGTTCTTAATTACTTTGCTTATAGGATTTAGAATATTTAAATGTTCTTTTCCATTTCTTATGAGAACATAGCTTTCTTTTTTCTTAATATTTTTCTGCATACATGGACTCCTTTTGGAACATACTTACCAAATTTTCAAATGTTGATATTTGACCACTGAAATTAAAAGTGTTCACATATATTCAATAAGAGGGGGGAAGTTCTCCTAAGATGATGGGTATAAAATATTTATCTATTACGGCGTCTTCTAATGTTTGCTGTGAATCTCACAATGTTGTAGCAAACCTTTGAAAAGCTTTAATTTTCTCACAATTTTTCAATTAGAGATTGTGCAATGAATCTTTAGGTGAAGAATATTGTTCCTATTTTTTGCCTCAAACAGTGCAATGAATATTTCCCGACCTTATTTTTTGGGCATATCGAATGTTTTTTTGTATGTAATATGAGAATGTAAATAAATCATTAGTTTATCCTTCTGATTAGCTCAATCATAATGAACTAGTGTAGTAGCTCATGCATTTGTTCTACTGAAACATCCTTCCACAATAGGCCATATATCTTAAAAATTGAGTTACATTTTTATTTTGGTCTTCAATGCCACATATTTGTCTCTCCCTAGGAGTTGGAAATCTAGTAGAAAAAACATGGGAGCATTTGTAACCATTACTAGAGAGTCATTATAAACATTAATTCATCTCACTAAAATGCTAGTTCAAATCAAATATAATATGTTATAAATTTATGAATCTCTTTGCAAAACCCTTGACTTAGCTTCTCACCATGAATACTAAACATGAATCCTTCATATGATGGCTCCACGGGCGGTGAAGTGAATGTATCTACTCAAGGTTACAACAGAATTACTATACTCCATTCTAAAAAATTATGACTCAATTTGCAAACCTTAAATGCAATTCCTCCCCTTGAACGTTAAATGTGTCTCCTTCCCGCAATAGCTCCATAGGAAGAGGCATGAATGGATCTACTTAGGTCGGAAGGGGCATTGATATACTCCATTCTAAAGGGATCTACAGTTATTCCTTGATGTGTGTGAAAACAAGGCAAGGCTCCAGTCACAAATTTTAATTTAGAGGAGGAGACAAAGATGGGGGAGGAGATATGCACATGAGTTAGTTCCTATTTGGCTCCACACATGTGCATGGCATCTTGCAGGGCATTTTAAAATATATCTAGGGGAATCATGGATGTAAATCAAATATGCTAGGGGTTAGAGTATCCACTAGGTCCTTTTCTTCCATGGTTTCTACACATACACTACTATAAGGGGGGTGTTTTGAGACAATAATAGAGGCAATCCAAAAATTGTATATTGTCTCTATTATTGTCTCAAAGAGGGTGTCTCTAATATTGTCTCTAATTATCATCTGTCTAGAGACAATATGGATTGATACATATTTTTTCTCTTGAGAGACAATATCATTATTGTATCCCTAGAGACAATACAGAATACTAATATTTTGTCACCCTAGAGACAATACTAATTTAATTTTTTGTTGTATCTCTAGAGACAATTCGAATTTAAAGAATGAAAAATCTGAAATTTAAGAATAAATAATAACCAAATATCATATATTGCAATAAAAGGCTACATATTTTCTATGATGTCAGAGTGGGATGGTAATTAATATTATAAATTAAAAACAAGTTGATTTGAATCTTGTGCGCAACAAATGGATCCACACACATTTTATTAATATTAAATAAGATAAAATACAAAAGGGTTTCTAAATGTCGTTAACCCTTGAGATACAATGATAAAAATACAAAAGGGTGCCTAAATGTCGTTAAACCTTGACATACAGTATTAAAAGCTTCTCTCCACCACCAGATTCAAGTGACCTATCTATTTACATGGAAACTACCACATTACCACAAATTATTAACTGAATTAATGTGGTGGTTTACCCTTTATTTTGAGAAACTATCTCTGTACTGGTAGGTGTTATCTTCATAATATTGTCTTTGATTATCTCAACTTTAATATAATTCGCTAATATCATTAACATCAAAGGTGCATTTGATTTGGAGTTATTAAGAATAAATATTTTAATCTAGTTTTGCCGGAAGTATTCAAAAATCACATTTAAACCTGGACAAAAATTAAAACCTTGCAAAAAACAAAAAAATCTAAGTTGCACACTCATATACTTGTATGATAAAATATATGCTTTGCTTCCATTCCCAACAAATAAATATCCATGCGATCATCTATACCAACCATCAAAGATTTATTTTATTTGTTCATAGTCCTTGCAGAAAAAACATTGAGTCTATAAATTAAAATGACAATGAGAAATAAGAGAAGTGTACCACTAAAAAGATATCTCGAGTGATTAGAGAGTATCCATACCATACACGTGCATTTAGGGTGTTAAATAAGGATGTTAAAATGGCATGTACTCAACACTTTTGGTTCTAATAACAAGTCCTTAAAATAAGAAACAAAATCATTAACCTTCTTGAAACAATCATTTTACACATTTTATAACCATCTATACTAGGAATTTAATAAGACTTAATACATACCAAAAGATTTATTGGGGAGGCATACATAAAAATGGAGAGGAACACGCACGAAACTCCAATCAATAACTATCATGATCTATACGTATCCAACAAGAAACTATTAAGTGCAAGTAATGTGACAAAATCCATATGAAAGTTATTATCAACCCCAACGTTATCACCTACAAGAATAGAAGAAAATCTATGTATCAACAATATTACAATTACATTTATAGATCCAAGTATAGAATCTAATAAACCATTAAACGTTTCCAAAATGTTTAAAATCCCTATCTCATAAGTGGCATATAATAACATACCTTGTTTTTCTTAGAGGAAAATATTAGAAAGGATAGAACATAAAACATATCAAAAATGAAATTGGAACCATTCATTATGAGCAGAAAAGTGTTGTGGGGTTTAGAAAATGGGGATCCATAAAGTATTCAAATAGCACATGTGAATAAGGCACACACATATGGAAGACTAGAGAAGTTTGGTGTACACTTGAGCTTGTATATCCCCTAGAAATTTGGCCTTAAATTCTCACAACATGTCTTGACAAGTAATGAATATACAATGAGCTTGTGCAATGTAATAAGAAGAATTATTGGTATTGAATAAAATAAATGTGTTGAACACGGTACTAATATAGGTGACAGGAAAATTTATAGTGAATTTATATTTCCTACATAACAAACCACCACATTACCTTATTTAATCATAATTTTCATTCTTTATTCCAAGGAACTCTAAGCATGTTCAAATGACATAAGCCCACATAAATTTTTTGTTCAAATTCTATTTTAACTGTATATAGCCCCGTAGATATTACAACTAAACTATTCTATTCAAATCATACAGGTATTCATATATAAAATATTTATTCCCAATAAAATAATAAGATTAGTTAATATTTTCATAATTGTCATTGTAATCATTTTAGTTGTAATCGGCATTAAATCATATATGTCAGAAATAGTAGGCTACAAAAGAAGCATATTATACAAAAATAAAAAGAATAATGACCACTAGAAATATCTTACAACTAAAGATAGGAAAGAAACATCAGTAAATTACATTGAAAAAACTTATGAGAGGGGAACAAAATAGAGACAATATACAATTTTCATCATAGATTTATGTGCTATCCTTAAAGAAAAGGACCTCTAACAATATAACTTATTTATAAATGTAAGATCTAAAACATAATTAAAGGGACTGTACAATTCTAATCATTCTACAAGATCATCTTTGAACCACATGGCATATAAACAATTCATTGAGTTGTTAAGGAAAAAGGAAACTGGATATAAAATATACCATACTCTATGGCTCAACATGAAGGAAGTGAAGAAGACTTTACATGTCCTCCAAATTATTTTGTAATAGTAAAAAACAATAGAATAATCATGTTCAGAGGAATACAAGCATTTCCCCAATAATATACTTGATTTTAAAGCATATTTTCCATTGGAATGGACAAGTAGATTATATTTATCTTTGTTTGAAGGTCTAATTAAACACATAATGGTGCTGATTTTAGGACATCTATTAGTGAGACATCCGTTTCACATAGTTCCCTGTAACACTCTCTACTACCCATTTATTAGTTATATTGACCCTTAATATGCAAGAACATCACGGCTTAAGAATAAATCTGATGTATACAGTTATAGAATTGTTCTTCTAGAGTTGCTGAGAAGAAGGAAGCTATGGAAAATAACTAAAATTTTCTTCAGTTGGTAAGATTTATGTTTGTTAATTTTATTTTGAAGCTTATATTGTATATTGTTTAATTATTTTAAAGGTTTTTTGTCTATAACATGGAGAAATAAAATGTGGATGGATTTTTCTTTCAAATTCGTATGCGAAGGCATATTCTATCAAAATAATACAACAACACAGTCATAGAAAATATTGATGCAAAAGTTGCAGAAATCTTAAAATAGATAAAAGTGTGCCCAAATTTCTTTTTTAAGCCAAAAAATTAGCTTTTGGGAATTTTGTTCCTTTTCCACTTTCCCAAGAGGAATGATTTTAGTCAAATCTAAATATATCCACTTCCGATACTAGTAGTAGTACACTCATATGTTGTTTCCTGAATTTATTTTTGAAGGGGAAAAATTGGATTTTGGGCATTGTGTTCCTTTTCCACATTTTTTATTTAATAAGGAAAAAATCATATTTTGAAGGGATGGGGAACCTTGAACACTTGAAAGATAGGTAAGAAAACAAGAAGGAGAATTAAACATGAAACAAGGCACCATAAGCAGAAGAAGAAACATATAGAATAGTCAAAAGAGACCTATGTAGGAGAAACATCAAGGTAGAGATTAGACGCCAAAGAGGAATGGAAAAAAAAAATTGACCAACACACTGAGAGCTACCCAGACTACCACAGGAAAACTCTTAAATGAAAGTAAAACTAAACGGAGGAAGAGGAAGTCATCTCCTAACATGGGGAGATGATTGTTTTAATTTCCTTGAATGATTTAAACACTATCCTTCATCCTCCAAAGCTTTCTTAATGAGCTCTCAAAATGGTTTCTAAAACAAAAGGTTTCAAATATATAACTATTAAAGTGTAAAACTTGCCAAAAAAAAAAAAACTTTGAAATTATTGGGAGCTAAAACCCCAAAAGCGGCCTTCTAAGGGGTTTTTTCAATATCAAGAACTATTTCGATATTACCTTCGGTATTGCTTCCAATAGGATTCACCACTTTACCTACTATCCAAAATTCACCCCCAAGGTAACTTTCATAACTTGCACAATTTATTCAGGCTTAAGTAAGTAGAAATGGTTCAAGGCCAAAAATCAGGTTTTGAGGAATCCCTTGTCTTTTCTATAACTTCCCTATCTAAAGAAAAATCCAAGGAGTTAGTGAAAAATTGCAAAGAATTTAAAACATGAAGTCAAGGAGCTATTTTAGCATGAATTAGGTTTGAGGGCTGTGGATGGAACCAATAGGGATCATACTAGGGTTCATCGTACCTAGTTCGGGCCCAAAATGCTAAGGATCTAGCGAAATGCAGGTAGGGCGGAAAACATTATCTAGGAAAATCAAGACCTGAAAAACTAAAGTAGTCGATTGAAGCATGGGTCAAGAAAAAAATGTGGGAAAAGTGGACAAAAATGTCCCATGTGGTCTATGGGACAGGTGGGACGCAAGTACATGTAGAACCCGAAAAGCCAAAATAGCCACAGCCTGAGAAATGTGGAAAAAGAGGAAGATTTTATCCCACGCAGCCTGTGAGATAGTTGGGACAAAAATACCCGAAATGACCAAAAATCTTATTTGGTTGCATTCAGTGCATTACAGAAAAGGTGGAGAAAAATGTCTGGGACAATTAGGACATGCGGATCTGAAATAGCTGAAATACCCGCGGATGAGTAGTGGGGAGAACTCGGCAGTCAACTGCCCACCTGGATTTGTCAATGAGGGATGTGAAAGGACAAAAAATCTTGAATCAGGTGACGGGGAGAAATGAGGCCCATATGGTCCAAGTACCATGGGGACATGAGTTCCCCAAAAACCCACAATACTCGTAATAGAAGGGGAAAGAGGAACTACGACCCCCGAACTTTAAATTGTCATAACTTTTAACTTAGAACTCTGATTTTCACAAAATTTGACTTTCTGGAAAGGGCACAACATCTCTAGCTCCAAAAATTTAAATGCTCATTCCTGTAAAATGCAAGAAATCCCTGGAAAACTAAAAATATCTTCTCACACTTAGAATGCCATACCTTTGGCATTTATCAATGAAATCATGAAAAATTGGTCTCTCTGGAATCATGGGTCAATGCATGATGCACAAAAATCAATAAATATAGAATTTCATTCACATTTTATAGAGAATTTTGAGGAAAATGGACCATGTTCATAATAGAGTTTTAATTGGGAGCTGAAAGTGTAATTATGTAGCATGGGTAGACATTTTTCACTACTACAAGGCATGGGACAAAATGGGAGGCCTCTTGCAAGAAACATACCATCATTTCACTTCATTTATTACCTCTTGCAAGTGGTTGAAAGGAATATTTCTTGATTTCAATCATTTTTCTTCCAAATTCTATAAATCAAAGTGTTGGGCTCATTATAAAGGAGAGATAGTTTTAAGTAGCCAAAATCTGTCATTTTGGTTTTATGAAGACAATGTGCTACAGGCCCATGTAGTGGACTTCTTGCATGGTGAAAAAGGCCTTTACTTTGTAATATATTAAACTATGTATATCAATGAAGCAATAGATACAAGTTCATGGATATATTTTCCGTTGTTGTGTTTGCTTGTGTTCTTCTTGCCTCTTCAATCTTATTGAAAATATGTTGTGTTTATCTTATGCTCTTGCAGGGATTCACTATCATTGTGTGTTTATGAAATATTGTTGTGAATGTAGTTGCTAGACTATGGAGAACTATTATAACCTTCTCTAGTATGTATCTTGCTTCCATTTTTCACAAATTGGAAAGATACTCTTAGTACATCTTCTTCTCATGTATCACCTTTTTAGTGTAGGATTTGTTTTCATGCATTCTCTCTCCCCAATCCCTTAAAAATCTAGATTAAGATAAGATATTTTTTCCTACATTAGATTAGATTGTGGCAGGTATTTTAGGAGAAAGAACCATCTTTCTCTGGTGGTCTATGTCAAGTAACAAGCCCCACAACTTGGAGATAGCACCCATGTTACTCAGTCACATTGTACATTGAAGCACACACACCTGTAAAAATCTAAGGGTGTAGTGATTAAGTGATAACATTTCCCACATAAAATTTGAACCACTTCTCTTCAAAGGAGTCCACAGTCCACTTTTTCATGACAGGGGAAGACGCAACAACAATATCAACCTCTATCTCTTACCCAAAAGAGGACTCATTCTCATCCTCATATCCACTGGATGACCTGTTGCACGAGGATTCCTCCTCCTCGCCATTACCAACCACATCCTCCACATTAGTAACATTGCACAATTTTTTTACGTATTTGTGGGTCAAATCCAAGTAAATGGCTTAGTCAGGTCTGTTGACAAAGGTAAGAAACAAATTCTTCATCAAACGACCCTGAAACCCCACTGTTCCAAGTTTCTTGTACCTATTCACTACCTCCAAACTAGGTTTAATATTCTTGTTATCTAGGGACACGTGGAAGCTCTCCCAATGATAAAACCCACCCACCGCCATCATAGCCTTATCAAAAGACAAACCACTAGTATGCATTTCACCGCCATTAGCGCAAGAAAACAAGGGATCGTGTTTCAAATAGGACCCTTCAACCTTGATGCAGAAGGATATCCAGAGCATGAACCCTTACCATGATCAATAGAGCAACATTTATGACAAAATACATGAGAGGTTTCATACTGAATCTCTTGTTCAATCATCTCGAAGCCAAAGCATAGGTGAATGAGTGAAGGTAGCTTTTTCAAGATTGAACATTCACAAACATTCTAGAAGAGATCATTTGTGTCCTAGAAAGGATTGTTAAATAAATGACCAACAGATCACCAATGGAATTGGAAATCCCTTTCAACACTTCAATTTCCCAAAATTCAAGGTCCAGATCCGGTATCTTCACCCAAACTGGGAAAGCATTGGGAAAAAAAAAAATTCATGTCTAGCCTAGGTTGTCATTTACTGAGGTGCAACATGGTCGTCCCATGTAGCCAGGGTCCTCCATTAATGGCATTTAGATATTCTTCCTCCCTGTCAAACTACAATAATAATTTTTAAGTCAATACTAAATCAATCCACTTCCGATAGTAGTATTAATACACTCTTATGCTTCTGCTAATTAAATTAGGTCCGAATGCAGAAAAATATAATAGGAATTTTTGATATCAAGTTCATATAGCATATAAAGAGAGTATAAAATAATACCTTATGTAGTACTTCTATGATCAGCATTAGAACCATCTATTATCTTCTGATGCACCTCCACTATAGAATAATATGAATAATTTTGAGATTACTTAAGTTTGTAAAAGAGGCCCTTTTCAACAAAATATGAGAATGCATTGAGGAACAAGGTTGGAGGAGATATACAAATTCTTCCCATTTTATCATAGGTAGAAAACATTCAAAAAAAAAGATATAGAGACATATGTTAGCCCTTATATTTTCTCTCTAACCAAATACAGTAAAAAAATGACATGCTTCTATTTTGGAAGAAAAAGGTTTCTTAAAAAAAATACTTATTATTGTACCTTTTCTCCTATTCTCACTTCTTCCTTAGACCATATTTTCTAGCTTCAAACTCCTCTCTAATCATTACATGTCCAAAATCGTGATTACCCATGTTATAGTCTATATAATCTCTGAAATCAAAATATCTACAATTAGAGACAATATTTTTACTGCATTTACATGTATATTAAATTTTTAAGCATGTTTTCGTCAATTATATATAGTAACACCTTACCTTTGAATAATAAGAAGAAAATCTTGCATATATTATTGTGTTGCATACATGTCTACTTACATCATGGATCCAAAAGATGTATCACAAAGACCTAGTCCATAACCCATGTATGGAACAAAACTTCCACCAAATATCATGTAGCCATCCACACCTCATTGTTACCAGTAAGGATTATATGCAGTGGGAGCATAATGCATCATAGGGCCTTCAACCCCAATATTCTAGTCTTCTTTCCATTGGATCTCATTTTCTACACAAAAGGAATCCAACAAGCATTAATGCCTTATAAATAGTTTATCTATAAGTTGGAAAGGAAGTGATATTTAAAGATATACCATTAAAACAAATACACCAATTCTATGAACTAATATATAAATTTAAGTTTCTAAAAACTATATAAAGAAGTCATACATGAAGGAAGCTTCCAAAATCATTTTCTTTTCTTCTTCTTTGCTAAAGATGCATAAGAAAATTATAAATTACATAAGCAATAATTTTCTAGGTGTAATATCCAACTACTTTCGGTAGAATGAATAATTAACCATATATATCAACAAGAACCCAAAATCAAATACATGCTCCAATAATAGTTACCTGGCACACCACAAGGAGGCTTATGTTGAACTTCTTCCCTAATCATAGGGGAACTTTCCTGTGGAAAAATCTCTTTTGTGCTTATAGAATTTGGAATTTCCTCCAATTGCTCTGGATTTTTTGCAGAGTGAATCCTTTCAAAAGATTTTTGTGGCACATTGATAGGTGTATTTTTTTCACTGATTTTTTCTTCCATCAAATCTGGCACATTTGGGTTTTAAGGTGTTGTTTGTGCCTCTTTTGCACATCCTAAAAGAGAATGTAATGGAACCTTGGGCCTAGGGCAGCGATTTGAATCCATATCTGTGACAAAAATAAATTTTCTTATTAGATAACCACAAGTAAATTATCATCTTCTCTTCTAATCCTATACACAAGAGTCTCGACTAATATACATTAATATCTAAATAACCTTGGAATCTACAAGGTTATTAACAAAGATTGAGAAAAATAAAAACTTGTAAAAAGATAGCCAAATTCATCATGATTTTTTAAAAATAATTTAATAGAATTTTTAAATATTGGTAATAGGGAGAAGTGAAAATAGGTCACATAATTTGGTCCAGGTTAATGTTGTTCATATTATCCTACCAACTATAGTTGCATGTATGAAATAAAGAAAGCTTGATTTGAACTCTGTAAGAACCTAGTAAATAAACATGTGTAAAGGCCATTTTTATGGAATCATGGTTACCATTCAAGATAATTGGATATGAAATTTCATTATATAATGTAGAAGGTTTTCAGAGACTCTATTTACTCGACCTTTGAATTTGTGCTCAATTTTCTATACATGCAAAATATAGTGTTATTACAGGAAAGAAAAAAAGATCTGGTAGAAGGACATTTCCTAGCACATTATGTAATAGTTCATTTATCTCTTTATACTTGTATATGAATTTTCATTGTAAACATGATACTCTTTATGACTGCAGGTGAATCACATTTATGGCTGGTTTAGTTTATTTTACTACCTTTTCTCTACCGATGTACCAAATGTTGGAAATATGCATGCACCATGCATTGCTAATTCCAACCGTAGAATTTTAGAAGGATTAAAAATAGATTTAATTTACTTTAGTTTAGCATGAGTCTTGCTTTAGTTAAAGTCCTATTTTTAGGATTAGATTTAATTCAAATAAACCTACTTTAATTCATGCACAACATGTAGTTGTTTTAAAATATGAGTTTAAATTTAGAATGCTCAGTTGAACATATATTATTTGGTGAGTTATTCTATTTAAATAAAATCAATTGTAATTGCTTTGTATGCACACACATAAGTGTGAAATATGCACAAGTAGAATTAGAGAAGTGTTGCACACACCTACTTCATTGTAATTTGAGTCGAAGCTCCGAGTATGAGTTAATTAATGGAGATTACGCACAACAATGCTAGTTTGAATATTCTTCTGTTTATGCAAGTTATTTAATTATTATGTTTATTTCTTTTATGATGTTTGTTGTATAAGACTACATATTTTCTACAAATTGGTATCAGTGTGAGGTTATTCAAAAAACTTATTAAATTGGTAGTAGGTTATGGCTTCTACATCTGACATGTAGACATCGCAATTTAATGGAAAGAATTACGAATACTGGTCATTGACCATGAAGGCACTTGGGCATCGACTCCCATTTCTACCACCTTGGCTGACTAGGTAGGTCTCATTTGCACATAGATACATTTGGTCTCCTCCCAACCACCCAACCTGCCGACTGTACTGGCTGTCACGTTTTTTTTTTACCTTGCGTGAGGAGTCGGTGGAGTCCTTCTTGCTGGTGGCCGCACCTCATTTATTATATTTTGATTTGCAAATCTTCTTGGTTCTTGTTTGACTACCTGCTCTTGTTTCCTTTTTGCTGGCCACGTGAGTTTTCTGTTCCTTTGTTGGACTGCGTGTGGGTGGTTGAAACGCCTTGTCTCCCTGGTTGACGGCAGACAACTTGAAGTTGGTATGCAGTTGCGTGAGAGTTATTGAGTGCGCTGTCTTGAAGTTTCAAAACGTGGTCAGGGCTCTCTCCTCCAAAACTGCGCTTGTCCACGATGTGAATAGCTGAGGTGAATGTATCAATCCGCTTCATTAAGTCTGTGACAACTTCTAGTTGAAGGTCTTGATCTCCTTGGCATCAAATCTGAGCAGAGCATGAAGGAGTCTTCAATTGTGACAGCTAAGAATGATCGTTCAAGGTAAAACAATGGTGATTATGTGATCTCAAATGGGTAAGAACACCCATGGAAGGTGTTGAAGCCGTTCTAAGCAGTCCACAAGCTTCAAAAGGTGAAAAACAAGTCTCAATACCTCCTCAACCTTAATCAACGGTCTTTTACCAGTCTGTATGCTGTAGTTTGTAATCACAGGGAGCAAATAGATGATTTTCTTGGCATCTTTCTGTCCTGGTTCCTCCCTGCACGCGCATTTTTTTTAGAAGGAGCTTCAAGCTAGTGAAGCAGACGTGTTGCCTCCTTTTTCTTTGAGTGCTGCGAGGTGTGTTCTTGTCTGGGATCCGCAGCAGCGACCCGCAACAGTTCTTAGCCTGGCAGCAGACCGGTGGCAGAATGGCAGAAGCTTTGTGAGCACTCCCAGCAAGCAGGTTGTCCAACTATGTTGTTTTCTGTTCTGTATCAGATGCATCCTCAGATTCAGGTTTCTCCTGCAAGATATGTTTATCAAAATCAACTTTGTGACAGAGAGAGTGTTACCAGGAGACCGGATGAATTTTATTGCTATGATTCTCTACTGAGACCTTGTTTTATGATGTAACCCATGGGATAGGATCTCATACAGGTGGATCTATTTCATATCAGAGTTGTGCAGTGAAAGGAATGGTGCCCAAAGCTCGGCTTGCAACATATAAGGTATGTTGGATGTCTGGTTGCTATGATTCTGACATACTTCCTGCGTTTGATACTACTGTTGAAGATGGTGTGGATGTGATTTCTCTTTCTGTGGGTGGGGGTGCTGTGCCATATTATCTTGATAGTATTGCAATGGGTGCCTTTGGGGCTGGAGAGGGGTGTGTTTGTGTCTACTTCTGCAGGCAGCGAAGGTCCGGGGGAGCTGTCTGTCACCAATCTGTCACCATGGGTGACAACAGTTGGGGCGAGGACTTTAGACAGGGATTTCCCTACAAACATTATTTTTGGGTAATGGAAAATCGTCAGGGGAGTGTCTTTGTACAGTGGAAAGGCGTTGGGGTCTGATTTTGTGCCCTTGATCTATGGTGGAGACATCTCTGTTGGAATTATCACACCTTCAAGCTACAACTGAAATGTTTGCACCGAGAGTTTGATGCTGTCCTCAAATCTGATGAAGGAAAAGGTTTATATATCATTACGGTAGATGCCTTTCTGATCCAGGAGCGTGAGGTAATTATTATTTTTGTGTCCAAGCTTCAAATCATGGGGTTGGCTTTGTAGCTAATATTTTCCGCATGAATGTGGTACTAGCAGCGAGCTCGCAGAGCACTTTGGGTTAAGGGCAAAGCAGCTACATTGAAGCAATCTTGTGACTGGTCAGCCTTAATTGGGGATGCTAAGACTAGGGCTGCTCCTAATATGAGAGCACCAAGGTTAGGAGGTCCAAATCAGAAACAATCAGATGCATATGGAGATGGTGGAGGTGTTTGGATGAATGACGAAGGATCAAGTTCAATTGCCAAAAATGGGGGCCTACAGAAGTTCTAGGGCTAATTTTGGAGTGGTGTTGGGAGGATGATGGCCAGTATTTTAGACCACCTACCCTGGCCCTGAACTCCTACCTGTGCCAAAGTGAAGTTGGTCGATGTTTGGGCGCCCAACGAGCTTGAAGAAAATGGAATTTGGCTTGGGTTGTTGTTGCTAATCCGGACGATGTTGAATCTGGAGAAAAAGGCAAGATATTTCTACACCTTTCTACTATTATTTTATTTAAAATTATTGTGAAATCGAACCACTTTTCCTTGCATTGAATTGTCAGTTGGATGTCATGATGGGAGATTTCCCCTTTTTGCTCGTTTCTTCTTGTTTAGCTTTTATCGTTGACAGTATGTTGGTCGTAAGGATGCGTGTGCCATTTCCCCTGAATGTTATGTTTCTCTTGCTCGAATGATAGACCTTCATCTATTTTTTTATGTATTAATCCTTCTCGGCGATTTAGTTGGAAGTTATTATGTTGATCAAGCTAGTATTTTCAATATCATGGAAGTAAGTTTACGATAACTATGAAACCCCCTCCCTAGCACCCAAGGTTGTCTTTGACATTTTTTGTTAGATCCTTCGCAAGTCCCTTTGATAACCTTTTGGCATCGAGAGAGGAAGGTCGTAGGATTAGTGTGATCAATGCTTGGGCTAGCCAGCTTAGAGTTTTAGTATTAAAACTTGTAGAATGAAAAGGTTTGTGTGCAATGTGTTTTCCGTCTCACGGGTGTAGACTCTTATATTATCTTTCATCTTGTTTCTAGGCTTTTAAGGCCATCCTCAGGAAGTACCTTGACCATCCCTGGCAACTTAAACCATAACTAGCCTTTTGGATCAACTAAGCTCGAGGTTTCTTTGTGCGAATCCAGTACCTCGTTGACACTGGAATAGTTTTGGTCTGATCCCCCTCTCGGAATTGTTGTTGATGGCGCTCTTTTTTTTTTTTCTAACTTTCATTATTTCTCCTTGTAGTGTTAACACTATTAATTAATATTGGTCGGTTTTATGCACGTTATTACCTTAATATTTTGTGATGGAAATTTCCTTGAATGTGATTAATCTTCGGGAAAAAAAAAAAAAAAACTCATCTTTCATTTGATAGTCTTATGGATTCATAGTGGAAGGTTTTGTTTTGATAATGTCACTTAGAAATTATGTTTGTATCTATTGTGCGACGGTTGACTGTGTTACCAAGGGTTGCCTTAAAATATGGTTGTTTTGGGATATGGGTAATTTATTTTAAATTAACCAAACATTAGTATTGTAGTGGAGGTTTGCAAATCTTTAGTGTTATAAAATTTGTTGATGACATTATTGTATACTCTTGTTTGACGGAACTCCCCCCTTCTCTCGCGTGTTTGCTACTAGCCTGTAAGGCATTGGCCCTTCTTGAATGATTGGAAAATCTTTGTAGTCAATGGTCAAAACTAGTATACTTTGCCTTCGCTTCGAAACTTATGTTGTGTGTAAACTCTATTTGATTTCCGGTTTGAAACTCAATTATACATGGCTTTTTGTGTTAATTTTTGAAACCCGTGGTTCCCCTTTCTTGGGCTAACCAACTCTTGTCCTTTTAGAAATATATTATTTTAGCCTATGCGTTTGGTACCTTTGATAAATTTCTAGATGGTTGGTATCTTTATCAAATCTCAATCTTGTAATTATTGTTTAATTATTTACTTGGTGGGAATCCTGCTTTGTTAGATTGGTTATTTCTCCTTATGGGGCCAAGGGCCTTTCTCTTTCGGTTGTTATATTTTCATTGTCTTTACTCCTAACGGAAGTACATGGTCTCCTTCCTTGTTTGGCATGGTGGAAACTTATTATAACTTGAAGTGTTGATAGTGTTTAGAGGTTTGACCCAAATTCTTGTAATAAAGTGCTTCTTTTCATGATATTGATAGATAATAGTTATGGTGGGTTTGTGTAGCCTTATCTTGCTCAGTTCTCGTGAACTGACTCTTGTAGAAAATTTTCTGCAGATGGATTTTGCGTGTAGATGAGGGATAGACTTGTAGACTTTTGTCATCAACCTCAGTTGAGAAGTTCCTTTGCTCGAAACCTTTCTTGTTATGTTGTTCAACTATTGTTATCGTCCAGTGGAAAGTTTAGAAGAGGATTAATGTCTTAGTATAATGTATTGTGGACTTTGTCATCTGAACTTTGGAAACCTTGTATTGTTTGACCATCTTTGAAATTATAAGAAAATTTGGTTATTGTTGTTGAGTGACCTTGTTGGAGTATCAGTATTTTAAGAATTGATGTAATCTTGTTTTGTTCTTGTAAATGAGTGTTGCTACAACTTAGCCTTGAGAATAAATTTTGAGTTAAACCTTGCTATAACTTAGTAATAAAGTGTCTTAAGTAAACTAACATAGGATTGTTTAATACTTCTGGAAGTTAAATTAAAATTTGTATTCAAATAAAGTAACGTAGGGGTCACCAACTTGAGAGCAAGAAATTATTTAAGTAATCAAGGGCAAGACTATCATTGCAGGTAAACTTTATAACATGATAACCCTAGCTCCTCTAGTGAACATTATTCCTTTTATGGTAAAATTTGTAAAATGACCCTAAGGTGTAATGAACTGTTAGTTGTTTGAAGATGATAGATTTAATAAGCCAGATAAAACAAATTGGAGACCTCACCATCTTTCTCACCACCATTTGGAAAGTAAATTTTTACCCCTTGTTAATACTTTAGCGAAGCCTAAGTAAAGTTGTTGATAATTCTGGTTAAGAGCCCTAGCTTCAATTAAATACTGGCAATAACTAATGAGGTCCTAAAGATGTTTCATCTCGACCTTCTCCCTCTAACCCTTTTCCAAGGCACCTTGTATCTCTTCTCTTAAGGGTGTTGAACTTAAAACCATGTTGTCTTGTGGGCAAGAACGAATCTTAGTAGCATTAGTGGTGAGAAGATGGCCTTGTGGAATTTAAATACTCCTTTTTCTTGATAAACGAATTAAGCAAATAAATTTCATAATAGAGAAGATTGAAAGATAATTACTCAGTGTCAAAGGAATAAACTTGGCTTGGCAAGTTGAATTATATGAATCATATCTTGAGCCTCCTTGAAAACGTAAGCTAAGAATTGCAAGATGTCCTTTTAAAATAAATAACCCTCAAGAATATCTCATTGTGGTTGGCCCTAACTGTAAGTGTGTTCTGTGATTGGACTTCTATGTTGTCTTGTCAAAAAGAAAAAAAAATGTATTGTCCTTGATAGGTGGGAACGTTTTCGTGCTGCCTTTATGGCCATCCTTGTATCAAGTTGTTCACAGTGTTAGTTGTATCCTTGGTGACGACATGTTGCGTCATGTTATGTGTCAAGCAAGTCAAAAAAAAAGTTATCCTGTATTTCACTGTGTTGTTCGTGTGTGGATATTTGGGTCGTTATAGGGAGATCATTGAAGATGTGTACATAGAGCCTGCATATACAACACCATATACTACACTTTCTTAGATAGAGAAAAATACTTTGAAGGAGTTACGAAAGAAGGATGGAAAATATCTTTTCTATATTCATCGGGCGATGTGCGAAAGCATTCTTCCAAGAGTGGCAGCAGCCACTCAAGAAAAGACCACATGGGATACATTACAAGTTCATATCAAGGTAAGGAGAAAGTAAAAACCACCAAGCTACAGTTACTTCGTAGAGATTTTGAGAATTTAGCAATGAAAGATTCAAATTCTATAAAATACTTATTTACTTATACAGTTGGCTTAGTCAATCAAATAAAATCCCATGATAAGACTCTCGAAGACAGAAGGATTATTGAAAAATTGTTTAGAAGTTTTCCTACAAAATTTGATCCTTTACTTGTTACTATTGAAGAAACTAAGGGTCTGAGTCAATTTTCTATTGATGAGCTACATGCATCACTAATAAATCATGAACAAAGGATGAATATATCACATGCAAGTGTAGATCAAGATTTTTCATCTTAGACATCAGGTAATCATGGAAAAAGAAGAGGTAGCTTCAGCCAAATAGGTAGAGGAAGAAGTCCATCTAGAGGACGTGACAGTGGTTCATCAAACTCAGGTGGAAAAGAATAGAATCAAGAATAGAGTTATGGTCAGAGACAAGATAAGTCTCATGTTTAGTGTAACTATTGTAAGAATTATGGCCACTATGTTTATGATTAAAATAAAAAGCAATATGATCAAGAGAGACAAAATCAAAATAAGGATGGAAGTTTTGTTTCTAAACCTATGTTTATTGCATGCACAATGATTTCTGATGCAATACCTTATTTATCCCCTATTGAATTTAATTATTAGTGCAAAATCTCAGAACCCCCCGAATGGACTCAGATCTTAGTGGGGCATCCGGAGTGACTGCATAACATGGGTCCACCTCTCAAGCTCTGGGACTTGTGGACTTGAGATGGCCCTTTGGAGAAAGTTAGCTTCTTCTTCCTAATCCTAATGCTAAACTACTTCTAAGGAAGGAAATGTGATTATCTACTCCTAATCTAACAATGCCAAGGAGACAGGGAGAGAGAGAAAGAGCATGAAATAAAGGAATCCTATGCTACAAAGGTGATAGCCCTAAGAAAATGGGGGGTTGTTGATCACAATCTCAACTACTTGAAGTGGAGAGAGGTGAGTAATGGAGAGGATGAAAAGATGCATCACAAATTAAAGATATAGTTCACAAAGACCACCACTTCAAACCCATTAAACACAACTCTAAAAACATGTAATAGAGATCAGAAGTACGCATAGTATACCCTGCAATAATGAGAGGTAAGAACATACAATAAAATAAGGAGGGATGGAAAAAATACATCACAGTCTAACATATTTTATTTCTCCATGAGTTCACATAGTACATCATTAGCGGGAAAGAGGGAAGAAAACACCATTACAAAGCCATGAGAGGAGGCTTAAACTCAACATTCAACCCTAGGGAAGAAAGATAGTAGGAGGTAGGAGAGAATAAATGACTAGCCTCTTGAAAAATGCCCCTCCTTTACAATATATAGAAGAATAAGATAGAGAGAGAGGGAAAATTAGAATCTTGACTTAATCACCCTAGCAATGTATTGAATTCACCTACTCCAACCACCCCAGAAAGCATTAGAATCTGCTTGCAAGAATGATGGGATTCACTGCAGAACCCATGCCCCCATGTGTTGTTCCTTGCTGGGCAAGAAAGGGGTCTTTCCTTCATTATGAAAATAGGTGAGAGACTTGACAGCCTCAAAAATGGTGGACTAAATCAAACATTCTTCATTAATGATAGCAGAAGATTAATAGGCGCCAAAAGCTCTCTAAGAATTCATTTCCCGCTCAATTATGATATTCTAGTTGAAAGATATGGCCGTCTAAAGGTGCTTTGGGTTTTGAGTCTATCCACACAAGATCCACGTGGCAGCCCTGCACATCTTAAGATTTCACTGCCTCCTTTCACTCCTGAAGTTTTTCTGAACTAACACGTGACATCATTTGCAGGCATGCTCTGTTTCCTTTGTAGTCTACCTAATCCACTCTTATTGGCGGAGACACTATGCCTAACGTGAGACACATGGAGGCTCAGCACACATTTGGAACCTGCCTCTTGATTTTACCTTTGGAGTTACGCCGATGAGGCATGTGGAGGCTTCCATAGGATTTTGGACATTTCAACGGCTGACCTTACCTTTTCAGACTCTAACCATGTTGTGGTTCTATGCACATTTGGGGTCTACCACTAGATTTGACCCTTCAAGGTGCGTTGTATAGACACATGGTGGCTTCTTTTGGCTCCATCCCAAGCTTTAACTTTTTCAACAGCAAGTGAAACCTTTTCAGACTCTGACCACGTGGCGGGTTGACACTCATTTAGGGATTGGATTTTGGGTCACGCCTTTAAAGTTACACCGAAGAGACACGTGGAGGCTTCTGCCATTCCTTTTATAATTAACCGATTTGGGCCAGTTCAACATTTAGGCTCTAACCACATGGGGGAGCTAGCACTTATTTGAGTCTCCTCTTTGGTTCATTCCTTCAAATTTGTGCCATTCTGTTGCATGTCTTCTTCTACCGACCTTAGACCTTACAACAGCCAGATATGTCCTTACCACCCATTTAGGAGAAACTATTAGACCTTAGACACATGGAGAGTCCACGCACATTTGGAGACCTTATTTGGACCTGACCTCTGGAGGTGCACCGTTGAGAAACATGGAGTCTTCTTCTGGCCCTATTTTACTTAGACTCTTCAATGACAATTGCTATCTTTTAGACTCTTACCCCGTGGAGGGCGGTGCTCATTTGCGGTCTCTAATTTGTCGTGCCTCTTTGAATTGTGCCGACCTAACACATGGCATGTTCCATGGGTCTGTTCCTTTTCCTTGAGTCGGCTCATATCTGAAGTCTAAAAACCTTGATCACTTTCTCCAATTTTCTCTTGTTGAGATCTGATCTCCTTTAACATTGTTTGGCGTCATTTGCTAACCTTGTTTCTCCATTGTTGAGCATGCCCACAACTTGAATTTTGGAATCAAATGTGAGATTGCACAATTGAACCAGCCTCTCCATTTCCTCCTATACAAGGTCGTGTTTGATCAATTTTTCTTGAGGGTCAAAATTGGAAAACAACTTGGCGACTTGTGGGATCACCTGCTTGTTAGGTGAAAAGATCAGTTTCCTTGAAGTATCCATTGGGTGTGGAGTCATGAATGATAGCCTAGTACTGATCCTATTCCTGAAACCTCAAACCTAGATGCTTGTAACTTGTCAGCCCTTAACATGTTCCGTCGATGTCCGCACTCTCATTTCTCATAAGAAAATCTTGAAGGTGAGATTTATGAGAGTAGAAATTTATATTGACCTAGAGATTTCACTTCAAACATTATTGGAACTAGGTCTGATCTCCCCAAGTGCTACCTCTAATTTACTATACACGAGCGACAAAATAGCACAACACACACTATGTACAAAAAATTGAAAATCATACACAACGCAAGTGGGATATACAAAGTGTGCACAAGTAGTTGTGTTACTAAAAGAAAACCTAAACTATCCTAAACTAACTAGAGGTAAAGGGCGCTCAAGTAAAAATTACAACAGGAAGGGAGAAGTAGCTTCCCTTCCTTGCAAATTCTGACCATGTAGTTAATTTGACGATGAAAATGGTCGGAAATGAGAGTAAAAAACCACCATGCAGATGGTGATTCACCCTCCTCAAGGCATCAACAAACAAAATATACACCTCATGGAGTTATTTTTTACTAGGATCTTGGAGGCGTTGCTATTGACCTTTGGTGGCAACTCTTGGGTGGATGGTTCTTGTGCTTAAAGAATGAATGATGGGGTAGTGAATTTTGTAATTTCTACGAGATCCTCCTCATCAAAACATTCTTCCAAGTCTGATAGGAAATCAAACTCTTTTATGTCCTACTGCAAGTGTAAATTCCATGAGGGGAATGAAGTCATGATTACAGAACTTCATATAATGGAAAAGAAAGAAAGAGATGGAAGAAAATGGATGAAAATGGATGAAAATGGATCGGAAAAAGTATGAAACTTAGAGAATGGGTTGTTGGCCAAATAGAGTCGCCAGATGTGTTGAAAAATTCCTCCAAAGGCTCGATCTCAACAATAACACATCAAGCCTATAGAGATGAAGATGTAAATCTCTTCAGTCTAGTCCCATCGGGCATACCAAAATTGTTAGGTATGGTTGGAAGGTGGCTTAATATTTGTTGTTTTATAATGAGACACCTCAGAAAGATTAGGAAAATATCACTCCAGTGTCCCACCGGGCATGCCAAAACTATTAGTGTAAAATCACAGCACCCCCCGAATGCCCCAGATCTGAGTGGGGCATCTAGTGTGATTCGATAACATGGGACCATCTCTCAAGTTTTGGGACTTACAGACTTGAGATGGCCCTCCGGAGAAAGCCAGCTTCTTCTTCCTAATCCTAATGCTAAACTATTTCTAGGGAAGGAAATGTGATTATCTAATCCTAGTCTAACAATGCCAAGGAGACAAGGAGAGAGAGAGCATGAAATAAATGAATCCTACACTACAGAGGTGATAACACCAAGAAAAGGGTGGGTTACTGATCACAATCTTAGTTTCCTGAAGTAGAGAGAGGTGAGAAATGGAGAGGATGGACAGATGTATCACAGACCAAAGATAGAGTTCACTTTGAACACCACTTCAAACCTATTAAACAAGGCTCTCAAAAATTGTAATAGACATCAGAAGTATGCACAATATACCCTGCAACTATGAGAGGCAAGGAGAGATAATAAAATAAGGAGGGATGGACAAAATGCACCACAAAACATATTTTATTACTCCATGAGTTTAGGTAGTACATCATCAGCGGGAAGTAGGCAAGAAAATTCCATTATAGAGCCATGAGAGGAGGCTTAAACTCCACATTCGACCCTAGGGAAGAAAGAGAGAGTGAGGTAGGAGGGAAGAAATGACAAGCCTATTGAAATATTACCCTCCTTTACAATGCATAGAAGAATGAGAGAAGGAGAGAGGAAAATTTTGAATCCTGCCTCAACCACCCTAGCAATGCATTGAATTCACCTACTCCAACCACCCCAAAAAGTAATAAAATCCACCTGTAAAAATGGTGGGCTTCACTGCAAAACCCATACCCCCATGTGTTGTTCCTTTTTGGGAAAGAAAGGGGTCTGTCCTTCATTATGGCGATAGGTGAGAGACTTGAAAAACTCAAAAATGGCTGACGGAATTAACCATTCTTCATTTATGGTGGCAAGCAAGTAACTGGCACCGAAATCTCTCTAAAAAGTCCATTCCCACTCAATTTTTATCTTCCAAGTGAAAGATATGGTCGTATGAAGGTTCTTTAGGTTTAGTCTATCCGTGGAAGATCAATGTGGCATCCTTGCGTGTCTTAAGATTTCATCAACTCTTTTCACTCCTGAAGTTATGCTGAACTGACACATGATGTCATCTATGGGCCTTCTCTGTTTCATTTGTATTCTATCTAAGCCCCTCTTATTGGCAGAGACATTGTGCCTAACCTGAGACATGTGGAGGCTCAGTGCACATTTGGGAACTACCTCCAGATTTTACCTTTGGAGTTGCACTGATGAGGCATGTGGAGGCTTCCGTAGGCTTTTAAAATTTTATGACTCTGACCATGTGTCAATTCTTCACACATTTGGGGTTTGCCTCCAAATTTGACCGTTGAAGGTGTGCGGTTGAGACACGTGGACACTTCCATTGGCTCCATCCCAAGCTTGGACTTTTTAAATGGCCGGTGAAACCATTTTAGACTTTGACCATGTGGCAGGTTGGCGCTCATTTGGGGACTACCGTTTGGGTCACATGTTTGAAGTTGCATGCAAGAAACACATGGAGGCTTCTGCCATTCCTTGTATACTTAACCAATTTGGGCTAGTTCAAATTTTTGGCTTTGACCACGTGGAAGGGGCGAGTGCTTTTTTGAGTCTCTGCTTTGGGTTGTTCCTTTGAAGTTTTACCATGCTTACGTGTGGCTCCTTCTGTTGGCCTTAGACCTTTCAATGGCGTACTTCATCGTTCCCGTCCATTTAGAAGTAGCTGTTGGAACCTAGACATGCGGAGAGTCTGCACACATTTGGAGACCTTGTTTGGACCTGGCCTCTGGAGGTGCACCATTGAGACACGTGGAGGCTTTCTTCAGCCCTATTGTACTTAGACTATTCAATGGCTAGTGTTGCCTTTCGGACACTGACCACGTGGAGGGCTGGCGCTTATTTGGGGTATCCATTTTTTTGTGCCTCTTGGTATTGCACTGAGCTGACACATGGCACATTTCGTGGGTCCGTTGCTTTGCCCCGATTCGGCTTGTATGTGAAGTTTAAAAACTTTGAGACCTTTCTTCGATTTTTTCCTGTTGAGCTCTGATATCCATTAACGTTGTTTGGCCTCATTTGCCAACCTTATTTTGATATTGTCGAGCCCATCCGCAACTTAAATTTTGGAATTGAATGTGAGCTCATACAACTGAACCAACCTCTCCATTTCCTCCTGTGTAAGGTCGTGTTTGATCAATTTTACCTGAGGGTAAAAATTGGATAACAATAATTTGTCAAAAGAGGGTCCATGTGATGTATGGTATTTGGATTTCACTGGTAGTAATCACATGACAGGTAATCTAGATTTGTTTTCTAGTTTGGATGGTTCCGCTAAGAGTGATGTAACTCTTGGAAATAACAATATTGTGTCTGTGAAAGGAAAAGCCATGGTTAGTATTCTAACAAGATAGGGGGAGAAAAAAAGTATGCAAGATGCTTACTATGTTGCAGGTTTGAAACATAACCTTATGAGTATTGTATAGCTTGTGCAAAAAGGATAGCACGTTTATATGGAAGACAATGAGTGCATGATTGCAGACAAAGCTCCTAGCACTCAGTTGATTGCAAAAGTCAATATGAGCAGCAATAGGACGTTTCCATTGATTTTAAAACCTCGAAAAAAGAAGAAATCAGATTTTTTGCAGCAAAATCAGCAGCTCAATTCGTAGCAAAGTCTTGCGCTAAGACAAATAAGCCTTTTTTTGAGTCCTATGCTCAAACATATGAGTCAAACGCCAAGGTAAAAGAGTCATACTCCAATGAAAATTAGGTTTGTGCTACAATAAGTGATTCCTATGCTTATTCTTACGTGAATGCAGTAGAGTCCTATGCTAAAGGAACACAATCATCTTTTCAGACACTCATGAAGGATGAACATTGCTTTGGCATCTTAGGTATGGACACTTGAATTTTACAGGTTTGAAGTTATTACATGGAAATAATATGGTTAAAGGTTTGCCACTGGCTTAGAAACCGAAGAGGGTATGTGAATGTTGCATTTTGGGGAAGCAACACAGAGATTCATTCCCAGTTGGCAAAACAACAAGAGCAAGTGCACCACTTGAAATTGAACACTTAGATTTATGTGGACCTATGCAGACAACTTCTATTGGAGGTTGCATTTATTTTATGACCTTCATTAATGATTACACAAGGAAGACATGGGTTTATTTTTTGAGAAATAAATTAGATGCCTTTGGTACATTTCAGCAGTTCAAGACATTACTGGAGAAATAAAGTGGATACTACATCAAAGTCGTTAGAATGGACTGAGGAGGTGAGTATGTTTCTAATGAGTTTATGAATTTTTGCAAATATCATGGTATACACAAGCAGTTTACTACCAGGTACACACCACAGCATAACGGTGTGAGAGAGAGGAAAAAAAGAACCATCATGGAGATGCCGAGAAGCATGTTGAAGGAAAAACATCTTCCAAATGAATATTGAGCAGAAGCTGTAGCAACTTCTATTTATATTTTGAAGAGGTGTCCAACGAAATTTGTAAGGAGCATGGTTCCTCAACAAGCATGGACTAACAAGAAATACAGTGTTTCACATTTCAGATTTTTTGGTTGTGTAGCATATGCACATGTACCTGATGAGCTAAGGAAGAAGTTAGACAACAAATGAGAAAAGTGTATTTTATTTTGGGTATTCAGAGAATACAAAAGCATACAAGTTGTACAATCTAGTCACTAGAAAGCTTGTGATTAGTAGGGATGTACAATTTATTGAGAATGAAGCATGGGATGGAAGTATAGAGAAAAATAGTGAGTATAGCAACAGTTATTATGCATGATGATATGACAGATGAAACTTTAGAGTAGCGAGGTACTGTATCTACAAATCTTGGACATGCACAACAAGTTGTAGCACAAGATACACCTCCATCTATAGTCAGGAGGTCACCAAGATTTCAGCCATCTTCAGCCATGCAAGAGACACCATAAAGAACACCAGAAGCTATTTCATCACCAAAAACCAGTCCTGCATCAAATAGTCCTACGCAACAGAAAAAAAGAAGTCTAATTGAGATTTATAATGTTGATACAACTAATTCATTTTCAGTTTTGACATTATTTTCTCAGGCTACAGATCCAGTATATTACGAAGAGGCTATAAAGAATGAAATTTCAGAAAAATTCATGGATGATGAGATCAAGGCTATAAAGAAGAATCAGACATGGGAGCTGATGGATCTTCCAATAGGAAAGGAAGTGATACCTGAGTCAAGTGGGTCTACAAGATGAAATACAATGCTGATGAAAAAGTACAGAAACACAAAACAAGGCTAGTTGCAAGAGGTTTTATGTAGTAATATGGAGTTGACTATAATGAAACATTTTCACCAGTAGCATGTATGGACACAGTAAGAATGGTTTTAACAATTACAGCTGAAAACAAATAGCCTATCTATAAAATGGATGTTAAATGAGCATTCTTAAATGGATTTATTGAAGAGGAAGTTAATGTAAATCAGCCATAAGGTTATGAGATTGAAGGTCATGAAGGAAAAGTATATACATTGAAGAAAACACTCTATGGTGTCAAGCAAGCGCGTAGAGCTTGGTACAGCATAATAGATTCTTGTTTTATTGAGAATGGTTTCAGTAGGAGCAATATTGAGCCTACCTTATACACCAAGATACATGAGCAAGGTAAATTTTTAATTGTTTGTTTATACGTAGATGATTTGATCATTATAGTAAATCTATCTACAGGGTCATTCATATCAGCCACGAAGAAGGAGTTTAAGATGACAGATCTTGATCTTATACATTATTTATTGGGAATTCAAGTTCAACAATTAGAAGGTGAAGTTTTTATCTCCCAAGAAAAGTATGTAAATGATGTTTTGAAAAGGTTTAACATGTTGAATTGTAAGCCAACGCCAACACCAGTTGCAGTAGGTTTGAAGTTGAGCAAAGAGGATGAAGGATCATTTGTGGATCCAACATTGTTTAAAAATTCAGTTGGAAGTCTTATGTATTTGATGGTGACAAGGCCTGATATCATGTATGGTTTGAGCCTCATATCATGGTTCATGGAATCTCCAAAAGATTCACATTGGCAAGTTGGAAACAGAATTTTGAGGCATGTACGTGGAACAAGGAATCATGGAATTCTTTATTCAAGTTAAGATGAGTTCAAATTAATTGGTTATACAGATAGTGATAGTGTTGGAAGTATAGATGATTGGAAAAGCACATCTGGCTATACTTTTCACTTTAGAATAGGAGTGGATTCATGGGAATCAAAGAAGGAGTGCATTGTCACATTATCTTCAGCAGAAGCAGTGTATGTAGTAGCTATAGGAGCAACATGTCAAGTTGGCTGGATGAGAAGAGTGTTGACAGATTTACAACAGAAACAAGAGGAAGCTACGCAGATTTTTTGTGACAATAACTCAGCCATAGTGTTTTCTAAAAATCATGTTTTTCATAAAAGGAGCAAGCATATTAATATGAGGTATCATTTCATCATGGTGCTGGTAAACAACAAGGAAATTCATCTTGAATTTTGTAGATCCAATGATCGGTTTGTAGATATTTTTACAAAGGATTTGGCAAAAGAAGTTTTTGAATATTTGAGAGATTGTTTGGGAGTTTTTGATCCTACGCATGGCAAATCTGAAAAAGAACACAAAGTTCTAGAAGAGTGAAAGACACAAGTTTGAAATTAAGGGGGAGTGTTGGAAATATGCATGCACTATGCATTGCTAATTCCAACTGTAGCTTTTTAGAAGGATTAGAAATAGATTTAATTTGCTTTAGTTTAGCATGAGTCTTGCTTTAGTTAAAGTCCAATTTTTAGGATTAGATTTAATTCAAATAAATCTGCTTTAATTCATGCACAACATGCAACTGTTTTAAAGCATGAGTTTAAATTTAGAATGCTCAGTTGAACAACTATTATGGATGAGTTATTCTATTTAAATAAAAGAAATTGTAATTGCTTTGTATGCACACAGAGAAGTGTGAAATCTTCTTAGGCAGAATTAGATAAGTGTTGCACGCACAAACTTCATTTTAATTTGAGCTGAAGCTCTTAGTATGAGTTAATTAATGGAGATTACACACAAAAGTGCTGGTTTGAATATTATTCTATTTATGCAAGTTATTTAATTGCTCTGTTTATTTCTTTTATGTTGTTTGTTGTATAAGACTGCAGATTTTCTACACCAAAGCCACACTCTAACTGGGGAATAAACAAACATCAGCAAATCATTGTTCCAAAACAGGTAACATTCATTCGAAACATGAACCCATGTATAAATTTATTACTGATTAATAAATTGTAACACCTCTCATTATATCAATATCCGAAAAAAATGGCAACACTGTCTTGGTTAATGAGGTATGGAAACAAAAAGAGAGATATGTTTAGGTTTGCACCTGCTGTAGCATGCATTGCAAAGAAGATGTCGAAAATATGAGTGGGTTTATGTAGTATTTTGGAGGATCCTCCCTAGAAAATTTCCTCTACCCGAGTGAGTGTTTCCATTAGCCTACTTTGATTGCATCGTTATTAATATTATATTACATCAGAGGAAAAACATATAGAGAAAAGAAAAAAAACCAAATTTGCATCTGTCTAGTTCAGGCCTGAAGCATACACAAAAATAATCTTAATAAATCTAAAACACAAATATACAACTCAATCAAGCTCCTTATTTAGGGAACCCTTCTCTTGACATCCTTCTGAGTGCTCCCATCACCAATTTTTTTTATTGAATCTTTTATGAGTACTACCTTTGCTGCAGTACCCAGAACCTCATTCCCAAATTATTCAACGGCCAACCCCACTTCATCTCTAATGATGGTGCCTGCATTAGAAAGAGTGAATTAGACAGATATAACCGTATATATAAAACTAAATAACAGATCAGAGGCGTCAGTGACTGTGTAATGAATCAATCCCAATGCATATTAGCTACTCCTTGTACTTGAAATTTGATGTCAAGGTTGTGATAAACCATTAAAAATTACTACTTCAGTTATTACCTCTGGCATACAGAAGATTATTTCAATATATAATAAGTACTAACCCGCTGCTAAGATCAACGATAATTCCAGAATAAAATTAAGTTGGTTTGGTGCAGTCCTAGTTTTAAAGCAGTATTATAGAATATAACATAAAATGTAAAATTTCACCACTGTGTCTTATAAAAATTCATCTTATAAATATAATTCTCTCACAAACGAATGAAGCTTTGGTTTTTAAATTTACAATTCTCCTTTTCTATTTTTTTTAAAAAAACGATTGTTTATTTTCGAATATTAATTCTACGTATGTTTGTTATTTTTATGATTGCAATAAGAATAAAACAAATTAAGAACTTTAGAATCATTTTCTTCTGTCTAATACTTTCACATTAAAGTTCTGATTATCGTCCAAGATCCTTACGTAAGTACATTTACATGCTCATAATTATGACTCTTTTATATTGTTCTATATTAGTGGTTTTATAATGCATATTTAGAAGTTTAGTTAGGTAGGTATATGGTATTCTTATTTGGAAAAATCTGAATTGTTATTCCCTTATCAATTCTATGCTATGTATGATCGACAGGCTATGGTTTTTGAGATTCTTATCTTTCCTTGCTTCAATGGCAAGAAGTGAAAAGTTTGACTGAAACCGAATTAATGAAAATCAAAATGATTGGCCTGCCCAGGATGACCCACCCACTTCAGTAAAATTAAAGATGCACCAACTCTTCAACCGACTCTTGATTTCTGCAGGGCTTGTGATGAATAGGATACAATTGCAAAATGAACAGTGTAATAACAAACCAATAAAAGTGGAGATGAATCAAAGAATGAAGATGCAAGCAATTTGTTATCCATACCATTATCGTTACAGGTGTCTCTATACTTTCCGAAAAAGTGGCCTACCCACAGCGACTCAACTATCTGAATTAAGCCAAGGAACGACCAAAGTGAAAGTCATTTAGTGCAACCAGCAGTGACATGTGTATTCTATTCACTGCGCAATGAGTATATATAGTCGGATATGAAGAATGCACCACACCACCCACCTCCAAGGAATCAAATATAATAAACACAAACATAGAATGAGTATTCAATTCAATCTGCAATCTATTTATTTAATTATTTTCCAATGGCCACTTTGACTATTCAAGACCTGGAGTTTTTCCTCTAAAAAATGCAAGGATCACACCCAAGATTATTTCTCAAACTCCCCCTCCAATAACGCCAGGAATCGTGAAGTAAGGCTTAGAAGATGTGGATTCACTATGGCTGTAGGTGTCACAATATGCTTATGAACATGCTCATTAGCCTTTTAACTATATATTATGTCAACCAGTGCAATCCACGGACCACAATACAAATATACAATGTAAATGTCAGTACATATACACAGTATAAATATCTAAATAATGGCATTCACTGTCAAATAAAATCACCAACACATTCACTAGCGTAATTGATGAAGAATACGTTCTGCGAAGGAAGATTCATGCTGGCCCAACGATATTAATATCTTCCACGATGGAAAGAATGGGCTGCAGATCAAACAAAGAGGAGATAAAGATCAGTTATGTAATGAAATGAAGAAGCGCGTCCAAGAAAAATATGTCAAATAATTTGGAAAATCATTCTATACTCACCACATCACTCAAAAGTAAACATATTACAGACAGGGAAATAAACATAAACAAGACATACATTTGAAGGGAATGTGAGGATCTACAGAAATTGCAGAAACTACAGAATCTTTGGACAGCAATAGAAAATATAATGCAGTGGCTTTAAAGGATGCAGAATAGGGAAAAAGAGGAGCTACAGAAATTTATAACAGCAAAATAAGATAAAACACTTGGCTGCAAATAACACAGATTTGGGCATCAAATTGCTTCAGTAATACATATAAATATTCACCAATAATGAACAGCCGCTATAGTTGCACACAAAACATTTATTCATACAATCACAATTAAGAAATAAAGTTTTCCTATCAGCAAAAACAGTCCAGACTTGAGCTGGAACTGTGCACTTTTCTCCTTCTTCTTCTTCTCCCAATAAAACAAGATGCTATTAATAATAAACACCTACACAAAAACTTGCCTTACACGTCAACACAAAATCTCTCACAAGAGATAATTAGGGAGAATAATCAACCAAAAATAAATGTGCAGCAGTCATAATTAAATACAAATCTGATATGTCAGAGAGCTAAATCTGGAAAAAACAAATACTAGTTGCACATTAAATTTTGACTTGATTTTCCAACACTCCCCCTTAATTATGAACAGCTGCAGATCATGGAAATTTGAATCAAGTTTGTTCAAAAACTATTGTAGCATTTTCGGAGCTAACTGACAGTTTTCTGGAGCTGCTAACTTTTGCAAAGTCACAAACTCCTAAGCCACTTCATAAATACTCAAATGTCTCTTTTGCCAATGCTTTTGTAAATATTTCAGCCAATTGATCTTTAGACCTGCAAAAATCAAGACAAATTTCTTTGTTGCTTACAAGTTCTCTGATAAAATGATACCTCGTATCAATATGCTTAGTTCTCTTGTAAAACACATGATTTTTAGATAATGCTATGGCTGAACTGTTATCACAGAATACTGTAGTGACTTCCTTTTGATCATGCATCAAATCTTTCAACATCCTTCACATCCAAACAGCTTGACACGCAGCAATAGTGGCTACCACATACTCAGCTTTAGCAGAAAGGGTCACAATGGGTTGTTTCTTTGATGTTCATGACACAACACCTATACGAAAGTGAAAAGTATACCCAGAAGTATTTTTCCTATCATCTATGCTACCCCCACAATCACTATCAATGTACCCAACAAGACTGAAATCATCTGAAGTGGAATACAATATACCAAAATCCTTTGTACCACTTACATGCCTCAATTTCCTCTTACCGGCATGCCAATGTGAGTCTTTTGGAGACTCCATAAACCTTGAAATCAGACTTACACCATTCATAATATCCGGCCTTGTGGTTGTTAAGTACATAAGGCTTCCAACCAGCCTTTTGAACAATGTAGAATCCACAAATGCTCCATCATCTTCCTTGCTTAACTTCATCACTGTCATAACCGGTGTTGGGGATACCTTGCACCTTGCCATATTAAATCTCTTCAAAAATTCATTTGCATATTTAAATTGAGAAATAAATATACCATCATAGGATTGATGGACTTCAATCCCCAAGAAATACCCCATAAGACCCAAATTAGTCATTTCAAATTCATTCTTCATTACTGATTTGAAAGAATCTATGTTTAGATCATCGGTAAAGATTAGATCATCCACATACAAGCAAACAATCAAAATGTTACCTTGCTTGTTGACCTTGATGTACAATGTCAGTTCACAACCACTTCTTTGGAAACCATTTTCAATGAGATAGGAGTCAATGCAGCTGTACCAAGCTCTTGGAGCTTGCTTCAATCCATAGAGTGCCTTCTTCAAACTATACACCTTGTCTTCATGACCCGGTAGCTCATAGCCTTGTGACACTTCCTCCTCTAAATAACCATTTAAAAATGCAGACTTTACATCCATTTGATATATAGGCCACTTGTTATGGGCAGCAATAGCTAAAATAGTCCTAACTGTATCCAACCAAGCAACCAGAGATCTATACCAGGCTGTTGGGTAAAGCCCCTTGCAACTAACCTTGCTTTATGCTATTGCACTTTCCCATCAGCATCTTGTTTACTCTTATAAATCTATTTGACACTAAGTACATCTTTGCCTTCCGGAAAATCAACCAACTCCCATGTTTGGTTCTTCTCAATGGATTCAATCTCCTCATCCATGACTTTTGCCCATATATCACTACTCACAACCTCTTCAAATGTTAATGGATCATCAATATGAGAAAATAAAGAAAAAACTGAAAATGAATTAGTTGTGTCAACATTATACAAATCACTCAAACTCCTTGTTTTTTGAGGCATCATGCTTGCTAGAGTTGGATCCGGAGATGAAGAACTACTTGGAGTGCTAGATTGTTTTCCTCCAAGGGTACCAATTGATGTAGATGCCGGTGTAGATGCTTGTGAAGTTTTCTTTCATGTTGGTGTGGACAACAACCTTGAGGATCTCCTTGGTGTGAATGAAGGTGTATCTTGAGCTGCAACTTGTGGTACCATCTTGGGATTGGAAGGGGATGTTGTTTGAGTTATATTTGGTGTTGGAAACACTTCATCCACCATATTATCATTTGGGACAGCAGTTGTAATTTTGATAGTCCTCTCTATGCTTCTATCCCACACTTCATCCTCCACAAATTCAACATCACAGCTGATTAAAAATTTCCTATTGATAGGATCAAACAACTTATATGCTTTTGTTTCCTCTGAGTAACAAACAAATATACATTTTTTTTCCTTTATTATCTAATTTCTTTCTCAACTCATCTGGAACATCCGCTTATGCTATGCATCCAAATACCTTCATATGAGAAACACTATGTTTCCTTCTTGTCCATGCCTCTTGAGGGACTTTGTTTCATACGCTCTTTGTTGGGCACCTATTCATGATGTAAACAGCAGTTGCCACTGCCTCAGCCCAATATTCATTTGGTAGATGTTTGGCTGCCATCATGCTACGAGCCATCACCATAATTGTTCGGTTCTTCCTCTCTGCCACACCATTTTGCTAAGGTGTATAGTGGGTTGTAAATTGTTTGTGTATGTTATGAGATCTATACAAATTTATAAATTCATTAGATATAAATTCACCGCCTCTATCCATCCTTATAACCTTGATGTAGTGGCCGCTTTGCTTCTCCACAAGTGCCTTGAACTGCTGGAATTAAGCAAATGCATCAGATTTGTGTTTCAAGAAATAAACCCAAGTTTTTCTTATGAAATCATCAATAAAAGTAAGAAAATAAGTGCATCCTCCTATAGACAATGTTTTCATTTGACCACAAATATCTGAATGCACAATCTCAAGTGGAGCTGTAGCTCTATTTGTCTTGCCAACCAGAAATGACTCTCTATGTTGTTTGCCCATAATACATCCTTCACAAAATATTTCCGGTTTCTCAATTAATGGAAAACATTTTACCATATTCTTCATATGTAGTAATTTCAGTGCTCCAAAATATAAATGCCCAAATCTAAAATGCCATAGCCAAGAATCATCCTTTACCACTAATTGAAACGTTAGTTGAGTTTCTACAGAAACATCTTTTCCCTCTTTGGAGATGTTCTGGCCATTTTCGTAGCTGTCTTGGACATTTTCGTATCTGTCTTGAACATTTCCGTAGCTATCTTGAACCTTTTTGTGGTTGTTTTGAACATTTCCATAGCTATTTTGAACTTTTCCGTAGCTATCTTTGGCTACTGCTGATTTTGTATCTTCTACTTTAAAAGCTACTCTAGAATTTACAATATGTGTCTCATGAATAGCTTGAGTTATTTTTCCGTTCATAGCTGGCCTTATTTTTAATGGAAACATGTGGTTTACAGTCATTTGAACTTTGGCAATAAGCATATTTCTTGGAAGCTTGTCCAAAATAACACACTCATTGTTTTCCATGTACACTCTATAGGCCTTTTGTATCAACTGTCCAATGATCATCAAGTTGTGTTTTACACCAGCAACATAATAGACATCAGGCATAAATTTTAGTTCCCCCTTTTTGGATAGAATATTAACTGTACCTTTACCCAAAATAGTGACTTTGTTGTTATTACTAAGTGTAACATCAGTTTGAACTGATTCATCCAAGCTAGAAAAAAAATCTTTATTACCTTTCATGTGATTGCTGCATCCCGAATCTAAATACCATATGTCACATGGGCTTTATTGAACAACATTACACTCAACTAGAGAGTTTGTAGGGATTGCTTCAGCAATCTTTGTGCATGTAATGAACATGCTACCTGAGGGAGTGCTACTTGACTGATTTTGACCTTGCTTCTACTGATCATATTGTTTTTTCTTCCATTCATGAGAATAATGCCCAAACTTCTTACAATAGTGACATTGAATGTGTGATTTTTCAAATATTTGGCCACTTGGGTGATTGGAATTCTAATTTTGACCTCTACCACTAGCATTTACATGAGTACTACTATGTCCACTTCTAGGAGAACTTCTCCCTGTACCTCTAGGACTGAAACTCCTCCTTCCTCTTCCACAATTTAAAGAAATCTGAGATGAAAATACATTTTCAACTGAACTATTTGATCTATTCAATCTATATTCATGATTGATAAGAGAGGCATGTAGTTCATCAAGACTAAATTGGCTCAAATCTGTTGTTTCCTCTAGAGCCACAACTACAGGATCAAATTTAGTATGGAGACTTCGAAGTACCTTCTCAACAACCTTCCTATCCTCTATGACCTCTCCATGGGACTTCATTTGATTTATCAGACCAACAACATGAGTAAAGAAAGACTCTATTGAATCTGAGTTTCTCATTGATAAATTCTCAAATGCTCTTCTAAGGAGATGTAATTTAGCAGTTTTAACCTTGTCCATACCTTGATATGTAATCTAAAGTGTGTCCATGCTTCCTTGGCTTGCTTTGCTACTGTAACTCTTGGGAGTATGCTCTCATGCATTGCTTGATGGATATAAAATAGTGCTTTCCCATCCTTCTTCCTCTGTTCCTTCAAGACATCCTTTTGAGCTTGTGTAAGAGCATTGTATGCTGCCTAGTCTACTAGTTCCTGGTAACCATTTTTAACCATTTCCCAAATGTCTTGAGACCGAAACAAAGCTTTCATGGTCAAAGACCAATACTCATAGTTCTTTCCTGTGAAAATCTGAGTTTGCACACTAACCAACAATGTGCCAAACGTAGAAGCTAGTAATGGCTGCCAAAACAAGAAACCAAGAAAAATAATAAAAGCAAGGTTTAACCTGGATCTGATACCAGATGAAGGGAATGTGAGAATCTATGGAAACTACATAATCTATAGAAACTATAGAATCTTTGGACAACAATAGAAAATATAATGCAGCGGATTTAAAGGATGTAGAACAGGGAAAAAGAGGAGCTACAAAAATTTATAATAGAAAAATAAGATAAAATACTTGGCTACAAATAACACAGATCTAGGCATCAAATTAATTCAGAAATACATATACATATTCACGAATAATGAATAGCAGGTACAGCTGCACACAAAACATTCATTCATACACAAAAAAAATGAGAAATGAAGTTTTTCTATCATAAAAAACAGTCCAGACTTGAGCTGGAACTGCGCAGTTTTCTCCTTCTCCCAAATCTAGTTTTTTCTACTCCTCCTTCTTCTTCTTTTTCTTCTACTTCTCCCAATAAAACAAGATGCTTTTAATAATAAACACCTACATAAAAAATTTCCTTACAATTCAACACAAAATCCTTGACAAGAGATAATTAGGGAGAATAATCAACCAAAAATAAATATGTAGTAGTCATAAGTAAATGCAAATCTAATATGTCAGAGAGCTAAATCTTGAAAAGACAAATACTAGTTGCACAATAAATTCTGACTTGATTTTCCAACAACATTAGCAAAGCCAATAGTGGAAAAGGTGACAAATGCACCCAATGTAGATCACTCATACAGGTAGGACAACACAGTGCTGTGAAAACATTCCAAACCAGGGAAACACACATTAGTATGAAAACTTGTAACTACCCATCACAACATTAATAACGCTAAAAGATGTAAGAAATTTATTTAGAAAGTGCTCACCAATGACGGGAAAGAATGTTTTGAAACATAAAATATATGTAAATATACATCATGCAACATTTAAATCTCTTTTGCAAGGGATGGTTGGTGAATTTGACAAAAACTCAAACCATTGGTGAGAAGCCTATATCAGAAAAAAAATAACAAAAGAAAAAGCAGTCAAAACAAACTTAATAAAAAATATAAGTTTATTTAATGTCATTTGCACAAAATAAATGCATAGCATGGTGAATATTCATCTCAGCAAGTGCAATCCAGTGAGGGTTTTTTTTAAGAAAAATAACTCCAATTCGAATTATATTCTCCCAAACAAATGCAGCGACCTATTTAGCATTTCATGCTAAGACAAATCCAAGGTTTCAATATAGAAACACAGAAAAATATGAATTTTTAATGGACTTATGTTTTGTTTCTTTTTTTTAAGGAAATTAGTCGAACATCCAGAGTTTAACAACCACGGAGGGCCTAGCTATAATGGTCCATGTTTTAAAATAAGTTGGTTCCATCAATAGTTATGAAGATTAAATAGGAAATTTAATGACCAATTCATGGATATTTTTTGCAATGAAGGTTCAAGGGAATGCATTTCCACTAAAGAATGTTTGATTCTAACAGCAACATGGTGGTAAAAAAAAAAAGGAAAACAAATAACTACCGTGTATTATAACCTTGTGAACAACAGTAGTGGAAATGAACAACTTATACAAACAAAAAAATACCTATTTCTTTTCAAATGGAATGTGCATGGAAAAATACCAGGGTGATGGTTGAGAGCGAGGTTTTGAACTGGTGCAAGTGGGAAACTAATGGTAGGGAATTCCAACTGAGACCTTGGGATTATGATGCCACTGTTGAATAAGGGGAGATCTAGGGTTAGGATGAATCATTGAAAAGGGACCCAAAAATTATTGAAGATTTTTGGACAAACTGAATAAACAAAGAAAATTCCCATAAAAGCCAAAAAAGAAATCTCCAGACGATCAAGGAAGCATCCAGAAGCATCCTATAAATCCTGGAATCCCTTCTAAAAATCACTTTTACATATTTAGACAAAGCTTTGGTCGGGAAACTGGTGGGAGGGAGACCAAATATCGATGTTCTTAGAAGGTGGGCCAAACTAAAGTGGATCTCAAAAGGAAACCTGGAGGTAAATGCCCTTTCAAATGGTTTCTTCATTTTTAAATTTAATATTCAAGAAGATACACAGAAGGTCTTGGATGAAGGACCATGGTTCTAGGGTAAATTTGGATGCTATCTTAGGAAATGGGAACCAACTTTTAACCCAAAAAAATAAAATCTAAAACATTTCCCGATGTGAATTAATCTTCCAAATCTACCTTTGGAATTTTGACATGAGGATATTTTCAAAGGAATAATAAGTGCTTTGGGTTCTCTGGTTATTATAGATAATGCAACCTTGTGTATGACTAGGATATTTTGTGTAAGATTTTGCATCTATACGATTGCGGATAGGGATATCCATAAATGCATCCAGCTTAAGTCTAGCCTATGGATATGGGAGAAGAAGATAGAAATGGAGAGTTAACCAATGAAATGTACTAAATGCAATGGATGGGGCCACTTGACTCAGAACTGTGATTTCAAGATCTCCAAGAGTACATCACAGTGTCGAGCAATGAAGGAAAAGAAGATATGGGAAAAGGGATCTTGCAAAGTGTAGCAGTCCATAGGAACCCTTGAGAATCCAATAAAAAGAGATGTCAGAGAGAACGCCATCTAAAATTCTAGAAACTGATGAGGAGGGATTTACCTTTATGATAAATAGAAGGAGATCCAAAATTCATTCATGGTCTGAATCAAAGTTAAAGGAAAAAATGAAGGATCAAACAACCATGGAATCCCCAAAGAACTAAAAGAGGGATCTATTCATTTCAAATAAAGATAAGGGGAGAAAATCTATCGGTAAGGTAAACTCCCTGTAAAAATCCAAGGGGGATATGTTGTTGATTGCCATCACCCTAGAGGAAAAGGTGAAGGTCCAGACCTTAGTTCAGAAGGACCAGGAGACGAATGAAAGTTTGGATAGTCCAAAGGGAGAAAGGCTGATAGTTGGAGATTTGATTAATCTCTCCTCAAATGAAATAATTAATAGTTATTTCTCTATAAATAAAAATATGGAAAGTAAAGAAGAGGAGAAAACTACTGAAAATAAGGAGGCTTCCCTGAAAGAAATCCTTTATGGAAGAGAAAAGGAGCTGAAACTGCTAAAAAGGGAGAATCCTTAATGTCCCCTCTGAGAAAAGGATAATTTCTAGTCAAAAATCATCCTATTAATGTCGAAAGCTCCACCAATAATCTCGGATGGCCAAACAAATTATATTTAAGGAAAAATCTACCCAGAAGGAAATAGACTCAAGGAAACAACTCTGTTTATATCATAAGGTTTAAAAAAAAAAAAAACCCAATATTAGAAAATTAATTGCATCTCATGGAATGTAAGAGGGCTCAATAGCCTCATGAAGTTATGGCCCTGTGAGAAACCAAAATGAAAGAAGACATTTTCCTAAGCTCCTATAAATCCTTCTAGAATAACTCAAAATCTTATGATGTTAGTTCCAAAGGGGCCTTCAGAGGGTTAATAGTGATCTAGAATCCAAACCTTTATGAGGGAACTCTATTTGTGTAAAGAGATCACCATATGGATGTTATGATGATAAATCAAGAAAACAAAAAAAATGGATCTTATCCAACATCTATTCTCCTACCCATTACAAAGAAAAGAAAAAAATATGGCAACATCATCAAAATTTCAAATACAATATTACTGGTACTGAGTGGATAGTGATGGGTGATTTTAATACCCCTTTTTCTTTTAGGGAACATAAATGAGTCTCCAAGGAGTTTACTATCAGTATGGAGGATTTTAATCTCTTCATATTTGATAGTCTCCTCCATGAAATTGAATTTAAAGGAAGAAAATATATTTAATCCCATAGAAGAGTTCGTGTTCATCATATTCAAGTGAGATTGGAACGTGCCTTAGTTTCAAAAGAATGGTTAAGCTAGGATATCAGTCTTTTCTTGCTTCCCAAGATAGGGTCGGATCATAACCCGATATTTCTGAAGATTAAGAATCCCTCTATAAGAAGAACTCCCTTCCGTTTTGAGAAAATGTGGCTCCATAGTGAATATGTGAAAGATATTATCAGCGAGTGGTGGAAAGTGAAGGTGCACTGAACTGCGGTGTTTAGACTTAACAAAAAACTCCATAATGTCAAAAAGAATCTAAAAATATGGAACAAGAAAAGGTTTGGTATTATTTTCTAGAAGAAATCTACTATTACATCTAACCTGCTAAATTTCCAAAGGAAAAATGAAGGAGAGGATTGTGATATGGAATTAGAAGACTATGATAAGAAAAGATAACTAATGTTAGAATACCACAATATCCTTGGTAAAGAGGAAATCTTCTGGAGACAAAAATATCAGGTCTCTTGGCTCAAATAAAGGGAAACAAATATGAGGTTTTTCCACTTATCTAATATGAAACATAGAAGCTTCAATAGAATATGTAAATTAAGGAGAGAGGAATGATTTTTTGTGGAAGAGCAAAAATAAATTAATCAATAAGCTATATCCTTCTTTAAAAACTTGCTCATGAACCATTGTGTTCCTAATCTATCCAAAGAGCAAGAGTATATAAACTGCATGTCATCCTTAGTCTTAAAGGAAGATAATTATCTTCTTTCTATGATCCTTTCTTTAGAGGAGGTGGAATTTATGGTAAAAAATCTCAGCCCTGATAAGGCCCCTAGTTTGGATGGGTTTCAAGCTTTCTTTTTTCAGCATTTCTTAGATATTATAAAAAAGGATGTGTATATCATTGTGAAATAATTTTTCAAAGGGAAAAATATGTTAGAAGATATGAATTGTACTTTCCTAGCCCTGGTTTTGAAATGTGGCAATGCAATGGAATTGAAAGAATTCACACTATAAGCCTGTGCAATACTAGCTAAAAAATCTGCATGAAACTTCTGGTTCTCCATCTTCAACTGATCCTACCTAGTATCGTTTATGAACAAAAATGTGGCTTTGTCCTTAGAAGCCAAATCCAAGATGGGATCATTACTATCAAAGAGACAATTCATTTAGCTAAACTATGCAAGAAGGCTGCTATGTTCCTAGAATTCGATATGGCTAAAGTAGATGACAGGGTCTCATGGAGTTTTCTGGAAAAAATTCTTGATCGGTTTGTCTTCAATATTTCCTTTAGAAGTTTTGTTAAAGCCTCTATTTCTAATTCCTAGTTTTCTCTTCTTATGACTGGGTCCACTTTTGGTTTCGTTCCCATCTCCCAAGGACTCAAGAAACGGGATCCCCTTTCCGCTTTTCTCTTCATTATTTTGGCAAAAGCTCTTAGTAGAAGACTTAATGTTGAAACTTGTAATGGCTTCATCAAAGGAATATCACTAGCAAGGGGCATGAAGAAGGTGTCCCACTTGCATTTTGTTGATGATACTATTATGGTGGGTGAAGCATCTTTCCCAAAAGTGAAATTTTTTAAAACCCTCTTGGATGATTACATGGAGGTTTTGGGTCAGTTGGTGAACTATAGAAAAAGTTCTCTTTTTTTCCTCAATTATTTAGAAAGAAGATGTAAGAAGATTGTTAAGATTTTAGGTTTTGTTCATAAATACTTCCCAAATTTCTATTTAGGTATTCCCCTTGGGCATAAAAGAACTTCTAGTTCAAATTGAAACTTTCTTATAGAAAGTTTTGATAAGAATCTTGCGGGGTAGAAAGAAAATCTGCTATCTCAGGACGGTAAAATCACCCTCCTCAGGAGTTCTCTCCAAAGTATCCCAGTGTATGTTATGTCTCTCTATCAACTTCCTCGGATTATAGCAGAAAAAATTGAAAAGACCCAAAAAATATTCCTATGGAGTGGTATTGAAAGAAAAGATAGAATCCTGTTGGTGGCTTGGAATAGAGTCTGTAAACTGAAAAAGAAAGGGTGCCTTGGCCTTAGAGACTGGACTAAAATAAAAAATCTCTTTTGCGCAAAATTGGTTGGAGACTTATAAAAGAAAGTGGGGTTTGAATGAGAATTCTCAGGAAAAAATATTGGACGGATGATAATGACAAATGGTGGATCTTCAAACCAGCATCTTTCAATGGGTCAAGTGTTTGGAAAGCTATTAATTGGGAAAAGGACCTTGCTGCTAAGGGAAGTAGGTGGAACATAGGGAAAGGCAATGAAATATGCATTTTAACTGATAAATGGGCTGCAAACTTTATCCTCAAAGAAAAATTTCCCCAAATCTCAAAATTTCTAGAAGACAAATATGGGGGAAAAATAAACAACTATATGGAACCTCAAGAAAGCTTTCAGGTCTAGAAACACATAGAATTGGATAGGCGGGAATTTAAAACACTTTTGTTTAACCTCAATGTTTTTTTAAAAAAATATGTCTTCTAACAACAAGGAACAAGATCGGATTGTGTGGAAAAGAGAACAAAGTGGAAACTTTTTCAGTAAAATATGCCTATATATCTTTTTTTGAAGAGGAAACTAGTGTGGAAGATATTATCACAGGAATGGTTTGGATTAAGAATATAACTCCCAAAGTTAATGTTTTCAGCTGGCTAGCAGTACTAAGTAGGATTATTACTATGGATAACCTTGGTAAACGAGCTCTCCATATAGTCAACAGATGCATTCTAAGTGAACAGAAATTGGAAATGGTTAACCATATGTTTTTCAATTGCCCTTTTGCTACCCACATCTTGTGTCATATTCTAGGAATGTTTTCGCTCAAGTGGGTTATTCACGAGGATCTCCAATAAGCTTGGAATCAATGTAAATGCCCTTTCAAAATTCAAGGGTTGAAAAACCTTTGGATTATGAGCCTTGGCCATTCCTGGTGGGAAATATGTGTTAGTGTAAAATCATAGCATCCTTGAATGGCCTGAGTGTGAGTTGGGGCATTTGGTGTGATTGCACAACATGGGACCATCTCTCAAGTTTTGGGACTTGTAAAACTTGAGATGGACCTCCGGAGAAAGCCGTTTCTTGCTTCCTAATCTACCTGCCACAAGCTACTCCATTACAGACAGAACCTATTCTAATCCTAGTCTAACCATTCCAAGGTGATAGGGAAAGAGAGAGAGAGGGTGGAAGATCCTACACTAAGTGGTGATACACCAGAAAAGAAAATGGCTGATCACGGACCAAAACTGCCTGAAGTGGAGAGAGGTTTGCAGAGGAGAGGGTGGAAAAAATGCACCATGGACCAGAGATACATTTCACATGGAACACCACTTCAAAAACCATTAAGCACAGCTCCCATGACCTATAGCAAATGTCAAAATATGCACAGTATACCTTGCAACGATGAGAGGTAAGAAGAGACCATAAAATGAGCCAAGGATGGACAGGTTCATCACAAAACATAATCTATTGCTCCAAAACATTATATGGTACATTGTTAGTGGGCAAGAGGCAAATAAATGCCATTATAGAGCCCTCAAAGGAGGCTTACAGTTCGTATTTTACCCTAAGGAAGAAAGAGAGAGGGGGTCAGCAGAGAAAAGATGAACAACCATTTGAATATGCCCCTCCTATAAAATATATAAAAGAATGAGAGAGAAAGAGAGGGAAAATCAAACTCTACTCCAATCACCCCCCTAATGTATTGAATCCCACTGTGAATCCACCTACAATCTGTCAAGTCTATTTCCCTATGTCTTTTAAGAATATTGAAGAAGAAAGAAGGATGGATCAAATCAAATCAGAGCTAGTGGTTGAAGTAATTGGATTCTGCATTAATTTCCTAAGAGAAATTTTCCCCTTTTTCACCCACATAACCTCATCAAAATTAATGTTTCAGGCTCCCCTAGTGGAGACGAGCTCGACACCTTTCCAACGGTGTCAAATTTGTTGAACCCCCTATTCAACCCCTGACTATGTCCCTTTTCTAGACCTAGGACACGTCGAGAGCCTGCGCTCATTTGAAAACCTACTTAGGATTTTACCTTTGAAGGAGCAGTGTGTCGACATGTGGCACCTTTTGCTGAGCCAAAGACTTTTCAATCAGCCGGTGTGACTTTTGGGGCTCTGGACATGTGGAGGCTTGGTGCTTGTTTGGGGACTTCCTTTTGGGTTTGATCCTTGGAGATGAGCCGTTGAGACACTTGGCATCCTCTGTCATCTCTTCCATACTTAGCCAATTTAAGTCTGCTTTGGATCGTTTTTGAAGCCCAAAGACTTTGAGCCTTTCCCCATTTTCCTCCTTTGAGCCTTTGGTCTCTTTAGCACTTTTTGCCTCCTTAGCCAACCTTGCTCCTCCATTTTCGAGCCCGCCTTGACTTAATTGTTAGATTTAAAATGTGGGCTCGTGCCATGAGAGCGACCCTTTGATTTCTTCCTATGCAGGGTCATGTTTGACCAATTTTACCTAGGGAAAAAATTGGGATAACAATATGGAAAGAGATAAATCGAAGGATTTTCAATAACAAGAAACTCCCTATAAGATCAATTATAAACTAGTGTTTACAGGGTGTTAGAAATAATTTTTCTATCCTTAAGAATGTGGAAGTGGAAGCCATGGACTATGAACAATTTATCATCAATAAATGGAACTTAACCTTGTCTCCTCTACTTGGGAAAAGCAATCCTAGAGACGGGGTTAAGTGGAAGCCTACTCAGCAAGGAGTTGTCAAACTCAACTTCGATGGGGCATCTAAAGGGCATCCGGGAAAGGCAGGTGTAGGAGGAGTCTTTCAGGCTCACAAGGGTAGTTTTCTCCTTACTTATTTCTTTTGTCTCCGAATTCAATCGAGCCATGTTGTGGAGGCTGCAACAATGTATTGGGGGTGAAGATCGCTGAAGAAAAAGGTTTCACAAACATTCTTGTGGAAGGAGAATCCTTGAATATTATATCGTGCATGAGAGAGGGTAAATGTTCTATCTCTATCTCTATTGAATATTTCTTCAAAAATGCTAAGAATAAACTTGTCTCCTTTGTTTATATATCTTTCTCTCATGTTTTCTGGGAAGGAAAAAAATTGGTTGATGTTTTAGCTAATAAAGGGGTGGAAGCTAAGGTTTTTAAGATGGTGGAGGAACTCTCGTATGTGGATGCAAATTTCATTGATATCTTGGATCGAGAAAGAGACCCTAACTACATTTCTTCCAATGAGGATGGCAATTAGTAATAAAGCTCTCTCGATGACACACTCTAATTTTCTAAATCATGTACTCATGTAAACCTTTATATCCTATCATGTCAAAGTCTGGTTGGTTCTCTTGGTTATGGTTATTTTGAATCACGCCTCCAAGTGTGTTAAAGGGATCCATAACAAGCATAGATCGCTTTGCAGGAAGAAGAATTACTCAAGTGCCATAGGTGGAGAACTTGTGAGGACCGAACCAAATAAGGTTCCGGAAATGTCCAAAGAGGCAAAGGAACTTCTCGACGGGGTTGGCTTGTTAAAAATTTTCAACATTTTTGATGGGTTCGATGAGACTCTGATTGAAGTTGTTGCGAAGACCTAGAAGGATGGCCATGTTCGGGTTCACAATTTTTCGTTCACTATCTCTCCAAAGTTCATTGCCAAAATCTTGGGTCTGTCTCAGGAGGGAAAAATTTCTTTCAAGCCCAAATCGGACTACAACCAAGAAATCGATAGCTTCATGCTTGGTAAGGGGATCCCTAAATTTCTCCACAATGGTTATATAAGAGAGAATCTGCCCCATCCTCACAATGAAATTGCTCAGCTTCTTATGGCTTATATTACACTTGAAGGGTGTTATAAAGTTATTTACGTGTATCATTTTCGAATGTTAAATCACATTTAGAATTATAGAGCCTATAATTTCCCAAATTTCCTATTCCTTCCTCTTGCTAAGTCATTCGCTCAGGTCAAGAAAGGTACTTTCTCCCTACCCCTGCATCAAGGCCTTATCAAAGCCATGATAAAGTTGGGCATGCCCCTTATTGGGAAAAATGAAAGAATTGGGGCTTCGGCTAAATGGACTTCTACTTAGTTTTGGGGAGAAGCATGTGTTTTTGGAAGCCAAGAAGGGTGGTTCTATCAGCGTGGAAGTGGGGAAGTCTATGGCAAAAAGAACCAGATGTCACTTGCGTAAGGTCAGCGTTAAAAAACAACGATGGGAGAAAGAAGCTTCTTCCCCCCGTGAGACTCTGGAGGTTAGCTCAAACTCTGAGGAGCAGCAGGTTGGAGATTTGGATCACGTGGAGACAAGATAATCAGGATATGGCGGCCATCCATGATGATAGTACTGAGGACAAAAATCTCGAGCTTAACCATGTGTCTTTTGAGGATAAAATATCAAAAAATACTGAGGAAGCCATTGAAAGTTTACATGCACTCAAAACAGCCCAGGAGAATTTGTTTAATGCCCAGGATAATGCGGTTAAGTCCAATGTTTTCATGCAGGAATTCAAGAATTGTAGGCTTGACACTAATACCAATAGACACAAGATAAGTATGGTGACACAAAAACACCCAACACCCCACACACAACCCTCTCTACTGGCCGGCAGCTGGGAATTTAAAGTTAAACAAAAAAAGTGGAAAACATGACACGAGGTTTATTTAATGCCTTTATTAAAGGGCAGGCAGGTCTAGACACGCGTACTAGTCCAAAACCGTACATTGCGGTACTCCACACAATGAATACAAAGTTTTAGAGCAAGATGTTTTTTCAATGCCTCTACCAAAGGAAACGTCAGTCTAGGCGCACGGATTTGAATGCGACTGTATTTTTTTCCGTAATGAATTCAAACTGGAAAATTCTAATTAAAGTTGTAACGGTTGTCCATAACATCAACTCCACATTAAGGAGATAGGAATCCCAAGCAAAAAATTAAGGAATTTGAAGTCAGTGACATAGTAAATCAAACTTTCAATACGAGAAAATTAGAAACCCGCTATCCATAGTTAAGAATAGTCTTAGCCATTGAAGGCCAGTGGATGAAATGCACGGGCCTTACAAATTTTTAAAAGCTTCCTTAACCTCGGCCCATAATGTATAACACACTAAACACCCCACACACATTCCCCTCTACTAGCCCACAGTTGTACGCTGCTCAACTGTGCACTGTGAATTTAAAGTTAAACAACAAAAGCGAAACACATGACACGAGAATTTTTGAATGCCTCTATCAGAGGGGGGATGGTTTAGACACGCGTACTGGTATGCAAATACACGTTGCGTTACTCCACACTCCAAATATAAAGTTACATGACGTGAGTTTTTAGCAATTCCCCCATCAAAGGAAAGGTTGGTATAGACGTGTGGAGTAAAGCTTATACCAACTCATGTATTTTTCTTTCATTATTCAACTTTAATATCACCGTGTAGAGTAAGGCTTATACCAACTAATGTATTTTGCTTTCAATGTTTAACTTTAATTTCACAGTGTAGAGTAAAGCTCTGTATAGTTGGGGAAAATAAAAAGGGGCTATGTGCGGGGTGTCAAGAGTTTTATACATTCGGGACCGAGGTAGAGGGAGCTGTAAAACAAATTGTAAGCCCTGTGCATTTTATCAAGTCCACCCTTATGTACAAGCAATGTAAGGATTGTTCACGGATTTGTTTTTTTAAATTGTTTCCCGCTATGATCTGAAATCGAAGAAGCCTATAGAAAGCTCGAAGGGTTGTTCATCCGATAAACTCCACAAATTTGCAGAGGCCATGTAATAGTTTAATCGCTTTCTCATACCTTTGGACTGTACATATTGGCGAACTGGATGGAATGTATAAATCTTAAAAAAATTCTAAGTACAATACGTGATCTGTAGATATTTTTGTAGGAAAGAAATTTTTTTCTAACCCCATGCATCCATAAACCCTCTCCGCAGATTCAACCAAAACAGCTAAAAAGTCAATTATTTCAAGCAAAATATAACACAACTATATTTCTTTAGAGGGTACTGTAGAAATTCTTTTGAGTATTCAATACATTCTGAACTGAGACACAAAAATTCTATAAACCATATTTTATTTTCTTCCTCGAAACCAAAGGGTATGCAGCTCTATTTTGTTATTTATTTTTCGCTATGCACTCAAATCGAAGAAGTCTATGTAAGGATTCAAGGGATGTTCATACCATCAAATCAAAAATCCCACAGAGGCCATGAAATATTTTAATTATTTACTATCACCCATGACCTGTGCATATTGGTGGGCTGGATGGAATGCACAGTCGTTAAATTTTTTCAAAAAACAGCTCTCAACTGTGTACATTTTTACTTGAAAGTATGAATTTGTAGCTATACAACATAAGCAAAATACATTATCTGAAGAGAGATGTGAAGGGGATAAAGTATTTTATAACTCAGCAAAATCCCATTTCGTCAAACACTTTCCATGCATCCATAAACCCTGCACCCACCCTTTCCCCCCGATTCAATAAACCTGTGATGAACACGTGAATAAACATAGCCACTGCGTGGATCGCTGAATCTATTCCCAGGTTGCCCTGCTCCAATTGCAAACCAGACAAAAACATTTGTAAATTTTAGGCTTTCAGCACTACTATTTTTGAACCCTAGTAAATCTGACACCCTATATACTTCACGCTCCTAGAAAAGCCAAATTTTTAGACAACAGGGTTACTTGAAATCACAGCTCTGGTTTTTTTTAGACCAGCTTAAAATTTACACGCTTAACAGACCCCACTTTTCGTAAAATCAACGAGATTTTGAACTGAATTTTGTTTTTATAAAATTAATGCGTGGAATTCATTAATTTCAACTAGAACATTACACAGAACCTATTTCCAACTTAACAATAAAGTCGATGCATTAACAAATACTCACATCTTCCTTACAACCACCGTTGTCAGGCTCGCCCACTGCGAAACTAAAAGCTATGATGCCAATGCTAAGTACATTTAATTAAATTTATCCTTCCGCATGTACGAAACCCATTTTTAAATAGGAATGGAGCCAGTGGCATCGACCATGCGTAGGGAAACCAACCCCAAAATCTCAAAAATCCAGACGTCCCTATTGAAATGCACCAGCATGGAGGTGGCCGGAAATAAACCCTCACAACCATAAGTTTCTTCATTCTCATTCAGCATATAATTCGAGGCTTCAACAGTACCTACAACCATAAAACAAAACCCAAACAAACTGTCAACAGGGCAACCCGTGCACGAGAAGACAAATTTCTCACAGAGGAAGGAAGATCAACAACCCCAGCAATTTCTATGGTCTTGTATGCGTATGTTAACCTTGGGTGTCGTTTATCCGAACAATGCAGGTCACCCTCGGCAATAAGGAACACCTATCGGAGTGAAAAATCCAAAAGTAACAGACCGTTTAACAAACCCATTCTTTCTTGATCTAATTGAAGAGAGGGAAAAACATAGCATCCTCGTAAAAAGAAAAAATTTCGTTGTACGATTAATAAAGCGCAAATAGAGAAATTAAAAAAGGGGGAAAATTTTAGAAAAAAAAAGGGTGGAGTGAGATTTAGAGACAAAACTATAATTATGTCTCTAAGTTTTGTCTCAAAATGACCCCCTTTGTGGTAGTGATACGAAGGATAGCACAACAAATGTAGAAAAGTTTTTAAAACACCCATAAAAGATTTTGGTACTGAAAATAGAGCAAGTTTTGTTGAAAAAGGTTCTGGAGGTGAATCTCTTGAAACTTTTCCTCATTTGCAGATTCCCCAAGTTCTGGTCCAAGTTATCTCAGCACCATGAATGGATCTCTCTCAAGTGAAGGAAAAATATTAAGGGTAGGATTGAGCTTTACTCTTGTGCTAAAGCTTATTTTATTGCCGTATTTGAAACCCCTTTGGATATGGATTTAATTTTTGAGTAATATTGGGTTTGTGGTGAGCATGGACCCATGTTCACACCATGGTATCCGTCTTTTGTCTCTCTAAAATACTCCTTTGATACCTACCCTATATGGGTTTGATTTCCAGGACTCCCATTACATATCTGGAAAAAGTCATGCCTTATTGCTATAGGTGATACCCTTGGTAAGAGTCATACTACTTTTGGTAGAATTTTTGTAGATCTTGATACATCTCAAACCCTTTCAAGAGAAATGAATCTAAAAATCAGTGACAGAAATTAGGTGCAAATTTTATAGTATGAGGGTTTAGCCTTTAGAGGTCGGAGATGCTTTCAAATAAGCCACCTTATAGATGATCGCGAGTATTCCAGACACAAGAAAAAACTAGCATGGTGGAAGGAATCTCTTCCAGAACATATCACGATCAAGCCCCATTCATATCCAATTGAGGAAAGTCCCTCAAGGGAAGACAAATAGGAAGCCTCCCTGATTCCTCTAAAGAAGCAGCTTCATAACTCTAATCCTCTCACCTCTGCTGAGACAATCAAAGATTCTTCTTCCCAAGAGGGCTTTGTTGATTCTATAAAGGATTGTGGCCCATTTCCCATCATTGAGGGTCACATTTCTATCAATACTCTTGAATTTTTTCTTCTAGTTTTCATGGAAGAAGGTAATGAGCATTGAACAATGGTGGATAGGAGAAAGAACGGACACAACAAAGTAAAACCCACCATCGTTTCGGATAAGTTATGAATCATGTCCAATTCTTTGATTGTTTTGCCTTATCTAGGCTGGAGGCCTTCTATTTTTAAGCCAATATCATACCGTTGGTTGGCTGTGGGCCTTTTCTATTCTTGTTTTTTTTTGTTAGGTAGTTTGGTTGACTCTTTTTTTTTTTGCTTCATTGGTTATCTTTGTTCATTGAACCTCTTCCTCCTGCACTTTATTGTTGTATTCTGGTTTTGACATTTTGTTGTACTTGGGTATGGTCCCCATAAAAATACCATTTACAATTAATCAAAAAAATATGCGGAAAATTTGAAAATTACCCCATTTCCAAAAAAAATTAAATTTAGTCATTTTTATAATGTGCTGGGAGCTTTGGTGTCTTGTAGTTACCCCTTTACCAACATAAAAACATGTAATTTGTTTCCCAAATATTTGTACCAAAATGGATAAAATGAGATCTTAGGCCTCATTTGGCTTACAAAAAAATTAAATCTTTCATTTTCATAGAAACAAAAAAATTAAACAAATGTGGACCCTAAATAGGGTTTTCCAACTAATTTTAGTTAGTTGCAACTAATTTTGAATACATCTACTATATTTAATAGTTTTACAAAAATTCCTGCCAAATTGTTTTCTTGGTTGGAGGTGGGGTTTGGATCCATTAACCTCTTGTTGTTGAAATTTCTTACAAAATTAATGTAGCCACTTCGGCTACTAAATTCTACATCACATGTGCGACGCTTTATACTATTCAATCCATTCTTTTGCAAATAATTTTATTTACTTAAAAGAGAAAATAACGCAAAATATATGGAATCAAAGCTCGTGACGTTATTGTTATTGAACACATGCTCTAACAACTTGGACATATCCCAAGTAGGGATCAAATTTGAAGTTGTCAATTCCCTTCATATGTATTTCAACTTTTCATAGAAGGGTGTTTAAAGATTTACACTTCAAAAGATATTTAAAATTTAAAATTACATGCCAATATTGAAATGAGGTCACTTATGTTAATTTTTAATAAGAAGGGCCAACTAAAAAATCACTTGTCATAAAAATATTTAATGATATGCTAATTTTTATAAATATTGGATTCGTTTTGATAAATTAATTATTAAATGAATAATTATAGCACTACATAACTCTTTTTTTAATTTAAGGGTAGGATTTTTTTGGGTGGGGCCCTACCCACTTATAAAAATTCTTGAAGCCTGAATTTTTAAAAAAATAACAAGAGACAGAAACAAGACTAGCTAAAAGAATAACAGACATGTAACCTAAAAACATCATGATGTTAGTACAATGACATCACAATGTTAGCCCAATGTCCGCACCAAAATAAGGACTATTGTAGAAAAACAATATAGTGAGAGCCAAAATGTGAAATAAGAATCATGGGAGCACAAGATCAAGATACCCTCTATACCTGCATTTAGTAATTCTACCAAGGAATGGAAAAGTGTTATTTCATTTTTCTCATTTATAACGCACCGTATTCCAGCCATCATCCAAATATTTATTTTCCCAACGACCATATGTCAAATTTACATAATCACGATAACAGTCACCCTCCCAGAAATCAATTATCTTAAGAAGATCAGGATCAATTTTGGAATGGGTGATCTTCTTAATTGGTAAAACACCTTCAATCCTACCCTTCGATGAGTTTTTGATAGTCTGATTGCATCACATTTTTTCAAAATAAACCACGAGCATCTCCTTTATATCCAATTCATTAGTCACCTCTTTGTCTAACCGATCAAATCCAGCTAATTTTTTGATTTTCATATCAAATAAATTGATAGGTTGCAGAATGTTGCACGAGCTCACAATAGATCCCACACTTCCCTCAAAATCTTTGTCACCAAAAAATACTATCCAAGAGAAGGGTACGATCCTCCATACACCTCATCAACATCCTCTGCCAAGCCTTCAACAAAATCCTGTAAACCAGAAGCAACATCTGTGTCTCCTTTTGAGCTAACATTGTATTCAACCTCTTTGTTCTCCATTTATTCAAAATATGATTTTGTAACGCCCACTAAAACTCCCACTTGAGACCCAAGAACAACCTAGGTTTAGTTAGAAGAATTATGGAATAAATTTTTTTAGAGTGTTCACAAAAAAATTCCCAGAGTCCATTACAACAATTATCAAATCACCTAACAATACACTAATAGAATGAAAGTTATCACGAGCACAGATAGATTCTCATCTTGTGGGGTGCAAGAAGAAATTTCTCCCAAGCGCGGAAGGAGGGCATAGAAGGAAAAATTTTCCCGTGCATAGAAGGTGGGCGCGGGAAGAATTTTCTCCCAGGTGTGGAAGAGGGGTGCGCGAAAAAACTTTTTTTCTTTTTCAAACTTAGATTATTTTCGAAGCCCAATGAAGTAAAAACTTCCAGAGGCCAAACTTTTGATAGGGAACTCAGTTTTTTGCAAACAAGGACTTTATGAAAATATTTTGATGTCCCCTTTGCATAGCAGCCTTAAAAATTTAATTTGGATAAATATTTAAGGGTAGATTTTTAGAAAACATTTTTCTATCACTAAGGAGGTGAAATGGTATTTTAAACTTACAAAATTTTGTTCAAATTCGCCATTAATTTTTTCTCAACATGCCAAACAGACATGGAGGATTTCATGTGGGAAAATTTAGGATGGATTGCAAGGGTTAAGCTATTTGATTGATTATCATTTCAAAATTCCCAATTTTGACAGCAAATCGACTGAGATTTCTGCTATGGCTGATTTGCAAAGTTTTATAAAACTTCCTTAAGCGTTACAATGAAACAAAATAGGATCTATACTTGAATAAAAATAGATCTATTTCTATTTACCAAACTTTAATATATGCATTCATTTCCAACTCAAATCTAAAATTTTAAGTTTGTTTCAAATCAAGTCGTGCAAAAAGCTAGAGTGCAGTTCTAATTTTCAAATCATACATTCGAAAGGAAAAGAGTAATATATTCTCTTCATACATATTCTGTTTTTAAACATAGATTTCATACTGTATTTCAAACACAAATTCCCAATGAAAATAAATTTCATTTTTGGTAAATAAAGCAATTCCATTGACTTGGATGATTCTTTTACAACTTCCTTTTTCATTTCATTCCAAAAGACAAAACAAAAATCTTTCTTTTCTTTCCACAAAATAAAATTACAGAGTATGTCGAGCTTTCTCATTTAAACATAAAATTTCATTTTCAAAATAGAATAACTATCCAATACAAATAATATTATGAGTCCTCCACTTGAAGTGGGAAAAAGGTTCACAAAAAGAAGTGTCATAAAGGACTGTCAAAATTGTCTTCTTTCTCAGCTCCAAATCAGCAGTATGAGTTTCCATCATTCTCCAATTTGATCAAAATAGAACAAGGGGAAATAAAATACTCTCCACCCAACCAAGAAATCTAATAAAAAGGAGAATCCTTCCTCTTCATTGGTCCTCGAGCCCTAACCACATTGAAATAAGGAATGCGACTCAACACATGGCAACATCAGGCTTCCACAACACAAAGGAAATCTTTCACATGCAAAAATCATATTTAAAACACGGTCCAGAACAAAACAGTAGTTTTAGCAACCACAAGATAAACACACAATAATACTGAGGCTTCATCAAGCAAGCCAAAAGAACAAAAAACTATAGGGGATGATGCTTTTGCCTCCCTAGGGGAAATGGGTATCACATCCTAAGAATAAACTTCCATAGTATACATAATTTCAAATGCATGAAATGCCCTTATGCCTCCCCCAAATACCCCTTATTCCTCACAATTTCTTATGCCTCCTGAACCTGTGATGGTACCCCATAACGAGTAAAAAAATGCAAGCTATTTCTTTTTACAAGGTGGAACCCAAATCCCCACTACATCCACACTTATACCTCCGCAAGGCACTTATGCCTCCCACAAGAATACCCCATGGTCTTCTCCTACACCATCCCTAAGCCATCTACCCAACCAACCAATAAATAAAAAATAACATTCAAACATTCAACCATTCCCATTTGCATAAAATAAAAGAAGAGCATTTAAAGAGCCAAGATCCTACCTCTCCATGATGGGGTTTGTTCCAAGGTTCTAAAACAACATGTTTTCTAATGCAAACAGTCCAGATCAACAATCCACAAGCATTTAACAATCTCCAACTTTCTCCAAATTTTCAAGATCTCAAACACCCCAAGAGAAGTTTCCCAAAATGAAGTGATAAATGGGAAGAAACCAAGCACAAGTATTAAAAAATAATCCCCCATGTCTTCTAAAAGAAAGGGCTAAAAAAAGTAAAAGAAGTCACCCAAAAATTATGCATCCACAAGTGAAGCAACCCAAAACAAGGTAAGGAATTTGAATTTTATAGAAGAAGGAAGAGAAGAGGATGAGGTGGATCCATGTAGGATGCCAAATCACACATCTTCAACCCCAACACAAAAGTCAACTTCATTCTCCAATGCATATTAAATAGGTGAGTGAATAATATGATAGTTTTACTTACATACTCAAATCAAACCCACACCCTAAAGGACTGAAATTAAAATATGAAAGAAAAATGCAATTAAAACATTCCACTTGACTTTAAAAAATGTATAATGAAAGTCTAAATTTAACCCTCCAACCATATGTATGGTTGGTAAATAAATTTAAGAAGTGTGGGACAAGTTTAACTTGTCCCACAAGATTCCAAGGACAAATTCGATTTTCAAAAATAACTTACATATATCTTACACATTACTACAACATTTAAAACAAGAGCCAACAATCCTAATAACTAGTTTCTTATGTCCCAATTGATTTATTAATCTTTTAACAATATGTTTTCTCACATACTTTACCAAAATTAATTTGATTAAATAGAAAGGGGAAACACATCACTTTTAAAACACATACTAACTTAAAAAAAGAAATGAAATAAAATAAAATACACAAAGTCCCTTGGTCACATCTAAAGGTGATCCCCCGATGGGAATCACTAACACATTCAAACACACAAAAACAATTACAAGTTGCCATGGTGACCTTGTTGAATTCATCTAGAATTCCAAAGTGGTTGGTCTCCAATCCCTCGAAGTTTGTTGTGATATTTTTAACCTACAAAATACAAATACCTCCCTCAGCCTTGTGGCCTTATCAGAACATTCAAATGAATATGAATATAATTTCAAGGTCATCGATATATATGTGAATCACAATTATCATCAATATAATCAATAATATTACTCACAGTTTCATCAAAAACTATATCATCATCAATTTTAATTCAAAATTCTTGGTCTACTCAATCTATCCAAATATAACTTGTCCTAACCACATCCATAAATGTATATAACCATGTCCAACAACATGTTAACATCTATATAAAGATGTCTCTAACAATCATTGTGCATCATATGTGAATCAGAGTCGATAATAGTCCATGCTCTAACATCTAATCATCATACTAAATCAAAAGTCGCAATAATGTCCATAATATAGTCCACAGGTTCAAAATCCATAATAAAAGGTGTCGAATGGAAGTGGGCACTACATCCCCCTCCCCTTAGACTCAAATTCCTGTTATCAACGAATCACAGCACCCCTGTGCATGTATTTGAACTTACAGTGTGATTGGATAACATGGGTACTATCTCCAAGTTGTGGGACTTGCTACTTGAGATAGACCTCCAGAGAAAGATGGTTCTTTCTCCTAAACTACCTGCCACAATCTACTCTAATGCAGGGTAAGCTAACTGTTCTAATCTAAATTTCCAAGGGACCAGGGAAAGAGAATGCATAAAATGAAAGCCTACACTAAAGCGGTGATACACCAGAAAAGGAGGGTGGGAGAGTAATCTCCAAATGTGTGAAATACAGAGGGAAAATGCACACTAGAAGAGGTGATGACAGTTCACCATAATCTAGCAAAAATGCATTCACAACAATATTCCAAGCATACAAAATGTTATTGAATTCCTGCAAGAACATAATAATAGACACAATATTCTTGTAGAAAGATAAAAGGGGCAAGAAGAATGCAAAGAAAACATGGCAGGGGAAGATACATCCACAAACTTGTATTTTATTACTTCCTGGTATGCACAGTTCAGTCTATTACAAGATAAGGGCTTGGATCACCATGCAAGGAGTCCACTACAAGGGCCTGTAACACACTGGCTTCACAAGGAAATTCTGACAGAGCTTTGCTACCCAAAAACTCTCTCCCCCTTACAATGAGCCCAACACTCCAATTTATAGAAAAATGAGAAGGAAAAGAGAAGGGAAAATGGAAATCCTGAAATTTGTCCTTCAACCACCTATAAGAGGCACTAAATTGAGTGGAATGGGTATACATTACTTGCAAAAGGCTCCCCATACCGTCCCATGTGCTGCAGCAGAGAAGGAATGATGACCATGCCTCTTAATTGCACTCCCAGCTACCAAATAAAACACTGTTCTGAACCCGGCCACGTTTTCTTAAAAAACTCAATCAATTTCTAATCAAATCTGGAATTTATTGATTGTTGTGCATCGGTCTCAGAACCACGATTCCAACAGTACCAATTTTTTGTGATTTCATTGAGAAATGCAAAAGTTATGGCCTTCTGAGTGCGGGCAGCTATTTTGGGCCTTGGCAGGCGTTTTCTGTCATCTGACGGGAAAGAGCATTCTACTGACTGGAGCCGAACACATTTCCTTTAATTTAAATATATCTATCCTCATTAAAATTAAGAAATCCAGTTTTTGTGGTGTAGAGGACGTCGTGCTCGTTCCAGAAAGTCCAATTTTATCAAAATCGGAGCTCGGAGTCAAAAGTTATGGCCGTTTGAAGTTTCACGGACCAAACGTTGACTCTTCCTCCTGTGACACGTGTCATGATTTGCCATTGGCTCTCGTCTCCTTCGGATTTTCGCATCCCGCGCGTCCCTTTGTCCCATTTGGCACTGGTGCTGAAGTTTCCCATTTCGGCCGAACCGGCCGGTTCGCGTACTTTCGCAGCCCATATGTCCCATTTGCCTTCGGACCGTCTGGGGCAAATTTGCTCGGTTCGGCCGGTTCACATCTTCTTGTCCCAACTTGTCCCGGGACAAAAGTTCTGTATTTCAGCCGGTTCACCCGGTTCGCGTACTTTTGACCCGCGCGTCCCGGACCTTTTCGGGCTGCCTTGACTCATTTCGGCCGGTTCGGCCGGTTCGCGTACTTTTATCCCAAACTTGTCCCGAGCAACGCACTTAGCCAAATTTTCTTCCTCTTTCGGCCAGATCGGCTTTTTGCGCCCGCTGCGTACTTTTGTCCCATTTGTCCCTGCTGCGTTTCGGACCGTTTGTGCTAATTTTGGCCGAACCGGCCGGTTCGCGCCTTTTCTGTCCCAAACGTCCCGGAGGCGACCTTGAGCAGGACTTAGCCAATTTTCACGATTTTTCCTGGATCGACCTATTTGCCTTCTTGCAACCCCCTTTTTTTTTTTTGCATTTTTTCAGAACTTACTCTCTTCCTCTTGGACAGGGGAGTTTAGACAAATATGAGGGGACCCTAGAAACATGAATTTTCGCCCTGAATCAATATAATTGCTTGCATGTTATCAAAATTACCTTAGGGGTGAATTTCGGATAATAGATAGGGTTTCTCTTGGACAGACATTGTTACAGGATATGAAGTAGCAGGTTGCCATGATTTGACAAAGACTATAGGAAGCTCAAGATAGATAAAAGAAATATGTAGATCAGAGGAGGACATATCATAGTTTTGAGGTGGGCACGAAGGAGTTTCTTTGTGTCAGGCCTCATGATATTCATATCCGTTATGGAAAAGGCTCTAAGTTAGCTCCTAGATTTATGTGTCCCTCTGAGATCTTGGAGCGTATCATTCCTTTGGCTTCTCGTCTAGCATTACAACCCAGCTTGTCTCACATCCATGATGCATTTCATGTTTATTTACTTAGGAGATACATTCTAGATCCCTCTCACATTTTGGATTGGATTGCATTACATGTGTAGGAGTAGGGGAAGGTGTCAGTGGAGCCTATGTGCATCATAGAGCACAGGACCCTAGGCCTATGAGTCTACGATATTGACCAAGTGCAGTTCCAGTGGGATAGGTACGATGAGACTACAGCCACATGAGAGGATGTCACTTTATTGCGAGCCCATTTTTCTCATCTATTCCAGTGACTTCCAGGATGAAGTAAAGTCTAAGGGGAAGGGGATGTAGTGTCTAGTCCTCTTCGACACTTTTTCTTTTTGATGTTGTTACTGTTGGACCAATACTTAGACATTTTAGTATTATATTTTGATCAGCAGATGATGGAATATGAATATATTTGCAGTCATGAGAAAGCCAGCTCAACAAATGTTCAAATGGCTCAAGGACACAGGTTTTCAAATTCCAGATCAGCTGAGAGGTTATCAAACAGACTCCATGCCCAATGGATTGCTTCAAACAACTGGTCGTTCCTCATCTAGCAGGCAGATGACCCCGCTAAGTCGCCAAAATTGTTATCCAAAATTCACCCCCAAGGTAATTTTGATAACATGCAAGCAATTATATTGATTCAGGGTGAAAAGTCATGTTTCTAGGGTCCCCTCATATTTGTCTAACTCCCCTGTCCAAGAGGAAGAGAGTAAGTTCTGAGAAAATGCAAAAAAAAAAAGGGGGTTGCAGAAGGAAAATATGAGGGGAGTTAGACAAATATGAGGGGTTGCCGAAATAAGAACTTTTGTCCCGGGACAGTTGGGACAAAAAGGTGCGAACCAGCCGAACCGGAATTTCGCACCCGCCGCGTACTTTTGTCCCATTTTTCCTTGCTGCGTTTCAGACTGTTTGTGCTGATTTCGCCCGGTTCGGCCGGTTCGCGCTTTTCTGTCCCAAACGTCCCGGAGGCGACCTTGAGCGGGACTTAGCCAATTTTCACGATTTTTCCTGGATCAACCTATTTGCCTTCTGCAACCCCTTTTTTTTTTTTTTGCATTTTCTCAGAACTTACTCTCTTCCTCTTGGACAGGGGAGTTAGACAAATATGAGGGGACCCTAGAAACATGACTTTTCACCCTGAATCAATATAATTGCTTGCATGTTATCAAAATTACCTTGGGGGTGAATTTTGGATAACAATTCCTTTTGGAAGTCACTAGAACAGATGTGGAAACTTAACTCGTAACAATGTAGAACCCTCCCAAGTAGTTGTAGTCTCATCATATCTATCCTACTACACTCACACCTGATCAATCTCTTTTCCTCTAAGGCCCATGGTCTTGAGATCTATAATACGAATGGGATCCACCATCTCCTTTCCTTGATCCTACACCTACAATTTGGTCCAATCCAACACATGAGAAGGACACACAATGTATCTCCTAAGCACTCAAACATGAAACACATCATGTATGTGAGAAAATATAGGTGGCAAAGCTAGACGGTAGGCCAAAAGTTTGATACGCTCCAAGATCTCAAAAGGACCAACGAATCTAGGAGCTAACTTAGAACCTTTTCTATAATGGATAGGGATCTTATGTGGCCTGACATGAAGGAAAACATGTTAGGATTTAATATCATAGTGCTCTCATTATTATTGTAATATTATTAATATGAGTTATATTATAACTCATTATTAATAATATATGTTTGTTATATTGTTTCAACAATATAATTTTGTTGTACCCGTAATGATATTAACGGGTTGTTTTGTTGTGTGACTTCCTGGTTTGTAGGAAGTCAGTTTTCTATTTCCATGGCTATTTATTAGCCTTAGTATTATTTGTAATCGGTATGATGAATAGAATATCTTTCTTGGTGTATTGAATATCATTTGTAAAATGCTTGCAGTCTGATCCAAATCAATATTTGGTATCAGAGCGCTTGAGATCCAGAAATGCCTCTTGCATACGTCCGGGCTCCATTTTTTGAGCAAGGTTCATTTAGATGAGAGTCTGCAGTTGTTTTTCATTGGTGCGCACATTCACATACCTGTGCAGTCGTGTGGAAACCTGTAGAAACAAGATCTGTGTTCTTGGTGCTTTTGATGGTAAATACTCAGTATGTATTCATATTTCTTAGCCTGATTATGTTCTCTTGAACATCTCTATTCATTGCAACCTGATCTTTCTAGAAAATTGTGATCTGTCCTTTGTGCATTCTTCTACCGGTAGCCTGTGCTTATTTTTTACAATCTTCATCCACATCGTGCCACATTGTAGATTGCCCACCACCTGTAACAATGTTTTGTAGTTGGATTAATATTCAACAGAGGATTTGAGGAATCATTATTTACACCTGCTGTTAGATGAATACGGCTTGGTAGAGGCTATGGTGAGTGAACTATTTGTCAAATGTTCTATCAGACCGTCTGCAACACGTGACTGTCCAATACCTCATCTAAATTCTGTTGATTTGCTTTAATATTCACAAAGTCTGTGGATTCCATGCAAAGGCTCGATCCATGCAAAGCCGTGTCAGACCCACATCATCTTGACATTTGACGAGTTGTTTGGAGGGACATCACGTGGAACAGTGTCAAGAAGGGATTGTGGCGCTGTACATGCAAAGTTGAAGCTTATACACAAAACGTGTATATTAGATTTCAACGAGAGTTGCTCTTCTGCTCTATATTTATCTGCAAATCAGATCAAAAATTGGTCTCGCCAATGGATAAAACGCCTTGCATGGTGCTTTGACCTCATTGACACATCTCCTCTACATAACGGTCTGGAATAATTTAATTCGGTAATTCTGTCACAAGCCTGCTGTACCAATAGCTCTATGGATTTTAAACATGGAAGCTTAGATATCACATCTGCAAGGCACGTGTCTTTATTAGCGTGGTCTTTAGCTTTAGTTGAGCTTTAGTCAATTGCTTAGGTCGAATGGTCTAAAATAGTTGGGTCATGTCATTCTGTATTGAAAACAAAATCCATTGTCTAGTCCTATTGATATTGGTCGCATTTGTCAATGCATTAAAATGTGTCATATTGTGCATCAATTTTTCAAATTCTATTGTGATTATAAAGTTACTATAGTCAGCCATGTTAGTGCCACGTTTATTACTTCTTTTCATCACCACTATTAAGTAATTATTAGAACTTTATTAAATTTTCAAAAATTGTGTTTAGGTGAATAATAGGTAATAAATGTCATATATGTGCCGTTTTCGTGTCTATTAAAATAGTCTAAGTTGTATAGTAATCTTTTATTGTTATTGTTGAAAGTCAGAAAAGTGAAAAAAATTGCCTCACTTTTCACCGGATGCACTATCGGTGGAATCAAACATCCGAGTTCAAATTAAGGAGGGGCATTATACATGTTGAGCTTCATATCCAAATCAAGTTGAGTTAGCAACATCATTTATTGGAGGATGGAGGCAACTGAGGCAGGAGGACAATCAACGTCCTCAAGTTCATCACTACCTCAGAGGTCGCAAACTGCTTTAGTGACATCTTTGTGTCTTGTGTGATGAATAAGAACAGATGAGCATCCCTGTTCCTATGTGCAGTGAAGTGCTTGTGTGTCCCCCGAGATGATAATGAATTTTACCATTAATACTATTGCAGGAAGTGTTCTTGATCAGACTAATTTGATGGTTGATGTGAATTGGTTGAACGGTCCCAATTCATGTATTTATCTAATAGGTTGAATGGTCCCTGGATGATGTAGTTCCCACAGTCAGTGTTGAGGATCGAAACCATGTGCAAGCTACGGAGCGGCATGCTGCTTGGTTGAAGATGGTGTTTTCCCCGTGTTCGCACTAAGGGGGCGAATGTTAGGATTTAATATCATAGTGCTCTCATTATTATTGTAATATTATTAATATGAGTTATATTATAACTCATTATTAATAATATATGTTTGTTATATTGTTTCAACAATATAATTTTGTTGTACCTGTAATGATATTAACGGGTTGTTTTGTTGTGTGACTTCCTGGTTTGTAGGAAGTCAGTTTTCTATTTCCATGGCTATTTATTAGCCTTAGTATTATTTGTAATCGGTATGATGAATAGAATATCTTTCTTGGTGTATTGAATATCATTTGTAAATGCTTGCAGTCTGATCCAAATCAATAAAACATTCATGCCCACATCAAAACTATGGTCAGTCCTATGCTAATCTACGTACTTCTTCTTCTTGTCATGTGCCTTTTGTAGTCTTTGTTTGATTAAAACCTCCTACTACTCCATGTCCTATAACAAAGTTGGTCTAAGAGAAACCTTGTCCTCTAACTTGTCCCAGCTAAGAGTTGTCCTACACTCTCTACCATACAAAGTTTGAAAAGGAGCCATGCCTATAGAACTCTAAAAACTATTATTGTAGGAAAACTCCACCAGGTACAGGTACTCCTCCCATCTCGACTGATGATCCATAACATACATCCTGAGCATATCCTCTAAAATCTGATTCAGCCGCTTAGTCTGTCCATTTATCTTGGGGTGATATGCTATCCTGAAATTGATATTGTCCCGAGGGCATTATGTAGGGTAGTCCAAAAATGGGAAGTATACAAAGGATCATGGTCAAAAATAATATTCCGTAGAATCCCATGCAGTCTCACAATCTCATCCAAATACCAGTGTATAAGTTGTCTTTACCAAAGAAAATTGATCCACTTTTGTTAATTTATTCACTATGACCATGATGGCATTGTGGTGATATCATGACATCGGTAGCCCAAAAACGAAGTCCAGGGAAATGGTGTCCCACTTCCACTTCAGTATAGCATGAGGAAAGAGAAGTCCATATGGATGCTAATGCTCAGGCTTCACTTTCTGGGACTCTAAACAATGTGACACAAACTAAGCCACGTCTCTACAAAGTCATATCCAGTGATATAATTATCTCAAGGTGGCATGCATCTTCTTGACCCTGAGATGGGCTGAATATGGTGCATGATATGCCTCTGTCAGAATATCCTTCCTCAAGCCTCCATCTCTAGGGACATAAATCCATCCACTGTGCCTAATAAGGCCAACTCCCTCTAATGAAAAACCATCGAAATTCCCTTCAAGGGGTCTCTAAGACTCAATCTCTGCACTCGTTGCAATGTAGAAACTATCAAGAGGAAGGTGCTAAAGGATCTTGCTACATAAATCTATGCCATTTGAAGTGGCCATAACCACATGTATCCATCTACTGAGAGCGTCTGCAACCACATTCTCCTTCCCCTTCACATGATTTATCTCCATATCATACTCACAAAGCAACTCCATCTAACACTGCTGACGAGTGTTGAGATTGGGCTGTTTGAAGAGGTGGCGAAGACTCAAGTGATCCATCCTAAGTGTGAATCTCCAACCAAGAATAAAGTGTCTCCATTGAACTAAGGTGTGAAACACTACTGCAAGCTAAAGATCATGAGTCAGATAATTGAGCACATAATATTTTAATTTCTAAGACTCAAAGGCCACTACTCTTCCCTCCTGCATCAATACACCTCCAAGTCCTGCCAAAGAAACATCTGTGCATAAGAAAACCTCACCCTATGGATCTGGCACTGCAAGAATGGGTGCTATTGTGAGGCACTCCTTCAGTGTCCTGAAGGCTTGGCCACATCTATCTGACCAATAAAACTTCTTCCCCTTCAACTGAAGGGAATTGATGGGATACACAACCCAAGAGAAGTGTTGAATAAATATCCTATAATAACTTGCTAATCCCATGAAGCTACGCACCTCTGTCATAGTAGTGGGTGCTGGCCAATCCATAATGGCTCTAATCTTAGAAGGATCAACCACGATACCTTCCCCAAAAATGATGTGACCAAAATACTATACCTCTGTCTGAAAGAATGCACAATTCTCCAAGTTCCCTAAAGTTGCTGCTCACGAAGGCACTGAAGAACCTAGTGAAGGTTACCCTCATGCTCTTCACACGTATGTGAGTAAATAAAAATGTCATCTAGGAAGATGAGCACGAAGCAATCTAAGAAATTCCTTAATATCCCATTCATCCAACTCATAAATATTGTAGGGGCATTTGTAAAACAAAAATTCACCAATGTGAACTCATAGTGCCCATATCTTATATGAAAAGGGGTCTTATGAATATCCACCTCCACAATCCTCAACTAATGTTAGCCTAACTTAAGATAAATCATAGATAAAATTGTGGCTCTCTTCATGTGATCAAACAAATCATCTATGCGCAGAAGGGGATAACGATTCTTGATCATTACCTTGTTCAGCTGGTAGTTATCAATACACAACCACAAGTATCTATCCTTCTTCTTCATCAGTGCAGCCCAAGGGGATACACTAGGATGGATTACGCCTTTCTCCAAAAGGCCCTCAAGTTGTAACTTGAGATCACAGAGCTCTAGTGTTTTCATTTGATAAGGAGCTCGTGAGATAGGCTTTGCTTCCAAAACTAGATCTATATGTAAGTCAATCTCATGTGTTGGCGGTAACCTCGGTAGCTCGCCTAGAAAAACATCTGCAAACTCTCTCAAGAGGGGATGATCATCTAGCGATGGTCCACTAGTTTCATTCTCTGATCTGTCATTGACTGAAATAGCATATATATGACAACCCCATCGAACACACCGCTTAAGCTGCACAACGGAGATGGTGTGAACAAAGACAGGCTTCCTAACCCCTGAAATCACTGACTCACCTCATAGATCATCTGCACAAGATATCATCTTATGGTAACAATCCATCCTGGACCTATGTGCAGACAACCAGTCCATACCCAAGATGAATCCATATGAGCCCAAAGGAAGGATACGAAGATCCAAGGTAGTGGTGAAAGATCCCAAATCCATATCACACTCCTTAACTAAGGAGTATATAGAGATTTTGTCTCCAGAAGCCATCTCAACATCCCAACTAAGACCCTACCTAACTGCCACCAGCCTACATCGCTCTACTAAATATGGTGCAATAAAAGAATCAAAAGAACCAGAGTCAAACAAAATGGAGGTAGGAATACCACCAATGCTACCTGTGGTCTCAATCAAGGTACTTTGATGCTTAGTCTAGCAATTCTCGACCACCGCATAGATCCGATGACTGTGCCCCATGTCACCAACGGTATGCTATGATATTTGTGTATTATCCTTGTTAATAGGGTTCTGAGGGAAGTCTCTCCAAAAATGTCCATTAATGCCATAACCAAATAAATCACCTGATCCTCTCCCATTTGTAGCACATCTGACCGGTACTTTGGAGGTCTTTGGTGTGGATCCTGATGATCCAAATATGGTCTGGTTGTGTCTTTCCTTACGAGCTCCTGCTGACTGATCTGTAGGTGATCTTTGTGTCCTACTGGGACCCCCAGGAGGAGGCCCCATATGCCAATACCTCTATGCATCCAATCTTTGTGGAGGTCTGTAAGGTAGGTGGGACTATTGCTGTTGTGGTCTAAAAGATGACTATGATGAACCTTTTCCACCACAAGGAGGAGGTACTGACCATCTCAATCTATTGTCCTGCATTTGTTGGATGTGGCTCTAGACTCAGTCTCTAGCCTGCTAGGTCTTTCCTCGAGTCTTCTCTACTATATAGGCGTTCTCAATGGCCTCAACTACTGTCAGTGGACAACGGAATCAAACTGCACCTGCAATGTCAAGATTCAAGCCCCAGATGAACCTCTGGATTAGCACCTGCTCATCCTGCATGTAATCAACATACTAGAGTAGATCCAGAAATCTACTCTCATACTCTGCTACTGTAAGAGATGCTTGTCAGAGGTCATGAAACTCATCTATCCTTTGTTGTATGAACCTCCATGACAAATATATACTCTTGAAATGCCTCTCAAAGAGCTCCCAGGTAACTGTCTCAGAATCCACGTGGAGCTTATGCTCCTCTTTCCTCCACCAGAAACCTACTTCGTCTCTCAGTAGATTGATCGTAACAAGAGATTTCATGTTTATAGAATAAGGGTAGAGCTTGAAGCATCCGCTCAAGCTCACCAACCAGGCCTCTACCTGAAATCCACCTATGTCACCAAAATAATATGTTGGCCATAGCTTCAGGATCTCCTTGATGTGGTCTGAAGTTGTAGTCTGATGACCCCTAGGCCTCTCTACAAGCTCATCCCTAAGTTTAGGGCTCCAGGATCTATCTCTTTGTCCTGAAACTCAGTCTCTTTGTCCCCTCTGTAGTGACTCTTCTCTGACTGGCTCCACATGGGATTTCTCTCCTCTATGCTCCTTATTATGTTGAGGAGATGCACAAGCCTCAATGGATGTCACCTTATCATTTCCAATTGAACGTGCTCCTACGGTCCCTCTGCATAGAGTGACATTAACATCATGGAGTGTTTGTAAAGTCTATGGTAGGATAGCTGCTACAATATGATCTGGTGGTGGCAAATGTAGGTCTATGTGAAAAGAATCCTCGTCTTATCTGCTCCTCCTGCACAAACCAAGGCAAGAGTTAGTTCACTATTCTAGGTTTTATTCAGTTTTCCATGTTCACTAAATATGCAATTTTAAACAAATTTGATCTCTAGATTTGAAAGTGTGCTAGGTTTAATATTGGACTAGGATTAGATTTCATGACTCTGATACCAAATGTAACACCCACTAAAGCTCCCACTTGAGACCAAGGAACAACCTAGGTTTAGTTAGAAGAATTATGAAATATTTTTTAAGTGTTCACAACAAAATTCCCATATTCCATTGCAACAATTATCAAATCACCTTACAAAACACTAAGAGAGTGAAAGTTATCCCGAGCATAGTTAGATTATCTTCTTGTGGGGCACGGGAAGAAATTTCTCTCCGGTACAAAAGGAGCATGTGGAAGGAAGTTTTTCCTAGGCACGGAAGGTGGGCATGAGAAGAAGTTTCTCCTGGGCATGGAAGAGGGGTGCAGGAAGAAACTTTTTTTCTTTTTCGAACTTAGATTATTTTCGAAGCCTAATGAAGTAAAAACTTCCGAAGGCCATAAATTTTTATAGGGAACTTAGTTTTTTGAAAACAAGGACTTTATGGAAATCTTTCAATGTCCCCTTTGCACAAAAACCTTAAAATGTTAATTTTGATAAATATTTAAGGTTTAATTTTGAGAAAACATTTTCTATCACTAAACAGGTGAATTGGTATTTTAAACTTACAAAATTTTGTTCAAATTTGCCATTAATTTTTTCTCAACATGCCAGACAGACATGGAGGATTTCACTTGGGAGAATTTAGGATGGATTGCAATGGTTAAGCTATTTGATTGATTATCATTTCAAAATTGCCAATTTTGACAAAAAATCAACTGAAATTTTCACTATGCCCGATTTGCAAAGTTTAATAAAATATCCTTAAGAGTTACAGTGAAACAAAATAGGTTATATACTTGAACACAAATAGATCTATTTCTATTTACCAAACTTTAATATATGCATTCATTTCCAACTCAAATATAAAATATTAAGTTTGTTTCAAATCAAGTTGTGCAAAAAGACAGAGTGTAGTTCTAATTTTCAAATCATACATTCCAAAGGAAAAGAGTAATTCTCTTCATATGTATTCCCTTTTCAATTTTCCAAAACAATATTTCATATTGTATTTCAAACACAGATTCCCAATGAAAACAATATCATTTTTGGTAAATAAAGCAATTCCATTTATTTTGATGATTATTTTACAACTTCCTTTTTCATTTCACTCCAAAAGACATAATACAAATCTCTCTTTTCTTTCCACAGAACAAAATTACTGAGTATGTCTCTTTCTCATTTAAACATAAAATTTCATTTCCAAAACAGAATAACTGTTAGCTTAGTTAGTTAATACATTGTCTCCACGTATCATATACGGTTTCTTCATAACCGTGTAACTACCTTCCCCTCGTATTTGTTCCAGTGCCTATATATTAGGCTTTCTATTTTGTTATAATACATAGCAATCATTTAATCTTCTACGAGAACCATCATTGGTATCAAAGCATCCTACTCATCCTCTGCATGAGTGGAAGAAACAACGACCAAGGAAGGAAGCATGAAGGTGAAGTGCAAACCTTGCATGAAAGAGCACTGTTGCGCTGGAGGAGGCTGCTATGGAAGGAGGCCGTGGAGATCCAATCGACCTGCTATCCTATCTTATGTTGTGCATTTGGAAAGTAGCCACCAAGGAGGACCCTACGTGGAGACTCAACCTCTTCATTTTTTGTCTTGGCTAGAGTGTTTCTTGATAAACTCAGTGTGTTGGAAGACCACAAGAATGTGGATTTTTTTGCTATTAAATACTGTACAAAAGGTGTAGCGACCAGACCAATTTTTTTATAAACATTTGGTTGTTATCAGACCTTGTGCGTGGCAGCCTGCAGACATCTCATTTGGCATTGGAGGACAAGTGTAATGCCCAGATGGGCATCGGATCCTTTCTTCCCACCTACCTCCTCTGCCACCGTGGCCTCCTGCCAACCACCCTACCTGCTGTCTGCATAACTGTCACGTCTGTCCTTGCGTGAGGGAGATGGGAGTTGGTGGAGTCCCATTTTCTTCGCCAACATCTCTTCTGGGATCCTCCTTCAATGTGCAGGTGGGTGTGGGTCTTGAAAATCATGATGTACAGGCAGGCTGTTCAACTATGTTGCTTCGGTTCAGTTAAGAATGCATCCTGAGATTCGAGTTCTACAGGGTAAAGAAGTAAACTTATCTCAGAAAATCAGTGGCCTCCAGGGAGAGTAAGTGTGGCATCTGCTGCAGGGTGAGCCCAGGGAGCCATTGGTGTTGATCCTGCTATTTCTAGCTACACGTGACCACAGTCGTGATTTGCTGTTGCAAAATCTTACATCTATAATAGAAGAACGAGATAAAGTTTTGTTTGAGCTACCTTGCCTTTCATTTTGGAGAGTCGCTTCTGTCCAGGTGGTGAGTCTAACATGGAAGAAGCTCGACCAAATCTTGAGGCAAGTTTTACAAGTGAGGCTGAGTCTGCGTGCACCACTGTTTCTAATACTGACCGGAAGTTTTCCAGTGCCTAGCCATGGGTTAGATATGGTGGTTATAGATGATGTCACAACTGGGGAAATAGACATGTTACCTCCATGTTCATTGGGTGTTGTATGGTGTGTTCTTGTTGGGGGATCCATAGCAACTGCCTGTAACAATAATTAGCTAGGTAGTAGACATGTTGCAGTAGTCGAAGCCTGTTTGAGCACTCCAACAAGCAGGTGGCCCAACTTTGCTGTTATCTGTTCAGCATCGATTACACCCTCAAATTTAGGATTCTCCTTCAAGGTGACAGATCACACCCACAGGCACAGGAGATCTATGCAATGTTGGAGAAAATGTCTTGGGAGATGAAGGTAGCAGGATATTTCTCAGATCCAGGGCTTGCATTGAGTTTGTTCATCCAAAACCGATTCGTGACAGTGAGGGTGTTACCAACAGACCTAATGAAATTTATTTCTAAGATTCTCTATTGCTTTCTTACTTGTTTACGATGTAACTTGTGGAAGAGAGCCTCATAGAGGCCGATCTGTTTCATATTAGAATATTCATGAAAAACAATTTTCTTGCTATTATATGAGTTTCTTCAACGAGTCACTAAGTTGGCAGGCATAAAGGTTTTTGTTGGAATTATCACACTTTTCAACCTACAACTGAAATGTTTGCACCGAGTGTTTGATGCTGCCCTCAAATCTGCTGAAGGAAAAAGGTTTATCCATCAATACGGTAGATGCCTTTCAAAGCCAAGAGCTCTGCTATCTTTCTTGTTTTTTGGGTTGTCATCAAATCTACATTTTATGGTGGCCCTATGTTCCTTATGCCCTGTTTGGTTATTGCCTTGTATGTAACAGGAGCACTAAATGTTGTCTTAACGGAAGCGCATCAAAAAGAAATGTGTCGTTACTTGTACAATCATTAGGCATAATGAAGACGGTGGATGGGGGTTACACATTTAAGGTCACAGCATAATGTTTGGGACAGTACTAAACTATGTAACTTTGAGACTTCTTGGCCAAGGGTCTGATGGAGGAGATAAAGAAACAATGGAAAAAGGTCGTGTATGGATTTTGGACCATGGCAGTGCTACTGCTATACCTTCATGGGAAAAAATGTGGCTTTCGGTGCTTGGAGTATTTGATTGGTCTAGAAACAATCCATTGCCTCCAGAGATTTGGCTTCTTCCATATTTTCTTCCCATCCATCCAGGGAGGATGTGGTGTCACTGTCGAATGGTTTATTTGCCAATGTCATATTTTTTATGATCAGAGATTTGTGGGACCTATAACTGAGACTGTTATGTGTTTAAGAAAGAAGCTCTATACAATGCCTTATGAGAAAATAAACTAGAATATAGCATGTAATATGTGTGCAAAGTTTACCAAAATGGTTATTGTTCCTCTTGCATGGTATTGGGACACCGTGTGGGTGAGAAGCGTGCGTTTGGTGGAGAAATAATTTTGGGACTACTGGGAGAAGGGGTCTGCTCATGCGTGGCCATGAGATATAGCATTTAAAATAGGCATGATAAGCCCTAACCCTCTCTCTTAATGATTTATTTCTTTTAGCATTTAGATAAATCAATATCTGCAACTTTGTTCAAATGCTGTAGATGTGGGTTTCTTTTGGAATGTGGATGTGTTTTTATTTTACTAAATAGATAGCGTTTGGACTCTGGATATCATATAACATGTATTTACACATATTGAATCCTTCTTGAAAGAGATGCTAAAAAAAAAAGGACGAGCTTTCCAAATGACTTTTAATCATAACTGCATGAGCTGACCTCTCGCCCTTTTACAATTTATTTTATTTACTGTTTGAAGTAGAAGAAATCTCTACATCGATTCTTGCCTTCTGATTTTATAATGTTGGTTTCTCTTTTACCCTGATTATTCCTTTGAATGATGGTTTCTGTAGAAAATAGTATGGAGCGTGAATGAGGTTTATAATTTTTCTTGTATTGTTTATATTATGTAGAACATGGCTTGAAAAAGGGAATTTCCGATATGACTGTATTTGGATTTTACCGTGGTTTTATAATAATTTAAACTACCACTAGGATTGGGGCTTCCATTTGGGAAGATTCATACTAGTTTAATTGGTCTTCTAGATAGCTCCATCTGAGTCTTTTGATTAACATTTACCTTGGGGATTATTGAAAACCCCTAACCAGGACCTCTACTATTACTATTACTATGAGCTTATTATTATATTGGAACCCTCCTGAAGCATGTGTTAATGGGCTTTCTATGACCTCTACGAATATGTTATGCACGCAAGTCATTATCCTCTGTGGATAATTATTTGGCTTAATTTTTGAGACACTACTTGGATCCTTGAATCGGTTAAAGTAATATCGGATACATCAACATTCCTCAAGTTTGATTGATATGTGATGCCCTCTTGCATATGAATTCAGGAAATGCCTGAAATACGAAAGTATAAATTTATCTTATACTTAACCTTGAAGCTTGTCGATAGACGTTTGGTAGAAAAATAGATGAATAGGGAAGTTAAGATAATTACCCTAAAATGGATTCATGCATAGCCTCAAGTAAAGGTAACATCTACCATAATGGGACTGTGCATACCATGTATGCCAGTAAGGATAAATATGTTATTTCAATACTTGGTTAACGAATGGAATAATTTCTGGTAATTACGATGATTATTATGTTAGCTAAAATTTGATACTTGCATCTCAACTGGGAGTTGAGATAATGTTGGTACTTGTATTTATAGTGGCTTGGACTGTGCTTACTTATCTTAGTTAGTCAAATGTATCTTGGACATATTAGCAAAACATGACAATGTCGTTAATCGTAGCTCATTCCAATGAGTTGGACCCTTGTACTAAAAGAAATATATGGAGACATGGAATAAGCAACCAAAAGGATACATAAATATTATACGAACTTGTGGATTGGTGGAATCTTTGTTAACATAAGTATATCCTTAAAATTGTGAATTAAATATACAAATTATACTTCATATCACTGAGTTTCTATGAAGGTTTGATACTTGGGTAATATTTATGAATAATAATAAATTGGTACTTGTATTTATTATATAAGCTTAATGTCATTGGTGCTTTTATTTAATTGAAAGACAATATTGTTGGGTACTTAAATATGTGAAGTAGGTTGAGGGTATTAGGTGAGTGTCATTATTATTACTGCAATTTGAGTATGATTGATTGCATGATTAAGATTGTATATCTAGTCACTTGGAATTTTGTCTTAGGTAAGCAAATCTTAAGGAAGTGAACATTTATTAATAGGAAATGTATTATCATGAGATGTACAGTTAAGTTTTAACTGTATGTTAGAAATTTATTTGATAAGGAGTATTGCAAACTTTCATTTATTTAAATACTAGATGGCATAAATTATTAGGTGAGGTTTATATCTTATCATGCTCAGTTCTAGCAAACTGACTCTAGTAAATATTTGTGCAGATGGATTATGCGAGTAGGTTAAAGGAAAAGAGTGTAAAAGTTTCATCAGTTCAAATTATGAAGTTCTTTGTAGAAAGTTCAATGCGTTGTAAATCTTGTAACTTTTCTTGCAAGGAGTTTAGAAGATCTCTTGCCTTGGTATGTTTAGAAAACTACGTAGTGAAGTGTTCTTTCCATTTTGTTATTAGACTAGTAACTTATCTTGGGTGAGGAATGATATTCAATCCTTACCTTGGCATAAATATCGTAATACCTGGTTTTTTTTTTTTGAGAATAAAGTGTTAAGTCAAAACTCTCTGACACCTTGTAATGATGTGATATAAGTAAAATTAAATGGAATGGTTAACCCTTATAGAAGTTAACCAAAATATGTGTATTCAGGTAAAATAATATAGAGATGACTTACTTGAGAACAAGATATTCCTGAAGTACTCAAAGGTGACACTATCCTTGTAAAGTAAATCTTTATAAATTGATATCCCTAGCTAAACTAGTGAACACTACTCTTTTTGGAGAATGCCTAAAACAAGCTAAAGGAAACAATAGTTAGTTTCTAATAAGATTTAACAAGTAAGAGAAGGAAATTTAGAAACCACACAATTATTTTTCAGCCTATTTGAAAGTAAGTAGTTTCCTTTTGATAAACTCTTTCAGTTAAGCCTAAGTAAAAGCGTTAATAATTACGTATAAAACCCCAAGCTCCAATTAAACCTTGGTAATAACTAATGACATCTTAAAGAGGAATTTAACTCGACCTTAACTCTTTCCTAGGATACTTTGTAAGTTCCGCTTGATTTTGTTGAACACGAATTCTTGTTGTAGTAAGGTAATGAACAAGTTCTAGTAGCTTAAGTATGGACAGATAGCCTTGTGGAATTTAATTATTCCCTTTATTAAGTTAATGGAACTAAACAATTTTATTTTCGTAAAGTGAAGATTTTAAGTGAACTTCTCTACAGTGTATAAGAAATTAACTCAATTGGTAAGGTGAATTTGTGCGAATCATATATTGAATCCTTCTAAAAACTTAAGTCATGAGCTAAAGGGTTTCTTATCAAAATAAATAACCTCCAATCATTTCTTACTGTGGCTTGCCCTAGCTGTAAGTGTGTCATGTGGATTGGACTTCCATGTTGTCTTGTCAAAAGAAGATTACATTGTCCTTGATAGGTGTGAACGTTCTCGTGCTGACCTTGTGGTCTCCCCCGTAACAAGTGGTTCCTGGTGTTGGTTGTAACCTTATGACGACATGTTGTGTCGTGTTGAGTCAAAGCAAGTCAAAAAAAAAGTTATCCTGTATTTTACTGTGATGTCCTTGTGTTGGTATTTTTGTTGTGTTACAACAAGTGTGGGTTTGCTGAGTTGCTCTCAAATCATTGACTGTAAACCATAGTGCTTTGCAACACAATTTCTTCCATCACTGCCATGAAGATTGATGCCACAACCAAGGAAGTAGCAGTAGGAACAGAGATTGTCATTCTGCTACTGTCTTGATTCATTCAAATCTGGCACATATGTTTTGACCTGCTTTGCTGAGAAAACATGTGTAAGAAAATTGTGGCGAATAAAAGGAGTGTGGTAGAAGAAAGAAGAGTGCCCAGGAGCTAAGGATAACGTCAACACCAGCAAAGTGATCTTTAATCGAGACCAGCCCGTGTATGTCGCAATTTTCAGATGCAAAAACCACCGTGAGAAATGCACCAAATATTTGGGCATTGAGTGACAATGAAGACACCAATGGGATATTCTTTGCCTTGTTCAATGAGCTACACAACACTGGGAACATTCTCTTTGACTATTGGAATATTTTTGGTTCGACATTCAATGTCAAGCACAATGGATTCGTGTAGAACTTGAACGTGGTTATGATGCAGATGATGAACATGAAATAGAACGCCCACAGGAGCATCGGTGTCACACTGCACGAGCCTATAGAGCCCATCTTTGGGACAGATTCCTTCAGTAAGCATTGTAGCCATTTTTGAAAATAAATAAATAAATAAAATACATTTTTGAGTTTTTGAAAATTTCTGCTCCAAAAATATTGCTATCCGATGCCCAACTCTTGAAAGGGCCAAATTTCGCTGCATGGAAAACCAAGATGTAGACGATTCTTCAGTTCGAAGATCTTTGGGGGATCGTTTCTAGTAAAGACACCCCTCCCACAGATGCTGATCTGTTGGAAAATATGAAAAGGCTGATGAAAAAGCACTAATGCTTATTACCCTAATCCTTTCTGATGAGATGCAGCCATACATTCGGGAAGCAACCGCTTCTTCTCAAGCATTGAGTGCATTGTGTGCCATCTACGAAGCTAATAATCTGATGACAAAGTTGCATCTTTAGACAAAGCTTCATACAATGAGTATGCATGATGGTGAATCAGTCAAAGCCTTCTTGTGGCGTGTGGCTGAGTTACGTGTAGAACTCTCTGCTCTCGGTGAACCAGTGGACGACAAGTTGCTAGTCCCGCTCACCTTGCAAGCTCTTCCTTCCTGGTTTGAGACACTGATCACCACGTTGACAATCACTCAACAGGAGGTGATTTTTTCCACCCTGGTGAATTATCTCCAGCAGGAAGAAGCCATGTAAAATGTACAAGAAGCCTTTGAAGACAAGGCTCTCATCACGAGGCAAAAACATAAGCCTCGGAAAGGGAAATCAACCCCCAAAATCAGAAGCAGCATCCTCAGCAACCATCTTCACAGCGGCCACTACAACAGCCACCCCAGAAGCAACATAATCACAAGGCAGATCGGTGGTGCCACATTTGCTCCACGGATATGCACACGACTGCGAAATGTTATAAAAACGGTCGCAAGTATGGAAACTTTGGTGAAGAGAGCACTTCAGGCCAAGGATATTCCAAGAAATCCTGATAGCGTGCTCGTAATCAGAGGAAGAAGGGCCACATTACTGCTCAGCAGGATGCCACCTCCGATGAAGAGGTACCAAACACGACTCATTCTGATATTTTTCTAGTCTCACAGACTTCGCAGCCATCAGAAGATGTCTAGTTGATTGAGTCAGGCACCAGCAAACACATGATTGACAATAAGAAGTTGTTTCATACTCTAAGTGACAGACCCACTAGAGATCAGATCACCATTGTAGACAATCAAGAGTATATTACGGCGGGGATTGGTGATGTCATCATTCCTCTTGGAACAGGAAGATGTACACTCATGACGGTGCTATATGTTCCAGGTTTGATCTCAAATCTTTTGTCTATGAGTCAACTTCTTAACCATCGAATTCAGGTTGAATTGTTTGTTGAGAAAGGGGTCAAGTCCTGCATCATTTCCCAGGGAGAGTCAGTCATTGCTCAAGCATTTCTTAAGGGCCATCTATTTGAACTAGATGCGGTCACTTCATCTAGTGTTGCTCTCTCTGCTTCAATGACAGAGTCCACTGCATTATGGCACTTTCGATATGGTCATCTTTCTTCCGGGGCTCTGTATCAGCTCAGTGCCAAGGAAATGGTAAGAGGGCTTCCTCCACTCTCCCATTCCTTACCTATTTGCTTAGGATGTCTTGCGGGAAAACAACATAGAGGTCTGTTCGAACAGAGCTCTTATCATTCTATAGAGCATCTTCAGGTCGTTCACACCGATCTGTGAGGACCCCTGCCAGCTAGCTTCCAAGGTTTTGAGTACTTCTAGCTTATCATTGATGATTACTCACAGAAAATGTGGGTATATTTCCTCTGAAATAAGAGTGAGGCATTTGCAAATTTTCAAACCTTCTACCAACAAGCCACCAGGCAATCTAGGAAGCCTCTTCTTCTCCTCCACTTATATCAAGGGGGGAATGTTAGCTTAGTTAGTTAATACATTGTCTACATGTATCATATACAGTTTCTTCATAACCGTGTAACTACCTTCCCCTCACATCTATTCCAGTGCCTATATATTGGGCTTGCTATTTTGTTATAATACATAGCAATCATTTAATCTTTTGTGAGTGCCATCAATAACTATCCAATACAAATAATATTACGATTCCTCCACTTGAAGTGGGAAAAATGTTCACAAAAAGAAGTATCACAAAGGTCTATCAAAACTATATTCATTCCCAGCTCCAAATCAATAGTATGAGTTTCCATCATTCTCTAATTTGATCACAACAAAACAAGGGGAAAGGCAACGCTCTCCACCCAACCAAGGCATCCAATAAGAAGGAGAAGATGCCCTCTTCATTAGCCCCCAAGCCCCAACCACATTACAATAAGGAATGTCACTCAACACATGACAACAACATGATTCCACAACACAAAGGCAATATTTCACATGTAAAAATCATATTTAAAAAATAGTCCAAAATAAAATAGTAGTTTTAGGAACCATAAGATAAACACAAAACAATACTGAGGCTTCATCAAGCAAGCCAAAGAAGAAAGACACTATGGGGGATGCTTCTTATTCCTCCCTAGGGGAAATGGGTATCACCACCTGAGAAAAAACCACCAAAATATATATCTTTTCAAATCCTTGACATGCCCTTATGCCTCCCCCAGGTACCCCTTATTCCTCACAATTTCTTATACCTCCCCAACCTCTTATGGCACCCCATAAAAAATAAAGAAATGCAATATATTTATTTTTACAAGGTGGAACCCAAATCCCCACTCCATCCACACTTATACCTCCCCAAGGCACTTATGCCTCCCACAAGAATACCCCGTTGTCTTCTCCTACACCATCCCTAAGCCATGTACCCAACCAGCCAACAAATAAAATAACACATTCAAACATTCAAATACGCACAAAATAAAAGAAGAGCATTTCAAGAGAAAATCTCATACCTCTCCATGAGGGAATTTGTTCCAAGGATCTAAACAACAAGCTTTCGAATGCAAACAATCCATATCAATAATCCACAAGCATTCAACAATATCCAAATTTCTCCAATTTGCAAGAGCTCTAACACCCCAAGAGAAGTCACCTAAATGAAGTGATAAAAGGGAAGCAACTAAGAATAAGTATTCAAAAATAATCCCCCATGTCTTCGAAAATCAAAAGGGCTCAAAAAACAAAGGAATTCACCCCAAAATGATGCATTCACAAGTGAAGCAACCCCAAAACAAGGTAAGGAATTCTAATTTGATAGAAGAGGTATGAGAAGAGTATGAACTGGATCCATGTAGGATGCAAATAACACACCCCAACCCCAAAAAAAAAAGTCAACTTCATCTCCATGCAATATAAATAGGTGGGTGAATAATATGACCAATCTTTAACTTACACACTCAAATAAAAACCCACACCCAAAAGGACTGAAATTAAAACATGAAATAAAAGTGCAATCAAAACATTCAACTTTGACTTTCAAAATGCATAATGAAGGT